>VXBW01006647.1:78582-89974 GCA_013400375.1 Thinocorus orbignyianus | reverse complement strand
CTGGAGCACCTCTGCTGCGAGGACAGGCTGAGGGAGCTGGGGCTGTTCATCCTGGAGAAGAGGAGGCTCTGGGGAGACCTTCAAGCAGCTTTCCAGTACCTGAAAGGGCTTCAGGAAGGCTGGGGAGGGTCTGTTTCCAAAGGCCTGCAGTGACAGGACAAGGGGCAATGGATTTGCGTTGGAGAAGAGCAGATTTAGGTTGGATATTAGGAACAAGTTCTTTCCTCTGAGGGTGGTGGAACACTGGAACAGGTTGCCCAGGGAGGTGGCTGAGGCCTCTTCCCTGGAGATGCTCAAGGTGAGGCTGGATGAGGCCCTGGGCTGGTTGGGGGTGTCCCTGCGGCTGCAGGGAGGTGGGACTAGATGACTTTTGGAGGTCCCTTCTTGCCTGGATGATTCTATGATTCTGACCATGGCCACGGCGGTGCCGTTGCAGGTGAAGAAGGCGGCAGAGGCTCTGCTGGCTTTCGCCAAAAGCAAAGCCAAGGGAAACGCGCTGCTCCTCAACGAGAGCGAGAACGTCCAGCTGCTGGTGACGGTCTGGAAGGTCCCACGGGCAGCGCAGGTCATCAAAATGTAAGAAATTCATCCTGGGGTGGCTCCTGTTCTTTGACTCAGAAGAGAGCCCTTGGCAGATTGTGAGCTGAAGGGGTCTGACGGCTGCTGTGCCAGGGCACTGCCAGCCCATGCCCGGCTGCACCCGCTTTGTGCCCATGGACAGCACAGGGCTTGGGGCGCGCACTTTTCAGCCCTGAAGCTGAAGGAATCAACCTGCCTTTGGTCTTAATGCACCACCAAATCATTAGAAAGACTCTCACTTCTTTCTTGTAATAACTGAAACTGAGTGGCAAGTTGTCTTTTAAACTGTTGCATCGCTGTGTTGAGAAAGCGTGTGTCCAGTCATCTGGGCCTCAGTGCTACATCTGCTGTCTGGATGCAGCTGCCATGTAGAGAGGAGTGTGGATGGCCATCCAGTGTGGCAACAGCCCTTGGCAGGACAGATGGGCTCAGCTGTGTGTCTGACTGGAGCCACTGTGTACGAGTGTTTAACTTTGACAGCTCTGTGCTTTAAAAGAATAGAGGTTCGACAAAAGATGAGAGTCTAGATACATTGCTCTCCTGTAGTGCTCGTTAAAAAGTGGTGGTCTCTGCAGGCAGTGTGGGCCTAGTTCTAGAAGAAACGTACTTGTCCTCCTAACATTCTCTCTCCATCTCTTCTCATTGTAGACCGTTGCCCCATGGCATTCGACCGGAAACAGCTGAGGTTTGCCTCTTCACAAAGGATGAACCAAATTTATCAGCAGAACAGACTGAAAATTTGTACAGGAAGCTCTTAATCCAGAATGGGATCAAAAGTATTAGCCAGGTAAGAGAAATATACGGTGGTGCAGCGCTGCCATTTCTTTCCTCTTTTACCAACAGAAAGGGAAAGCAGTTGTTTCCTACTATTTAATATTCCAGTCTCAAGAATATTTGAGTTCTTTGCAGCTGGATTGGATTGTTTGTGCTACTAGAAATAAAAATAGAAAATAATTTAACTTTGATTCAGACATTATTGTGCATTTGGGTTCTGTTTCATGGTTTGTAGTTACTGTGTATGAGATCGATATTGTTTGATTCTTAGTAAGTAGTTTCCTTTTTTCTACGGGTTGTCTTCAGCATTCTGAAATAACACATCATAGTAGACTATCAGTTGCTCAAGTTAATTCTGTGCAATTCTCAGAAGTGTTGTAGGCTGTGTTCTCAGTGGTGAGGACTAAGCTGTGCCTTGCATTGCAGGTCATCTCATACAAAACTCTCAAGAAAGAGTATAAACTCTTTGAAGCAAAGCGTCGCCTCCTGAACAGATTTGATCTCTTTCTGTCTGATGACCGAATTAGAAGGCTCTTGCCCTCACATCTAGGAAAACACTTTTATGAGAGGAAAAAGTAGGTCTTTAAATTCAGTATATCTGTTTTGCATTATCTTTTCTAACAGTGGATTATTTTTACTAAAATTTTGGTTGGTTAGCTTTTTTTGGAGGGAGTGGGTGGGGTTTGGCTTGTTTGTTTGGGGTTTTTTTTGTAACTTTTTTTTTAAATTCCCCTCCTTTTTTTTTTAGGGCACCTTTATCTGTAAACCTGAAAGCCAGAAATCTTGCTAAGGAACTACAAAAACATATCCAGGGTACTACACTCCCAGTTACCAACAAAGGATGCTGTTAGTAAGTATGAGCAGATTAATCCTTCGCTTGAAGGACGGTTGTAACTTAACTGGAGGAATTTTAAATTAATTGTAATTAGTAATGTGAAGCAGAAGTTGCATATCCAAATATGGAAAGGTTAATACAGGTAAATCTGTTCTGATTGTTAGTACAAAAGACGTCTGCAATAACCAACCATCCTTTATAAGAGTTAAGATAATTGCAGATAAGTGGGCGTTTCTCGCTTCTGGATACGCATAAGAACACGTAACTTGACGCATGTTTATTTGCCCACACATAAATAGTACTCTTTTCTTCTGTCAGTACAGCACGTGTAGGTCACACGGGAATGCAAGCTGATGAGATAGTAGATAATGTCATCGCAGCAGCTGAGGTGATTGCTAAGAAGTTACCAAAGGTACTGCTGATTGATGAGCTGGCTTGGCTTCCACACAATCATTCAGACTTGTTAGTTTTACATAACCCACTGGTTTTCTTGTTGCAGAATTGGAAAAATGTAAAAATTCTTCACCTCAAAACACTTAAATCAGTTGCACTTCCGATTTTTACTGCAAGTATCTCCAACTTGGATGAGCTTGACAGCCAGCCATCCCTCAAAAAAAGGGATGCAAAACAGCAAGTAAAGGTAAAAAAAAAAAAAATTTGTTCAAACTTCCTGTAAAACCAAATTTGGATGACTAGTTCTTTGCCTTCCTTTTACGCACTGTAATATCCAATGTGTTGTGGTTAAATGTTTTAGCAGTTGATCCCGGGCATTTAGGCACTCCTGGCTCTGAGCACTTCAAATACTCAGTAATACTGACAAAATCATGGAAACTCCCTGATAGGTTGTATGGCAAACTGGAAATAAATAAGTTAAGCATTTCTAGTCCTAAACTGTATGGAGCTGAGAATCATTCCTAAAACTCTTGCTTGTATTTTTTATTCATATTTGCATTCTGAAAATACACTCATTAACTTATGCAGATACAGACTATTCATCCATTATTTACTTGCTAATCAGTGGTATCTGAATAATTCACAAGCTCGTATACTTCTATATATGAAGGCAGGTTTGCCTGTTTTTGTAAAAAATAGAATAATATTAGCTATTACTTTGTGATGACTTCTACTTATGTTCTTTTGTCTAAAATAAATCTAGAGCGTATAAGTTCAGCTTAAAGATCTGGACATTATTATTGTTGACTTATGAGCTGTTTATAATAAACTTCTGGAAGTAATGCATTTTTTTTCATATTTTACCTATGGTTGACCAGTCCAGGTATATTAAATGACAATATTTAAATTCATGTTGATAGGCTGTCTTGTTTTTCACCATACTGAAACAGTTACTATACACTTAGAGCTGTTATGGGGATTTGTCTGAGATGTACTTCTGATTAATTTTAGAAGGAAAAGAAGAAACCTGAGAAGTCAGCTAAAAAACTGAATTCAAGTCAAGTCACTTCAACAACTAAAACTGATGCTGCTGCTACCATAGAGCTTGCAATAAAAGAAGGGGTAGAAGTAGCCCAAGAACCAGGTGATCATGATGACGATGAAGAAATTCCACAACTGGTGCCTATGCAAACAACCATCTTAGCTGAGCTGGAGGTAGTTGTTGAATAATATTGAGAAGCTGACATTTCAGTTAAAATTAAAGATTTTGTACTGTTTAAATTGTTCATTGCTCCTTAGAGAAGAGTGTGTGTTAACACACTTCAAGTGAACTGGATTTTGTTTTTTAATATATCGTGAAAGCAAGAGCTGAGTGTATGTGGAGGTGCCTTGAGGAAATGCTTTGTTTGGTGTTTTTTTGGTTTTGAGAGTTTTCTTATTTCTTGGGTTAACCCCTCTTAAAGACAAAGGAAGGCAGTGGTTATTGTCCTTTTATGTATTTTTCTGAATAGCAGCAATTTTGCCTGCGTCAAATAACAAGCCTGAAGTCAGAAGAAAGGGTAAATGATTGAGAAAAAGCTTAATACTTAGTCAAGGGAATCTTAAAATTTTTAATTCAAAACTTCTTGTCTAATTTTTAATGTAGAATTTCCTGTCTGAAGTGCAAAACTTGGGGAAAAGCAACTAACATTCTCTAGGATAGTAATATGCAACGTTAACGATCACATAAATTGAGAGCTAGCAGCTTACATGAAATGCTGTACAGCTTTATTGTTGTCAGTATTGGAGATGATGTGAATCATGTCGTTAGCCTATCTGCAGAACAACCAGACTGATAACACATTTAACAAATATCTAGGAAAAATATTTGGATGAATAAAGCAATTAATACTTACAGATTCAACTCGGTTACACTGCATTCATGATTGGTGCATATTCTTAAACTCTCAACAATGCCCTTCTGCCCAAACCAAAGCTATGATTATATGCATGCCCATCAGAAAACCTCATACTGGTTGCTTCAAGCTGCTTTTCTGCAGCAGGTCTGGGTTAGCTCACGTGATATGTTTGCCAGAGCCCTGTTTCCAAATGCCTGTGATAGACAGAGTTGTGTTGTATGAATTGTTCTGGTGACAGCAGCTTTCTTTCATGAGGGTCATTTGGGAATACGTGATGAATTCTAGGGAATACCAAGCCTAGTGCGCAGAAAGGAGTGCAGTCAGTTTGTGTGTCTACAGCTGGACTTCAAATAGAACTGATCTCTATTCAGTCTAGTAAGCCTGGAAATTGTGCAAGAAGAGGACTGTGGTTTAAAGGTCTACCAGCAGAGGTCAGTGACTTCACTGGCCAAGAGGATCCTTGCGTTTTTTTGTATCTGTTGACTTTATTACTATGTTGTTATTTTTCGTTATTTAATTCTATATTTAATCTTCTGTTTGCAGACTGAAATATGAACAGATTATTTGGGCTAGGGCAGAGTTCAATGAATAGAAAATATTTGTCACTTAAAATGACTTTCATTGGTTATTCTTCTTGAAAAACAGCAGAGATGTTTCTTAGGTGGAAGGGTAATTTTTGTGTGTGTTTTAAATACAGAAAATGGAAGCACATCCAGAAAAAGATGTCAACCTGGGTAAGAAAACTAAAACACCGCTCGGTAAGAGACAAAAACAACCTCTACCTCTGGAGACTCCAAATGCAAAACTTAAAGTTACAGAAGAGCTTGCTGACTTGCAGACACAAAAACAGAAAAAAAACCAGCAGGTTAGCACACCAAAGGAAGCAGTAAAAGAAAAAGAGATGAAAAAGACTCCCAAAAAGCCTGAAGCAAAGTCTTTTGCAACACCTAAAGCTGGCAAATCAATACAGTCAGCCAAGAAGTCTTCAAAAACGCCAAACCAAGCACCCAAGAAAGTGCACAAGCCACAGTCAGCATGAATGTTGTCTGTTGTAACATGTTTTATACGTTATTCAGTGGTGTCTTGTTAGTAAACAAGTATATTGATGAAATAAAATACCTTATTAAGCAAATCTGATCCCAAAGGCTTTTTTAACTGAGACCTCTAATGATTCCTTTGTGTTTCCTTCTGACTGATGAGCTGGAACAAATAAACTCACAATCTTAATAGGCTCTATTTCTTACCTTTTATCTCTTCCTGCCCCAAACAAAAAGCACTCAAATTCCTTTTAAGTGTCAAAGAAAAGAAGCTGAGAAATACATCCTAAAGCAGGCCTTAGTACTGGAACAGATGAGGGCTGAAGCAAGAAGCTTACATACCAAAAGCAGCAATCTGCTTAACATGTGATTTATAAGGTGAAATTGCTCCAACTGTTTTTTCTTAGTGTTCAATGTAATGAACACAGACTGATGGTTACTGATACTATTAAATATTTAATTTAGCCTGATAACAAGCCAAACTTAATGTATTTTTTAGCTGTTTTACCTAGGACATTTGTGTGTTTAAAAAAAAATGCAAAGCCCATACAATTTTATTGTTGTATGCTTTGACCATTTATTCTTTATGACATCAAGCAAAATCTCCTTACCTTCACTTTTGGGTTTTATTTCTGCTACCAGATCAGGTCAGGGTATCCCTGTGTGCTGCTTGCAATAGTATTGTCTCTTCCATCTGAAAAACTACAAATCCTGTATGAATTTTGGGTATGCCAGTTAGGTGAACTGGTCCCATAAAGGCATGAAAAATACATATGGCAGAACTGAAAACTTACATATTTGAAATTTCACAGAATAACCAAATGGTTGATCTCTGTATGATTACTTCACGTCTTTCTCAGAGGGAGAATACAAGGCAGATTTGTGACAAAAGGTCCTAGTGATAAAAATCTTTTTAGCAGTGCTTTTCTCCAATCCAGATAGGAAAAAGTCACAAGAAACAAGAACGTTAATCAAACAGTATGCAGCCAGTTTAATTTGCAGAGTTCAAAAAAACCTCATCCTGTCTCCTATTCAGGACATCGATAGATTTGCTGCCTAGAAACTAATTAGGTTCTAAATATAAAATTGTAAAATAAACACTAAAAAATATAAAAAGATTCTGGTTAATCCATGATAAGAGCTCTCTGTAACCTGTGACCTCTTGTCCTAGTACTGTAAACATTTTTTAATTGAGAAACAAATTAATCAGAGCCAAAAAAGCAGGTCTGACTTGATGATCCCTGTTAGATCCATACTAACAAAAAGATTTGAGCTTGTCCAAAAGCATCACTTTCTGGTCTATTTTGCTTTTGTAACAGAGAAGTAAGAGAATAGGTTGTTGTGGTTTGGCCTCGGCGGCAACAAAGAGCCACGTGGCAGCCCGCTGCCTCTGACTCCCCACAGCGGCGGGAGAGAATTGGAAGGAAAAGGCAGACTCGTGGGTTGGGACAAAAGAAAACTGTTTAAGAGAACAACAGGTATTACAGGGGAACAATAACACAGATGGGGGGATGCAAACACAAGTACGATACCGACCACAGCCCGCACCGTCCCAACCGCCACCAACATAGCGCGCCCCCGGCCCGGCCGCTCCGATATATATCCCGACGCCGCCACCACCGCCCATTTCCTGTTGTCATCCCTCCCCTCCCCGGCCAGCTCCCTGCTGCCCCTGGGCCTGGTGCAGGTGGGATGGAATAGCTCTGCCCTGACAGATTCAGGGGAGAATTAATCCCATCCCTACTGGAAACCAGGACATAGGTATAGAACTCTTTCTTTGTGGAAATGTGCTTTTGTATTTAATCATTCACGTTAAAATGTTTCTTAATTGTAGATGTGCAGAAAATGAAGAAATTAAGATCATAACTTCTGTATGAGTAATTGCTAATGAACTGTACTAGCTTGTTAGGTGCTGGAAAAACACATTCTTCACACTGAAAATATTAGCAAGTACTGCCTTGAAATTCTGCAGCACCTTGAGCCAATCCATGTTGGGACTGCAGTATTTAGTCTTGCCTTTCCTTTGCTAGCAACACTGGAATTGATACAGCCAAGTGAGGCATGTAAAGCATCCAACTGACACAGCTACAAACTAACCCACTGGGGTAAAAGCATACGTGTATATACGCGTATGGTGTATAGCAGAATTCTTCCCTTTTATGTTGCTTACTATCTGGGATTCTGACAGTTAAATAAGATCTAAAACTGCTGATGTGATTTTTATTTTCCCTGTAAGTAACGTACTCTTTTATTAAAATATACAAATATTCAGAATTCAGAAGATGGGTGAGTAATAATTTGATGTAGCGATTGCAGATCTTCACTTGGAGACATTTGCAGTAGTCACCCTTGCTCAGAAGCAGTAAGTTACCATTGTTGCAGGGAGGTAACATTTCTCAACTCAGCAGACTGCATGTATTGAAGATCAGTGTTGATTGGTGGAGTTAAATGTGTTGTGTTTATTCAGGAAACTATTTCTCAGTAATGTTTTTCTTGTTTAAGAATCCCAGAAATACCTGTCACTTTGCTAATCAAGAAACAGAGGAAATATGAAAAACTAACATTAATTTAAGTTGAAAATGTACCTGTTGCTGATGCATTACAGAATCAAGCCAGGTGTGAAACACAATTGTTTCCAATGAGCTGATTTCAACTGGCAAGCTCTAAGGACCAAATCACCACTTCACTTCCTTAGTACAAATGCTCTTGTAACAAAGATAGCTGCTTCTGCTAGTACAGAAAATTCAGGTAAAAAGGAAAACACCTCCTTGAGGGCTGAACTGGTTTAGCTATGCAAGGTACACAGGTGAGTTTTAAGTTCAGTCTTATGGGAACGGCTGGTGTGCAGTAGTCATGTCTGTGCCTCTGTAAAGCCATTTCTGGAAATAGCCATTGAGCGACTAAAGCAAATCTGGTGTTTACGCACAAATTCTTAGAGGACAACCATTTTTATTTCTGTGATATTTATTCTAACTGACTTTAGAAACAGAAAGATTTGATAGACAACAGAAAGATTACTGAAGGTACTATATCCTTAACCTTGCAATCTTTATTTTATTTAAAAATTGAAGGAGAAAATAATGGAAGAATAAACTACAAAAGCCATTTATGATATGGCTAGTAAAACTGTCAGTCTTATAATAAATATGTATGACCATGAGTTCTGTCAGGAGCCCCATAACTCTGCATTTAGAAAGAGGGCTTTGGTTAAATTCTTATGAAACATTTTCTAGAGTATTATCTGTCCTTAGCGAAGGTTCTCTGGTTTTTAATAGAAAAATGCATCTGTTAACTGTTTTCTATATTAAGAGTGTAGAATTATAATACTTTAAAATATGGAATTGTCAAGAGATATTTAAGCTCTTGAAATACTTCAAGAAATAACAAACAGTGCTTTCTTTTCGTGGCTCATGTATTCTTGCATTGAGTGCTGTGTGGAGACTGGGTAATACACACAAAGATTTTGGCTATCATTAACGTGTGTAAGTTCGTGTCCTTTTTAGCAGTACCGAAAGTAGAGTGGCTGTATGGAGGCCAGAAGGGAAGAGGAAGTTAGTAACTTTCAAAATATCAACATTACCATTTAAAAAAAAGGTATTGTTTTATTATTAAAATTTGCTGCAAGAGTTAAACCTAAACTCTTAATTAGATTAAGGACAGACTTCTGCAAGGAGTCTTTGCTTTTATTTGAAAGGCTTCAAATAAGGATAGAACTGAAAGATTTTTCTCTAGTAGCACATAGTATGGTGGTTTTGACTAGAATTTATCCTATATCGCTCATTTATTCTCCATGTTTGTATTAAAGTGGGAACTGATGTTCCTGACAAACAGAAAGTCGAGTACTACCATGAAACAACGTGGTGCAGCTACCTTGTAACTTATTACTTAACTGAAGCCAAAGTACTTTGTTTTCCTCCCCCCAAAAAATTGCTGAACTATTTTTTTTGCAAAAGAGGAAAAACTTTAAAACTACATTAGCTTCTACTCTGATTTACACAGCTGTGTGCTTTTTTTAAAAAAATCAAATGGCAATATAATCAATGTGATAGCTAACTTCAACAGTGTCATGTTTTGAACACTATTGAGCTCTTGCTGAAAAAATTAATTTCTGTGGACAGATAAAGAAAAATATCATCTGACTAGAAAAGGCATAGACTAGTTTATGTCTGTAAGCCTTCTGCCACACTTATAGAAATCACTGTATTTGTATGCAGGTTTGGTAGGATGAGGGTGATAATATGACTTACACTTTCAGATTAGCCCTTAAATTCAGCTTTACTGGGAAGAATAACAGCTAATAATAAAACAAAAATCTGAATACTATCAAACCAAAGTCTTTGCAGGAAGAATGCAGAGAAGATAACAGAAACTAGCTCACAAACTGATTTTGTAGGAGTTGACTACATCTTGGGCCCTTTAGGGAGATAAGTTTGGCGCACATGGTAAGAACACCACAGGGCTAGAACTATGACTTAAATAGTTCTTTTTCCAAAGAAACTGAGCTAAGACTATTAATACTGATTTGTTTAGATTTCCCTCAGTATTTGTCTTTCTTATAATTATATTTGTAATTAATCTGCCTTCTCACTCTGTCAGTCTTCAGAATGAACAATCGGTCATGATTATTTATTTTAGGGTTGTATATGATTATTAGAATTCCTACTGCCATCTGGATAAGCATGCAATCCTAAAATTAGCTTGACCTCTAAAAGCTATTCTGATTCTAACAGAATAAACTCCTGTAGACTAAGGTACCTGAACCACACTCAGACTTAGATAACTGATATATTATTGTCTTTATCTTACACTTTTGAGACAGAAAAAAAGTTAAAAAGTTATTTAACAACAATGTGAGGCAGAAGTACAACCGCAGATGTTTTACTGAAGCGAAGTTTAAACTTTAAAATCTGAAAGATATCTGAAAATAACGAAGAATAGCAGTATAGGCTTTTTGGTACCATAATTCTCCTCAAGACAGAAGTGGTATTACGTTTCAAAGTGAAATATATTTTATTGTTGAAGTACTTAGAATGATTTCAGCTTGTCATTTCCTAAAGGTATGTCAGTAACACAGTCACTGCTGAAGAAGTGGCTTTACCTAGTCTTGATTCTCAGTGTTCAGCAGGAGCGATAAGTGAATCAAGTGCTATGATAGGAATTGAGTCTGCAGAGAGGAATGCAGAGAAGATAACAGAAACTAGCTCACAAACTGATTTTGTAGGAGTTAATTACATCTTAGACCCTTTGGGGAGATAAGTTTGGTGTGCATGGTAAGAACACCACAGGGCTAGTCTTACGGTACACCACTAGCACTTGCCATTGGCAGAATAGTCTTCCTTGGTGGCATCATCCTTGGCACACTGTACTTCCACAAACATGCGGGGGCTGCATATGCTCTTAGGCCTGTCAGACTTGCCATTGGCTTGGTATTTCTAGACTACTGGAAGTGTGGCTTACCCATTGTTAAACAAACTGTTAGATATAAGGGCCTCAGGAGAGTATGTGCAAGACAGCCTACAGCTGAATATAGTTTTTGTACTTCAGGACTTGGGAATATTGGAAGACGGGTAGATTAATTGACACAAGGTCACTAATTGACACAAGGATGAACTGAAGTATGCATCTTGCCAATTACATTAAAGTAACCAGTTTGCACATGGACATTATAACAGCCCTGCAAACCTCAACGGCTGCCTCCTCATGCAGACGTGGAGGTCTGCAACAGGTAGGCCGCGTCTCGAGACTGCCTTTTTTCGGTGTGCCTCCCTTCTAGGGCATCTGAGCCAACCAAGGCAAAGACCTCACCCCCTTCACAAGGTGCCGCTGCCTCACCAGAGCCACCCGCGGGCAAGCCGCCTCTGCCCCATGCTCACCTG
>VXBW01006647.1:15560-75774 GCA_013400375.1 Thinocorus orbignyianus | reverse complement strand
CATCTACGCGGGCGGCATCGGCATCTTCCTCAGCCTCATCTGGTGGGTGTTCTGGTACGCCGGCAACCTGGAGGTGCCGCCGGAGGAGCTGCGCGACGACGTGGGGCTGGCGCTGCCTAAGGGCGGCGGGGACAGCCTGCTGCGGGGGCTGGTGCACGGCCTCAGCCTCCGCCTCTCCACCGCCTTCGCCCCCGCATCGCGGCCCCGCGCCGCCCCCGACCTGGAGCTGNATGAGCCCTTGTGTGAGGGGAAGTTCCCTCTTTAGCAACATAAAATGCTTCTTTCTTTCAGAACAGCAATAAAAAAGAAGTGAAATGTTGGGCTGAATTAAGGGTAGAGTGGTAGCTGATAGTTGGAAACCTATATGTGTAATCAATAAACTACTTGTCTTGAACCTGAGTCATCCAAAAAAGGTGTGCTACTATCCAATGTGCAAAGAAAGTGTCTGTGTCCAGTTTTGAAACATTGTTGAAGGTCATCAAGCCTTCCAAAGTGTCCCCACTGTGTTCATTAACATGCCGTGTTTATTTAGGAATAAAAGGATGCTCAATGCCTTAAAAATGGAAAGAAAAAAACCCAAGCTTTCACTTCACTATGTAAAATCTTTTTCTGAAGGAACTGTAAAAACCAGCTTGACTAAGTGTCCAAACTGCTTGAGAATTGTGAACATCTTGCAGTTCTGATTCACTATGCTCCTCCTTAAAATTAAAATCTTGAAGCTACTGTAGGTTTACAACAAAGTTCATATGAAAATCGACATCTTTTGTGAAATCCACAGAATTTTCCTCGGAGGAAGTTCTAACAATAGGGACAGAGAATATAGATACCTGTTGCTCGATAAAAAACTTGTAGGAGATGGAGGAGAACAGCAGCAATACAACTTAAAAAGATTTGCTACTGTTATTTATTATTAACTATATCTGCAATTAGAAAATGGGCTGTTGAAAACGAGTCCTCCTCTTTTTAGACATTTTTTTCTTCAATAGATTTAGAGTTGAAAGAGTTAAGTATTTGCAGGGAAGAAATTATCTTTGTAAATGACTGTGCCTAACCTTTTTAATCTAAAGATTACAGCAATTACAGGTATTGAGTTCAGTAAATAATGTGCCATCTCTGTAGATTGTCCTACTTTCAGTACATGTACGTAGATGTGTCTTTTTTTGTAGTGGGCTTCTGGCAGTGAAAGTTACCCATTATTTTTAAATGTCTCAAGCCTTGTTACTGGTTTTAATTAGAATCTACGGTTTATTATTTCCTCTAGAGACTGATATATAGAGTGCTTTATTACAAGTTCTCTCAAGTTAACAGTAGCTTCTAATGTGACAGTAAACAAACTTTGGTACAATTGCATTAGTGATTGTAATTCAGAAGGAACCAAAACAGAGGGAGTGTGTGCATTGTAATTGCAACTCGTTGTAACATAAACTGACTTTACCTTTCAAGGTAGAATAAAGGGTAACAAATGGTTGTACCTCCAAAAGATAATTTGGTGGTCCCTTTTGAAGTAAGTTTGTCTGAAGTACTCTGTATCTTCTCATAAACAACTGTCTGAATCAAATCATCCCGTACTGATAGACAAAATCTTCTCCCCATCTGGAAATATTTATGAACTTAACCAAACGGGTTAAACACGTTTGGGCAGATATTGTCAAGAGAGAGGAAACCCGACACCACGCTGGCCATCAGAAAAACTTCCTGGGCCATTAACTTCAGATTTCTCGTACTATTTAAAAAAAAAAAAAAAAAGAAAAAAGTGCAAGTACTTGGAAGATTAACTGTTGCCTTAATAAGGAAGTTTTTTATTCACATAAAATATTTGTGTATTTTTGTCGTTGGATACTGTTCCAATTTCCTATCTTAAAAATTATAGTAGAAGTGAATGAGAAGGGTGAGAATACCCAAGATGTGGAACGAAATCTATTAAAGGAATAATAAATAGATTAGGATCCTTGAACCTGAAAAAAGACACAGAGTCTGAAATATTCTAGAGGTTTATACGGCCACAAGTGGTATGGAAAAGGTACATAGGGAATGGCTCTCCCAAAACAACGCAGGAATCAACGAGCTGTTGTGTGCTGTGCAGCTGAAGTGTGGGATTATTTGACATGGGACAGTGTGACAGGTAAAAATTTACTGTTTTGAAAAGCCAGAGGAAACAACAGGAGAGATGGAATGAGGCAGGAAGTGGCAACTGAGATAATATGCCGAGGTGATATTACTTGCATGCTGTATTCTTATGCCTGTAGTGAAACATGCACACTTCGTCATCACTGGAGACAGGCTGTTGACTTGATGGGTCTTCTATTTGAGTCCCAACTGGCTATTAAACATGAGGGAAAATACTTCTAAGACTGACTTCAAATGACAGTTTAGGATTTTATATGACTCTGTACTAAAACTTTTTTGGAGTAACCTTTTCTTAACATATTATCTTCAGGATCTGTTGAAGATACGGCTGTTGAAGTTACTGCCTCTAAAAGTGGGGGAATTGCTGCAAATTATGGAAAGACACTTCCCTGCGCGATGCAATAGGATTCTCTCATGGAATGATCACTGCAACCATTGCGGACTCTGTGTAGTATGGACACGTGGAGCCATCTCTCTGCCAAATGCACCTATTTCAGTGTTGGACTGGGTAGTTTTTTCGTGGGTTTTATTTTTTTTTTTTTTCCCCACCATTTCAAAACAGAAACTAGATCTCTTAAGTAGTGAGAACTAAAAAAGAAACAAAGCTGTTTCACAGAAAAGTCACTGCAGTGTGTGATATAGATTTTTTTTTTTATTTTTATTTTTAATAACCTGAGAATATTTGGATAAAAAATCTCTTGCACAATGAAAAGCTCTTGCACTGTTTTACCAAGGTCTGGAAGTTAAACTTACTGTGAATTTTTATGATGCTAGTGCAATACTTCTGTTTGTAAGGGTGCTTTTAAAATATCTATTGTAAACTATAGATGCAAGGTTGCAAATATAGTAGAAGTTGTTTATAGTGTAAATACTTGATATACAGTGACTGTTATAAATTTTCGTCATTATTTTCTAATAACTTGGGATTTGGATTTTTAGGAGTACGCAAGTAAAAATAGTGATGTTGGCATACCAGAACATTTGTCATAGCTGCAAACGACACGGTACAGTAGCTCTAAGAAAGAGGCATTCTTAGCCCAGCGATGTTGGGGATTATTTTCCTAACACTGAAGCACTGGTAGAAGGTGGGGACACCACCAAAAAACTAACCCCTTTGATTAATAAATACTCTGATGTTTTATAAAATATTTTAAAAATTACATTTAGATGTAATCGAGAAATAGCACCTGGGAAAAGGTTTATATTAAAGCTAATGATACCTAAAATTCTTGTGTGGAGAAATTCCACGTGATTTCCTGGTTTTGAACTGATGCTAAGAGTCTGAGCCCACCATTAGCAAATATGGGTAGGCCTGAACATTCTAATGTGCAGTTGTTCTTATGCCACACCTTATGGAATGCTAAAGGTGGATTTAAGGAAAATGTTTACTAAGAATACTGTGGCTGTACTTCCTTGTGAATTCTTGAAATGTATTTGTAAACTACTGGAGTAACTTCTTACTTTTCTATGCATATTCTAATTTAAAATGTTTCCTGAATGCTCTCAATTTTTCAGCAAGGTTAGATAAACACTGGACTTGAAGGTCTGTGAAGTAATTTCCTCTTCACTAACTGCAGTTTTTAGGAGGTGTGTATAATTGTTTCCTCCTTTTAGATGAACTGCAATGTGACACCACCATGTTATTACAACAGTCTGATTTAAAAAAAAAACAACCAAACAAACTCTGTTCTCAAAACATAAATATCACTGTTTCAGTGTCGTTTGCAAGTATCTTTTTGATGTCACTGGTCTGAACTTGCTTTTTCTGATTCTCCATTTTTTCACTTGTAAACTGAATTATGAAATGCAATGTTTAATAAGTGGAACGATTAGTAGCAGCTGTAAATTAGGCAAAAAACTTTTGTGTGCAGCCATTCACATATTTAGCCTGGTGATTTTTTAATATTTTTTTTTCTGATCTAGCGTTTCAACTGTAATTTGAGCAGGGCTTTGCATTCAGTGCAGATGACAGTGTGACTGATTTAAATCCAGTATCAACGCTTAACAATTGTTGCAATAAGATGGGAGCTAGAATGTTGTTGGTTGTTGTAACTTCACTCAAAAATTGCATGGGATTCAGCAATGAACAGTATGTGTATTTTAAAAATTCAATATAGAAGCTGACGCATCAGTAAAGGAGGACATTAAGCACGGAGAACTGCTAAAATGTTACAAGTATGGTGTGTCTTGAACAATGGGAGAAAAGGTACTTGCTGTGGGGCAGCAATGGCTATTGTGTGCTTTCATCCTTTGCTTTTGAAAATGTAAACCAGCGACTGTTTCATGCAGCCTGTTAGCCCTCCTCATTTAGAAGGCAAGTACCAAACAGGAACTGACAGCTGATTTATTGCTAACAGTTAAACATTAACAAGCATTTAACACTATTTCAGTCTCTGGGTATCCTTATCAGCGGTAGCTCCCGCAGCACAAAGTCCACTCCAAGAGCTTTTGCGCTGGTGGCTGGGGAGAAGGGCTGGCACCGGCTCAGGTTCGCATCTAATGCTGGGGCAGGGCCACGCACATGGGCAAACGCAGCCCAAATCGCAAAGGACCATGCCCTGGTGAGAGGAGCGTGGTTATGCGAGAGGTTTTTTTGTAGCTGGTTAAGCCTTGAAACTCGCTCAAAGCGGCGTCCGAGGTTCCACCAGAGGAAGAAAAGCCATCCCCAGCCTCGGAGCTGTGCCCGGCGCCCGTCGGTCGGAGCTGTAGGTGTGGGCTGTGTGTCTGACGTGGCACACACGGTTGGCTTTTACTGAAACGGTTACATCTCCTCCGGGGAGAGAATAAATTATTAGTAAATTCTACAGAAAACTCAGTTGGGTGGCAGTGGGTGGTTGGGGCGGTGCCAGGGCTGGCGTGTGCGCTGTGCCCAACTGGCGCGGTGTGCGTTCAACTGATTGAAAAGAGAAAAGAAGAGGAAAATCCACGTTTCCACCCGTACCTCCCCGGGCTGCTGGGAGAGTTATTGCAGGTTTTTAGGCATATAGTGTTCGGTTCCTGTCGAATTGCGCCGCCCCTGGCTCCTCCGCCGCAGCCCCTCGGCGTGTCCTGAACAACCACCAGCCGGCACCAGCAGGGGGCGCTCCGCACCACAGAGGCTGGGGCCAGAGCGGCTGCGGCCAGCCCTTCCAGCCGCCACCTCTCTATGGCCGGGGGGGCGGGGCGCTCCCCATTTTCCGGCGGGCTGCGGCATGCGGCGCTGCGGGCCGTTGCCGGGCAGGGCTGGGGCGCGGCTGCCGTCCGTCCGCTGGGGAGGGGGGGGAGGCGGCCGGGGGGGTTCTCCCCCCCCCCGCCCCGGGCCGAGGCGCANGGGCAGAGCTGAGCCCCTGAGGAAGGGCGGTCGGCCTGAGACGAGGCCCGGCCCGGCCCGCCGGCGCTCCCGCGCCTCCCCTCGGGCGAGGGGCCCGTCACCATGCTGGGAGGGGACGAGTTCCTCAGCTCCCCGCCCAGGAAGACGGTGAGGTTCGGGGGGACCCTGGCGGATATCTTGCTGAAGTACGAGAAGGTGAGCGGCGGCTCTGCCGGGCCTTGGGAGGTGTCGGAAACGGGTTTGGAGTTTGCTTCATCTGCTGCGTGCGCGCTGGGCAGGGTGTGCCTGGGGACAGTAGAGCCTCGTAGGTCAGCCTTTCCTGATCAGCCATCGCTGCCCTTGCTGTGTTTCATACTGTGCTCTGCAGAGTGTTACCTGAGTAAAGGAAATAAAGGCGGGAAAAAGCAACCTTCAAAACAGGATCTTAAAGAACAGGGGAGTGTCCCCAGGATTGGGTGATAACGTTGTCAAGGGGGCTGTGAAGACTGCCAGGTGGACTAGGTTCATCTAGAGTGTGATTGATGAAGAAAGAGGAAAATATAACCACCTGATGAAGTGAACGACCACCAGAGTGCCTGTAATCACGAACAATGGACAGTAGAAGGGGGCAAAAGACCGTAGGACAACTCAGTAGTCTAATCAACTAATCAGAGCCGTGTTCAGGATAATAACTTCTTGAAGTAGGCACATTAAGACCTTACAAGGTGAAAAGGTGTAAATTCAATCCCTAATAGGTTAAGTAGTCTGGAAGAATGTGAACTCTAACTTCTCAACCAGTGAGAAACTGGACAGACACATAAGCAGCCGAGATAAGATGTATATATAAACCTAGAAATGAAAAGAGAATTTGTGTATTTGCCTGAGGTGAACCCAATTCAGTGCTGTTTCGTAAATTTTTAATAGACTCCTTTTATAATTTTTTTTTAACCTTTGCTTTGATGACTTTGTTCTCTCTTAAATTCTGTGTGTGAGCTGGCGTTTCTCACGGGTAATTCCCTAACTAAGAGCGCATCTGAAGGCTTAAGGAAAGGCCTGAGGGTGGCTGAGTGCCGCAGGCTTGTGCCAGGCAGTGTTGCTGTGCAAGCGATTTCCCCTGTGAGTCAGCCTGAGTGACACTATGGGTGGATGCGAAGCCTGGCTCAGGGTGGAGGATGGAAAGCGATTGCAGTCGTGTCCACAGGGAGAGCAGCTGGAAATGACCCAGGGGCCTCAGGTGTCTGTGAGGGATGGCACTCTGGTGCTGCTGCTTCGGCCTTCCCTCAGCTTTCTCACTTGTGTTTTTCATGTTACTGCTCAACAGTATTAGGTTGCTCAGATACATTGATGAAATCTATATTTTTTGCTGGAAAAAAATTTCGTGTTACTATTTTTCTTTCCCCTGCCAGGGTGAGACCACAGATTTTGAGTTGTTAAAGCATCAGCTGTCAGATCCAGACATAAAGGTAAGAGTTTTGGTCTGATAATGTGAAGTTTGGCTGTCTGAGTGGAATCATCAGACAAATCATAGTAGTGCATACTCGGATTCTTTGCTGTAAACATTTAGCTGCATTTAACAGCTTTTTGCTTTGTTGAAACTATCAGAAATAATACTCAAAAAAAAAAAAAAGCAAGTTTGTCTGTATATGTACATATATCTTATATGTAGGATTTTGATAAATGATGCATCTGACTGCTTTACGGTGAGAAACTGTGTTTCGTGGCAGGGTCTGTCTTTGCCAGTTACCATCTTTCTGGGTCACTGATGCTTGGTTTTGCAGATACTTCTATAGATCAAACCATAGTTTCTGACTTCAACAACCTTTAAAATGCATGAATTTTGACCTTCTCACATTCTCAATAATAATTGTTTGATGAAGCAGTAAGATAGGTGAGCATTTAGTATACACACCCCAAAGTATTGTTTTGTGGCTTTGCTGTGTAGCTGTGAGTACCCACTGCCTATGTCTTTTTTTCTTTTTTAAACTTTTAAAGCAAACAATTGTGAGAAGAATGCTGCAGGAAACAATGCTATATGAAGTTCCTTTTCTCTTTAAAAATGACGTTTTGTAAAATACTTTGTTTTGAACAGGTCTTTCAGAGTGTACAGGCAAAATCAGTGCTGGATTTTGTGTGTAGATATGTTGTTGTTTCACTATCTCTTTTTATTTCAAGACTTGAATGTCCCTTCCGCTTAAATTAGAGCAAAAAGAAAATAAAATTAAGTTTAAATGCCACTTCTTCTAAACATGTTCTGTGTGAGTAAGGTTTGAATGCTTTGCTCAGTTTGTGATTAAGCCTTCCAGGCAGGTTATTGATTTGGGAGTTGGTATGCATTTATTCTTTCATTTGAGAACTTATCATCGGTGAGGACACAAACATAAGGAAATTCCCTGCGTGATAATGTGAAAACAATTTCTTGTTACAATCTTAATTGTTGATTTTTAAGGATTTTGTTATTTTCTAGTATAGAAATACTGTTTATTGGAATGTTTATTTGTTTTTTTCCTGCTTATTTTAAGGATGCCCAAATCATTAATTGGCTGCATGAATTTCGAGCTTCTGTTGTGTATTTGACCAAAGAACTTGATCAACTGGTCAGCATTTTGCTGGTAAATATCTGTTTGTTACGTGGGAAGATTAAGGGTTTATTACTTAAAATGTCTCTGACATCTTGCTCTTTGCGTACTTGCAGAAGCTGCCATGGTTGAGAAGAAATCAAGAAGTAGTGGAAGAATATCTGGGTTTTCTTGGCAATCTGGTGTCAGCACAAACTGTCCACCTTAGGCCGTGCCTGCGGATGATAGTGTCACAGTTCATCCCCCGTAAGTTACTTTTCTCTTAATCTTCTGTTTGCTTATCAAAATGTCTTTTCTAGATAAATTCTGTATAAATATAGTGGGTGACACAATTGATTATTGGGTCAAGTTTTTTTCCTGTGTTGATTACTTCCTTTACTTGAATGGCTGAACTGTGATAGTTTTCTGTACCTAGATTTTAGAAGACATATTCTAGTGGCTAATATAGACCTCATTTATGAATTTGTCTTGGGGAGGAGATGAACTGTATAATGCTGCTGTTACTGAAAAACCAAAAGCTGCAGTGGGGATCACGTCAAATGTTCTCAAGAACTTCTGTGAATAAAAGTCTTTTTGATGAGCTTCTGCTTATTTTAGAAAGTTCTGTGGGTAATTGTGATGCTTTTGTCCTGATCAAGACTGATGTTCAGTGTGTTTTGTTTGGCATTGAAACCGTTACTTGTAAGATTGTACAATTTTGATATAATCTCACTTTTTGCTAGCTCGAATAACCATCAGAGAAGATGATGTGGATATTTCAGATTCTGATGATGATGATGATGAAAGTGAGTATAAAGAAGCATGGCTTGTATATGCTGCTGGAATACCTTTACTGAAGAAGAATGTTCTGTGTGTTGCTCCCTTTTCTCAAAATTAATTTAACTGAGCTAATGTAAAACATTAAGAAATAGTACATCCTTAAATTCCCAAAGCAAAGACTTTCTTATACTTGAATGGATTGTATTGTGTCCTGTTCCTGGTTACTTTCAAAATATTCCGGTTGGTGCAGGAACTGCAGGAATAAGACTGGATGCATCAGAAGACATGCCCAGTCCTAAAATTGTTTCAAAGTAAGGAAAAATTAGGAGTTGTTTGTTTTCCATTTTATTTACCTCAATAAAACCAGGTAGTTTGGGAAATTCTTGGGTCTTTTTTTTTTTGTTGTTGTCTGCCTGTGGTGAGCTCAAATACAATTGATATTTATAGCTACATAATTAATGTGTTGATAAAGCAAACAGATAATTGTTTTTTCAAGAATTTCACATTTTCTTATCTTGAATGTTGGAATAAATTTTAGTTCTGCTTGTGATGACCCAACTGTTTTTCTGCTGTTCACTTGTGACACTGTTTGGATTAAAAAAAGAAAAAAGCCTGCTATAGAAGCCTAATTAGCTGTTTGTTTAACTCTTGTGAAAATGAGCGATAATGTTTCAATAGATTTTATCTCGTTCCAGACTTGAATTTGACACGTCTTCTAAATGTTTGTGTATTGTGGAGTAAATTTTGGATTTCCAAGTTTAGTGTTCAGTATGAGAGTGTATAAACCCAATACCTGCCCTTGGGGCTGGCAGCGCATTCAGAGTTTATAGATTCTGATGCCATTAATTGTATTTGGAATTATTTTTCACTCTTATTTTGGAGGTTCAACTGAAAACAAAGTTCAGCTTAAAAGCAAACAAACAAAATCTAAACGCCCACCTCTTGAAAAAGCACAGCAACCCAATGTTTTGGCAAAAGCTATTTCCTTGTGATTCTTTAAAATATTTAATTGATATGAACCGGCTTTGCTGGTTCCTGATTTAATTTTCTATAACAAATTGCATAACAGTACCTTTTTTCTTTCTCTAGACCTTTCTGAGAACTTTAATACATGCCATAGAGCATTGCAAACCATTGCAAGATACGTTCCTTCGTAAGTATATAATCCCGTGGATTTGCATTTGTATTCCTTTCCTTGCAGATGAATTAGCAGTCTGGGTGTGATTCTTACTAAATGCTTAAAAACAGTGCCTGAGGTATAATAGTAATACAAAACCACCCTCTAATAATCTTCTAGCAAGAGATGCCATCATATCATATGTTGATATTACACATGATAGCAAAATTATAAACCTGATCCCCCTCCCAGAGGTGACAAACAACTTAACAGGGAGTACATAAACCATAAAGGAATTCACATAACAAAGCCAAGAGAACACAGCCAGTAACATGGTGAGCGGTGCTTATTTCACTGACACAACAGAGGCACACGGCGAGTTTAAGAAGCCCCGGTTGGATTTTGGTCGCTGTCTCAACCCTCCGAGTGCCCTACGTTGGGCGCCAAAAAGGACTGTCACGGTTTAGCCTCGGCAGCAACAAAAGCGCGACGTGGCAGCCCATTGGCTCTGCCCCCCCAGCAGTGTGGAGAGGATGAGAAACAAAAGGCAGACTCGTGGGTTGAGATAAAAACTGTTCACCAGAACAGCAGGTATTGCAGGGAAACAGTAACACAGATGGAGGGTACAAACACCAGCACATACCGACCGCAGCCCGCGCCGCCCCGACTGCCACTGATGCCACCGAGATGCACCCCGGTGCCGCCCGTCCATATCTACACTTATGCTGTGATGTCACCACGCCCACTTCCGGTTGTGGCCCCTCCCCTTCCGGCCAGCTCCCTGCTGCCCCTGGGCCTGGCGCAGGTGGGGTGGAATAGCTGTGCTGGATACAGACAGGGGAGAATCAACCCCATCCCTGCTGGAAACCAGGACAAGTACTTAGTTTCATTGCATGCTTTTTCCTATTATTCACTAGCTGTTGGGATGCTGTATTCAATCATTATGAGATTTCCATAGTTGTCAGCAGCTGAAAGTCCTGTTAATCGGAATAAATAGTAGGGAGGGTCATGTTTATGGCAATGTATTTGAAGCAGCTTCTGACAGGTCTTTGTGAAAGTTTGCTGCTTATTATATGTTTGGTGATTCTTGCAGAACTAGATTGTATACAGTTACTTAGCTTAAAGTAAAATTACTGTGAAATAAGGTCATTCCAGTCTTTCACTCTGTCTTTAGAGTGCTGGAGCTTCAGTATGTGCCCTTATGGTTATCTGTAACTTTGGGTGGTTTTTTATTTGTTTAGTTTGGTGGATGTTTTTTTTTTTTATTATTTGTAGGACACCACAATTTCTCATGCCGATTCTTGTGGAAAACTTCCCTTTCGTTAATAAATCAGAAAGAACTCTGGTAAGACCTGTGAATATTTTTGTTGATTTTTTCACTTGTGTAATTTTTTTTTTAATGTGTAGATATACTCTATAGTATTGACAACTAATTTGGTGGCATTGAATGCAGATTTTTGAGTGTATTGTTTTAAGTTTTTTGTTGTTTATATGTACATGTATGGGTGTGTCTGTCTATTATAAGGTTGTCCAAGCATACTTATGTTCCTTGTGCCATAAACATTATGCTAGTTTTTAATGACATAATTGCGTATCTTTTCCACAGGATTGCTTTCTTAATCAATGCACAAATGGACCTCTTTGATGATCAATCTCAGGGTTGTATAGTAAGGAGACGGTAGGATACCCGTCTCATTTGTTGTTAAAATTAGAAAGTATTCATCAGAAGAAGGGAGGATTTGATAAGAGGCAGAAAGTGATGGACATTATAGATTAAATCCAAGTTGCCACTAGTGTAGGGTTTTTAGGTTGTCATATTGTATTTTTGATACAGTGCTCGTGTGGTAAAAAACAAGCTGGAAACTTCTGACAGGTTAGAGCTCTTGTGTAGTATTTATATTTACTTGTTCCAACTAGATATGTTGGCACTTTATTTTACAGAAAGGCAAAGGCTGCTCCACCAGCCAAGTTCAGGTAGAGCAGTGTTTCAAACTCATCAAGTACTGAAAAAAACCCAGAGTTGTTTGTATACCTTCCTGATTTTTGGTTGTTTTTTGTTCTTGGGTGTTTTGGTTTTTTTTAGTCCAAATACCTTTGGGCATCAGTTCCCTATCTGTAAAATTAGTGGAATAATAGCAATTGCATGTTCTTAGGGGAAGAGTTTTTATTTATTTATTGAGTTGTGAAAAACTTCCTAACTGCGTTATCAGGGTGAAGTTCAAAGTTTAATAAAAATATGATCCATGTGGTGTTGTTAAATATTTCCAATTGATACGTTGTCATTAAAATAGCTCTGTCCATTTTATGTACTGAAGAAGCCAGATCGCCTGTGGAAAAATCGTATGTGTAATTAAAGGTTGTGTTATAATGCATATTTGCAAAGAGACTATGATGTACTCAAATGTGGCACTTTACTTAATTTTATGTATTAACTTCAGAGTTTTGCTGTGTGAAAGTTGCAGTGTTATCTTTCGTGTGTGCACTTGGGTGGGCACATGGCCACTCAACAGAACTTGTCTGTTAACCTGTTTGATTTACAGTCAGAATGGCTCTGAGGAGGCTTATCTGTGGAACTTAGAATTGTTCGTGTATTACAGTAACCTGAAATAAAGATGTATTCACTCTCACTTTAAACAGTTCTGCTAGAGCTGGTTGTAGATGTAGTGAGGAATATACTTGTTTTAATTTTTGTAGAGAAATTTAAACATAAAGTCCTATGGGAATTAGTAACCTTTCTTACAGAATGTTTATGTTTATTCTGTCTAGCTGTAGTTGGAAAAAATCGCATGGAAATAGTAGATTAAGGAGTTAGTGATAACACAGCTTAACCATTGAAAGTTGCTATGTGCTTTATACATTAACTTATTCTCGATTGAATGCAGTTTAAACATATTTCTGGCTCTTTAGATAAAAATAATTAAGAAACTTGTTTTCTACAAGTCATTGACAGAAATTAGACTTTCTGTTAACATTATTATAGTTATCAATTAATTTTATTTTACAGGAATGTTATGTTCACAATTTGCTCCGAGTTACAGTGTACCTTCCAACTCTGAGGCTTCAAATTCTGGAGCTTGTTATTGAAAAGCTGTTAAAGTTGGATGTAAGTTTGTTCTGTATCACGTTTTAAGGAAGCTTGTTGTTAAAATAGTGTCAGAAATGAAATATGCTTCAGTGTTAAGCTCAACAAAAAAATATGTTGCAGTAGCACTCATGATCCTGAGTGTAAACCCAATTGAATTTATACTCCATTCCCAGTCTTAAAATGTTCCCACCCCTGAGGGTAACTGTGTGGTGTGTACTGCTGCACCCTGCGTGGGGTCTCCATGCCAGAATCAAAATAGCTGTTCCGTGGTGATCAGTGCTAATGTGAAGAGAGTGTGCTTCTCTTTGTGTGGTTGATCTTATAGTCTCTTTGAAGTAAAAGGATCTACAGTCTTAAAAAATATGGGGAAGATAGGATTGTAGATGACTAAGTCTCTTTATTTTGGAGAACTTCAGCATGTAGCAGTCTGGGGAAGGCTGATATTTTGGAGGTAAAGTTTCATACAAAAATTCACATTGCATATATAATGTTCCCTTTTAAAAGGTTTATTTAGTCAAGGACATAATTATTCTAGAAATTATTCATGTTGTCATTTCTTTAAAATAAAAAAAAAGATTTCAAATTATTGTCATGGTCTTACAAAAGTTAATTTCTTCTTTGCAACTGTAGGTTAGTACTCCACAGCAAGATATTGAAGATGCTGAAGAAGCTGCTAATAACTCTGGTAGTCAGCAAAAATCTACAGAGGAGGGACTTTTTGACATGGTTTGCTATTTTGTTTTACTAGAAGTTTGGGTTTTGGTGTTTCGGGTTTTTTTAGTAAAATTTTTACTTTTGAGGTAGCTGTGGACTAAGACAGTGTGGGAATGCTTTGTTGTTAACTGTAGTGCAAACTGAGACAGTGTGGGAATGCGTTATTGCTTTGTTGTTACTGCACTGAACTCAGCTCTTGAAACCTGAGCAGCTGACAGATGATGACTGTGTTCTCCCAGTGCTGACTTTATTCATGTAAATACCCAGTGTACATGCAGTAAATCAGTTTCATAATGTAAAAGTACAAGTGACTAAACATAAAGCTAATTGAAGAATTCATTCTGGTTGGCTTAGTTTACAAAAATTTGGTTACATTAAGGTATGCAATTAGATAGTTTTGGTTTGGAGTTTTTTGTTTGTTTGTTTGTTTTTTGTTTTTTTTTTTTTTTTTTTACAAAAAAAAAGGAAGAGACAAAACATTATCCTATCAGTGAAAGAGAAATTTAGTTTCACTTTTCCTGTAATTTATGTCTTTATGATGTTCTGCACATAAAAGCTAATTACTGCCATTGTATATACCAGGAGGAAGATGAAGAAAGAAAAGGAAATAAAGTTGTTTGTTCCAGTAGTGAGGGAATGGCCCATCCCCTTGCAGAGCGCCTTGATATTTTGATGACCATACTGTTTTCCTATATTAAAGATGTTTGCCATGTGGATGGTAAGAACACTCGACCTATAACCAAGTTTTTTGTTTTGTTAACAAGTAAGAAAAACATAAGATGAGTTCTTGCTTTCTGCCGTTGTAACAGAGCCGTCGCCCTTTAGTGGCAGAGGATGCAAAGCTTTATGGTTTTAGAGGTTTAGTCTTCAGTTGGAGACATTCTGGTTAGATAATTATGATACAGTCTCCAAACTGTAGCATTGCAGGGTATAAAGGTAAACAGAGTTTTGTTTTTCCTTTGTGCTGCAAAACTTAAGCAATTAAAAATACTTTCTGATTAAACGTAGTGTTTTATCATTTGCATTGCTTTTTGTATTAGAATTACGGATCCTTTCAACATCATAAGGGCTGTAAGTAAATTAAAACAACCAGCTGTGTCACTCAGTTGGAATTGATACAGCAAGGCCTTGTCTTATAGGAAAAAAAACCTGAAAAAAATGTACGCCAGCATTTATAGAGGGTTTGGATTTCTTAGATTTATATATTTAAACCAGAGTATTTAGAAACCGTTTTGCTCTATCTTCTTCGCATAAGTCAGGTATTTTATTTCTTTGTATTTTCTTCTGGCTCTTCTGAAATAACACGTTATTGGAAAGTTTGCACATCTACCAGTTTTATACATGCACGCACACAGATATTCTCCATAAACACCACCCTAAAAAGCAGGACAACTGAAGCCTTGGAAGGTCTTACTAGATATATTTTTTTAGATGTCAGATAAGCCCAGATGTCAGATAGGCCTGGAAGTTGGCTTGACAAGGTTTCTTTATGTATTTCTTACTGGTTTAGAAAGATACAAGTGCTACTTTTGCAGCATAAGAGCAGAAAAAAAACCTGGAATGGCTTATTTTCTTCTGTTTTCTTTTATGTTGTGTAGGCAAGCTTGATATCAACAGAACAAAGGATTTGTATCGGGATCTGGTGTCTGTTTTTGACAAGCTTATTTTGCCAACCCATGCTTCATGTCATGTACAGTATTTCATGTTCTACATCTGTAGCTTTAAACTGGTGAGTAGAAGCTGTTTTTAAACTGCAGTGTCTTCTGTCATTTCTGCATCCTTGTTTTGGACATTTTTTACAAAAAATAGTTGGTTTTTGCTGTAATTCTAGTTAGAAGATGGTACATCAGGATTCAGTAGTGTCTTTGTGTTCTTTTCCTTTTCTGTTATTCCTTTCTTCAGGTTTTTCTCTATGTGGTTGCTCTTCCTGTGTTACTCATAAAGTGTAAACAAATGGAATCTAAGGTAGTGTGAAAAAACTTGACCAGCAGACCTCTTACAAGAATCAGTTGGGCCCTTGAACCTGAGACACAGTGCTGAAGAAAGTTCCTTTAGCATCCTAAAACTATTTTAAAGATATTGTCTGTGTTAGCTCTTCAGTTTGAACATCATGTCTGCTGTGTGTCCCCCTCCTTGTTTTCCCCTCTGTCTCAACAAACTGGTTTTCTTACGCTACAAAAATAAGTATGTGTGTACCTTTTGTGTAAGAGTAGCTAAAGATCTAGTTACAGTCATGCCCTCTCACTGGTGAATAGTGGATGTATTGGAAGGAATATCAGCTTAGGCCAAGCATGTTATGATGCTTTGCTACAGTACTCTCAGCCTCCAGCAGCAGTCCAGTAACTTCCTGAGCCAAAGCGATGTTCTTTCATGGTAACAGCCCAGGATGGACAAATTCAAGGACAAAATACCTTGTGATACTATGCTTTTTATATTGATGTGAACTTTTGGCATCACTAACTTTGTGGCAGAAAGTTCTACACTATAACCATTTAAGGTGAAGAATCACTTTTATTTCTCTAAATTTGTCTCCCTGCTATTTTTGTTGGATGTCCCTGAAATCTTCTGCTACAAGAGACAGTGAACAGTCATTTTATGTTTACCTTCTTACTGCTTTTGCTTTTAAATGCTTCTTGTGTATCTGTTCCTGACTTTTTTCTAGACTTATGGTTCCATTTACTTTTTACAATTAAGTATAGAAAAATACATAATAAAGAGTGCTTTCCCATCATGTGTAGGAATAGTTATTTACAACAGCTATAGGTATATATATATATTTTTATTTTTTTATGGCTTGGTTATAGAAATTATGGGAATATTAATCTATTACTTGGACAGCATCATCAGCCTAACAGTTCACGATTTCTCTGTGTCCTGTTTGCAGGGTTTGGCTGAGGCCTTTTTAGACCATCTTTGGAAAAAACTGCATGATCCGAACAACCCTTCAGTGATCAGGCAGACTGCTGGGAGTTATATTGGCAGCTTCTTGGCAAGAGCTAAATTTATTCCAGTTGTGTAAGTTGGTTTAGTCTATGGGCAGAACCAAATGATTTATGATGATTGCTGAGGTTAAGTACTGAATTCGTAGAATGCACTCACAGTGTTGGTTTTCTATTCCCGCTGCTTTGCCAATAAGCCTGAATCGATAGTCTTGTTGTCCTTTCTACAATACTGTCTCAGTATTGTCTTGAAATTTCTGGGAAAGTTTTGCATTTACAGGATGCAGACTAATGATTGCTGGGATTCATGACTTGCTGCTCAAGGTTTCAGTTACCCAGAGATGAGGAGCACAGGTGGGTTATGTTGACTTTGGCAGAGTCGTGGATGCCCAGTGTATCCAATATTTGGTAGCAGATATTTTTAATGCCTCGGTGTTAGGCATTTTATGTAGACTCTGAGATGGGGAAGTCAAGTGTTGTAGTCTTAGTACAGATGGATTAAAATACTTCAACAAATGGGTGAAAACGTCTTCTTTTGTGCGTACACATTCTGTATTTTTATGTTGTTCTGGGTGGGCTCAGTGACTTTAATGTTGAACTTCATATTGGAATTCCTTGCTGGAGATGGGAGGCATCTCTTTCGGTACTACCTGTAGCCCAGGATTCTAACTGTTTACTGTGCACTTTACATGCGACACATTCATGAATTCATGTCTTTTGGCATCTTGTGCTTTCACTGACTGGGGTTTTCAGTGCCGATACATTGATTCGTTTTATGCTGAGATAAAGGAGAAAGCTTTACTTAATTTTTTTTTTTTCGTTTTTTTTTCTTCATTATAGTACAGTTAGAGCATGCCTGGATCTTCTGGTGAACTGGCTGCATAAATACATTGATAATCAGGATACAGGGGCTAATGCTTACTGTGATGTAGCTCTTCATGGACCATTTTATTCTACATGTCAGGCAGTGTTCTATACACTTATTTTCCGTCACAAGCAACTTCTGGATGGAAACTTAAGGAAAGGTGAGTATATTAGGTTTGAATGGCGTTGGGATTCATTGTTGACGTGTTTTGTTATGGTCAATTCAGTCAAGTATCCGATGGCACATTTATGTTCTGATGCTCTAAACAAAATGAGATGGCTTGTACACCTGTTGGGCTATCAACCAAAATAAGTGCCCCCATTGAAAATAGTGCAAATAACTCCTCAACGCTGCTGTCTGGCACCATTTACTGAGCACGTTTGAATTCCAGCTATATAAAACTAATGTGGGCTTCAATTACTAATCTGTCTTGATAACTCTTTGCCTCTATTAGTCCCTGTAAAAGATGTGTAAGTGTAGCACGTGTTTAGAAGAATCTGTTGGCTGCGGCAGGTTACTGTTATTTAGAGTAGCTTTTCTGCTGAAGAAGCCATGGGCTAGATCTCTACTGTAAGAGTTCGTGCTCCTGTGGTGGTGTACAGAGTATGGGCTGGTCAAGTTGAAAAATCTTAGAAATTAAGTGCAGCTTATATCATATATAACCTGTATTTGTCAACTGTTCTTATTTTTAAGGTCTGTCATACCTGCAGAGTTTAAATTTTGAGCGCATCGTCATGTGTCAGCTAAACCCCCTGAAGATTTGTATACCCTCTGTTGTGAACTTGTTTGCTGCTATTACCAGGTAGCTATCAATTTCTCCCTTTTTTACCTTGATATAGATATTTGTGTGTGTCTAAAACCAGAACAGTACTTAAAACATGGGTTTATTGTTAGGAACAGTATTGAGTGTGACTTGAGATAGTTCACGCGGTACTGCCTGTATTCAAGGTAAGTTTAAAGTTTAAGTAAGTTTATTTATGGTTCAGTTTCAATGAAATCGTACTGTGAAAATGATTTTTTTTTTTCTTTTTTTTTCTCTGTGTTCGAGCCAATATGATTCTATTTGAAAGTGAAGCTTATAGGAGTGTAAAGGAAGGCTCTTACTTACAGGTTCCTTACCTTGTGGCTGGCATGAAACCTCCTAGTATCAGTTGGAAAATGGAAGATAGAAAGGATGTCTGTTAAAAAATAACTTAGCCTTTTAATACTATCTGAAATTCTTGCTTTTGGTATGGTGGAAATGCTTATCTTTTTTTTTTTTTTTTAATTACCTTTTTAAAGGAAATACCAGTTGGTCTTCTGCTACACAATTATTGAGAGGAACAATAGGCAGTTTATACCAGTTGTTCGGAGTGGGACTGGAGGTGACCTTGTGCAAACATGCACTAATCCACTTGACAGTTTCTTCCCCTTTGATCCTTACCTGCTCAAAAGGTATATATAGTTCCAAAATAATTAACTCATTTCTGCCTTGTAGATAATGAACTAAAACTATAAGAAACTGTCAGTGTTTCTACAGTTCATTTTCTTTCCTGATCTTTAGTGCCTTTCATGTTAGGTATTTTAACCACAGATTATCACAGGTTTGAATTTAAATTTACCCCCACTGTGACATACAGCAAAGAAGAAGGAGCTAGACCTGGTTTCCTGGAAGGTCTAGTTAGTGTATTTGGTGACTTTTCTTTTGGTTTTCTCTGGTTTTAAGCAGTATCTTCAGTAGCATAATGTTGGCCCGGTACATACTTTGTTGGAGCTGTGGTGGTCTTGTGTCACTTTTTTGTTTGGTTTTGCTTGGTTTGGCTTTTTTGCACCTTGAGTGTATTGCTTCTTGATTGGAGATGACAGCTTATTTAAAAAATCTTTCTTTTTTGATGAATAGTGGATTATATGCAGCTTTTCAAAATGCCTGGCACTGTGATGCCTTAATTACTTTTTAATGTTAGAGGGCAACATTTTGATACTTATGTCTCAAGGAAAAACCTGTCTGTACAGAACAGAGACTTTTTCTTAGAAGTAGAAATTATAATTATTAATTTATAATCTTAAATATGCACAAAAGATATTTATTATATTTAACTATACAATGGTAATATTATTTATTAATATCATTACATAAATCATTAATGTTATCTTCAAAAATTTGAAAGAAAATTTTGCTTATCTGTGAGCATTGTGTAGGTCTTAAAAACACCCAGGTAGGAATTAGGAGACCTGACTGTATCAGAGCTCCTCAAACACACAATTGTGACTTAGAGCTATGAGCAAAAGGGAGTAATTTCTTCATGTGATTAACTGGGCATTATGTAAGGGTTAATTAAATGGCTTGTAAAACCCTGCAGAGGGCTATCAAAATGCCAAATGTTTTATATTGTATTATTAAAATGAAATGCCTATGATTTTTACTGATAACATTAACTCATACTTTGTTTTAATTCCTTTTTCAGATCAAAGAAGACCATTGATCCTTTTTATAAGTTTTGGGAAGAATTGAGTGCTGAAGATCTTGAGAATCTGAAGAAGCCCATTAAAAAGGTAGTATTTTCTGATTGAAAAGCAGTTCAGTGTTTGCCAGATCTCTATCAGCTGCTTCTATTGCAGAAGTAATTATTTTTAGTAGATATTGGTGGATAAGGAACTGGCTGGATGGCCACACTCAAAGCGTTGTGGTCAATGGATCAATGTCCAAGTGGTGTCCCTCAAGGGTCAGTACAGGGACCAATACTAAACATCTTTGTTGGAGACATGGACAATGGGTTAGAATGCAAACTCAGCGCGTTTGCCGACAACACCAAGCGCAGTGGCGTGGTCGACATGCTGGAGGGAAGGGATGCCATCCAGAGGGACCTGGACAGGCTGGAGAGGTGGGCTAGTGCAAATGGCATGAAGTTCAACCAAGCCAAGTGCAGAGTCCTGCACCTGGGATGTGGCATCCCCAGGCACAAATACAGGTTGGGCAGAGAACGGCTGGAGAGCAGCCCTGAGGAGAAGGACTTGGGAGTGCTCCTGGATGAGAAGCTCCACAGGAGCCANTGAGCCGGCAGTGCGCGCTGGCAGCCCAGAAACCAACCCCAGCCTGGGCTGCAGCAAAAGAAGAGTGACTAGCAGGGCCAGGGAGGGGATTCCCCCCCTCTGCTCTGCGCTCCTGAGACCCCACCTGGAGTCCTGTGTCCAGCTCTGGAGTCCTCAACAGAGAAAGGACATGGACCTGGTGGAACGGGGCCAGCGAAGGACCATGAGGATGCTCAGGGGTCTGGATCAGCTCTGCTGTGAGGACAGGCTGAGGGAGCTGGGGCTGTTCAGCCTGGAGAAGAGAAGGCTCCGGGAAGACCTTGGAGTAGCCTTCCAGGATCTGAAGGGAGCTCCAGGAGAGCTGGAGAAGGACTCTTGGTCAGGGAGTGGAGGGACAGGACAAGGGGGAACAGTTTTAAATTGGAAGAGGGGAGATTTAGATTGGATCTTAGGAAGAAATTCCTTGCTGTGAGGGTGGTGAGGCACTGGAAGAGGTTGCCCAGAGAAGCTGTGGCTGCCCCATCCCTGGAGGGGTTCAAGGCCAGGCTGGATGGGGTTTGGAGCAACCTGGTGTGGTGGGAGGTGTCCCTGCCCAGGGCAGGGGGGTTGGAACTGGATGATCTTTAAGGTCCCTTCCAACTCCAACCATTCTATGATATGAGTACACTTGACATTTAGGGGAAACTGTGATTGAAATAAGGAAGCTTTAGGGATTGATCCATCCTTGCTTTGGGAACAGTTTTCCCCTCTTCAGAGGAGTTGGTTTGGCAGCACAAGAGCACTGTGAATGCTTATGAACACTTTGAGAATAAGGACACACTGATGTGTGTTTTTCTCTGGGAAATCCTCTTTGAAGGTACGATTTAGTCCCCATATTTCATACTGAGAGTACATCTAATTCTCTTCCATTTCAACTAGTGACGACAATTGGAGTACAAACCAAGTCCTAAATTATATCCTCTAAAGCTCCTGTGTAGTCTGTTTACCTTCTTGCAGAATATCTACCCTATGACAGATTTTTTCAGTCCTTCAAACAGTGTGTTTTTCTTTCCTTCATGTGATAACACATAAAAATAATTTATGGTGTTTATATATATAATAGTTTGATTATCGGATTTGATTATTGCAACATTTCTGAGTTTATTTTAGAATTACCCTTTTTGGTCTCAGCATTTATTACTTCTACCAAATCTTAATAGAGACATGGAGTATCTTTCTGCTCTCACCGATCTTTTTAAATTTATGCAGGGTACTTCTGAAGATGAAGATGATGACTTCTTGAAAGGAGAAACCCCTCAAAATGATGGTGTGGTTGGAATTGCTCCAAATTCTTACGAGTCAAATACCCGGAGCCCAGTGAGCAGCATTGGCTCCCCTGCAGACTGTTACGTGCTGTACCCTCAATGATGTGGAGTCAGGAGTGAAAAGGTTGAAAATTTGCGTGCAATTTTTTTCTCTGTAAAGAGACTTCAGCTCAACTTCCCAAACTGGCAAATGTTTAAGTTAACTACATTTAAGAAAATATTATTGTTCCTTAATCATCAGATTTCTACACGTATGTTATGATAAAGTTACATGTTTCTAGAAAATCTTAGAGAATAAATAGGGTGATATTTTACAAATTTCACATTGAAATGTTTTTTATGACTTACAAGAATTTTTTTACGATTTTTCCTGTCTCTTAAAAACTTCTGTTTACTAATATTTCTCTACAAGGTTCTATATAGGGGGGTGAAGTTCTGGTCTTTCTTCCTACTGATTTATAAGGAGACCAGAATTCTGTTGTCAGTTTTCAAACTGGACTCTGGTAACTGGTTTTGAGCTATTTTCAGAGTAATGGTGTAATCTCACCACAGGGAAGCCATGAAACGAGTCTGACAGTGATTCCTTTGCACGTGTCTCTTAAGCTTTTCCTGTCTGTAGGAGAGGATTTTGTAAAGCCACTTGATAGTGGAAAGTGTGTTCAGATAATAAGCATTACCGCTCCTTAAAGATGTAGCTGCCACAGAGCTTTCCCAGTTCAGACTCATAAAAGTGACAATTGTTGGAAGTATTGAAAATGATGGAATAGCTGAATGTATGATTTGTAGATAGCTTTCTTTGGGGTGCTTGTGAAGCACTCAGAGACAAGTATTTATTTTCAGGGTTTGAGGTTTATATGTGAATGCTGCAAACACGACAAAAAAAAATATCTCCCCTTGTAGAAAGTAAGCGATGGTATCACTGGTGTCCTTGTGTTGTCCATGTGTCGATGTAGAGTTTCTCTGCAGAGGTTTCTTGTCTCCTTTTCATGATTGCTGGTTTTTAGATTTGAGTAAGAATATAAACAGTGGAAAAAATAAATGTTATTTGTGTAATACATAGTTGAAAATTGTATGTATTTGAGACTAAACTCTTAATTGCCCTTTTAGATTCTGAACTTGGAGGCTTTCAAGACAACATTTTTATTCAGAGCCAATGAAGACTGATGCAAACAGTGCAATTCTTAAACTTTTGAAAAAAACCCTACATCTCTGTAACTAAGGAGATCTCTGTGAAGTCTGAGTTCTCAAAGTTCGTAGGTTACTTCTGACAGACTGCAAAACTGTGTTGTAGGGATGGTACTGCAAAATACATCAGTGCATCTGTTCGTCACTGGATTCAGCTGGCACAGATTTTGTTTTTAATTTTGGTGCTTTTTAGGGTCAGTCCTGAGCAATAAACTATAGATTTCCATCTGAAATAATTGCATTTTCTCCTAGCATAGAACTCTTCTCACACCAACAGCAAGGAAAAATTCATTTGAAAGCTGCCTTTTCCTGTTTGTGGGTTGTGATTTTTGTGGGTTTTTTTTTTGTTCACTCCCCCACCCTCCACAGTTACATCTTTAGCAACATAATTGATTCTTACAAAATGAGGCTGTGGAAAACTTTCCAACTTGTAATGCCAGAGCCCTGATTCAGGAGCTCTCACCTCATTAACAGAAGAAAAGGAAGACCGAAGCGACACAAAATCCAACGTTAGCAATGTACAGACAGTAAACTGCACTGAAGCTGCTCACGCTCATACAGTGAAGGGCCTTGCTGGAGTCAAAGCTGCGCTGGGAGAGGTGCAGGGTTTGTGTAACTCTCCTGCAGGGCAGCGGCCGGGGAGCTAGGTTCTGTTCGAGACTGTGGTGTGGGCGCTGGCGGGGGCAGAGGGATGCGGCCAGAGAGGGGATCTCGCCTCACCTGAGAAATGCGCTGTGTCTTGTGAAGAAAGCGTATGCTGTAAATGCTTACTGCAGTGACAGCGTGGCTGGAAGGTAAAGCGGGGACCCTGGGGAGAGGTGTTTGTGTGTCCCCCGCTGTCCCCTCTGCCCGCCGCGGCTGCGCTGGCTCCGCACCCCCGCCCGCGGGAGGGAACGCCCCGCTCCGGCAGGAAAGCTGCCGCCTCTGGCCGTGTCTGACAACGCGGTTCTGCGGCTGCGGGGACGAGGGGATGGTGTCGCGAGCTGGTCTGTAAGCTTGTGACTGCAGGGTGGCTGTTGCAGTGACTGTGGATGACCTGCCGCTTGCAGGGCCCTGCTGGTTACCGGTTAACGCCGTCAGGCGCTGACACCGTGGGGGGTGTTCGCTGTGGGGCGGCGAAGACTGCGGCGCCAGGCCCTGCCCTCCCGGCCCGCCAGGCCCGGCTCCCGGCCGTCCCCCACCGTTTCCCGGCGCCCCTCGCGGTGAGGCGAGGCGAGGTACCGCCCGCCGCGGCCTGCGGGAGGAAGCGCGGAGTCGCCCTGGGCCAGGGCGCGGCCCCGAGATGCCGCTGCTGGTTAACGGTGAGCGGGTCGGCCTGGAGCAGCCCACGGGGGACATGATCCGCGCCTACCCGCACCTCGAGGTGAGGCGGCGGAGGGGGTTCGGAGCACCCCCTGCGGCCGGGGGTGAGGGTGCCGCGGGAGAGCCCGGCGCCGCGGCGGGGAGAGGCGGGTGGCGGAGCGGGCGGCCTCGGGCTGAGGTAACCCGGGCTGAGGCGGCCCGGCACCGCCGCCTTCCCCGGGCTGCGGCAACGGAGAGACACGGTGTGGTAGAAACTGAGTAAAATCAACGTCCGGGGAGGTAATTAGCAGTAATTAACCTGAGAAGGAGAGCGAGCGGTCGGTGTGTGAGCTCCGCGGCCCCTGCCGCCCCCGCCGCCCTCCCCAGCCTGGGTGCAGCGGCCGGGCCGGGCTGTCCCTTTATGTGTGAAATAGTAAAAACCGGTAACAGAAGTCGCAGTAGTGACTTCTAGGAAGGTGTGAACCTCGCATTCACCATATAAATGTTGTAATCCTGACGGCAGACTGAGACAGGAACTGCTGAGCAGAGCTGGTCCAGGAGTGTTCTCACCAGGAAATGCTGCTTCATAGAATCGGAGGTTTTGCAGAAAACCGGTGCAAATTCGATAAAACTGCAGTGTTTTTTGAGCCCCAGGGTGGAAAATCTCTGCCTCCCCAGCAGAGGTCTGTGGCAGAGCACTGCAGTAGTCACAACCCAGGTTTTTCGTGGGCTAAGCAAGCCGTATTTTGGTAAGTGCTAGCTAAACATGCTGGGCTGCGGCAGTACAGACTGCAAATTCTACATTTCCAAAGTTTCCTGGCTTGACTAAGCTTCCAGGATCAGCTCTGGTATTGCCTACTGTCATCTTTGCCCAGCCCTGTTGCTTTTTGTTGTACCTCTGGTTTTATCATCTATAAAGCAGGGGGAAAGGGGCTGTGTGTCCATGGAATAGTGGGATTTAGCAATGAACTAGATCGGTGGCAGGAAAGTGCAAAATTCTCAAAATTCCTAATACTCCATAATACAATGTATGTATGTTTCTCTCTGACCTAGATCCATTTGCTTTTCAGAGGTGATGTTTCTATCAAGTAATGGATACACCTGAGAATTCAGCAACTGTAATCTCTATTATCATTTATCTTTAGGAGAAGGCAAAACTTCTAAGAAGTCAGCCTGCTCAGATTGTAGAACCCAAAGGTCTTCTGTATGTCCAGCAGAGAGAGTTTGCGGTGACTACCCCTAAAGATGGTACGCAGGAACACAAATGTTTTTTTCTCCTACTGCAGCAGTGATTGGGAGAGCTGAGTTCTTACAGTGTTCCTGTCCTTTAAAATAGGTTCTGTTTCCATTCTTGGATCAGATGATGCAACTACCTGCCACATAGTTGTGCTCCGACACACAGGTATCTTTAAAGGATGTTTAGAACAAAACCTGTACACCTGAAGTAATGAATTAGTATTGCTTTATGCTGCATTAATAAAATAAACTGCAATTATGTTTATAGAAACTTAAATCTCAAAAAGTCACAGGATATTTAACTATATCACTTGTTTAAAGAGTTGGTATGTTCAGAGGTTCCATGTTGCTTAATGTGCAGATGCTAAATTTGATCTCCTCCTGTGGGTAGTGGCACTTGCAGATGTTGGTTGTGTTCAGCAGTTTGGGTCTGCAGGGCTTGGTGATAACAGAGGGAGAATTTGCAGAAATATCCTCACTCTGTGCCTGGATTTCTGACATTAGAGATGTTGCCTGGTCCTGGTTAAGAGGACACGTGAGTTCTGGTGATTTTATAATGGGGCACACAAAGAGGTCATTGTCTCTTCAGTCAGGCCATACTTTGTGCTGGAGGCTGCTGTCCTGGGAGAAAGTGAGGTGGTGGTGGATGTAGCTCTTACACTACTGTAGTAGTGTTAACTGTTATAAGTTTAAGTTATGTTAGTGTAACAGCCTCCAACGTCGTTAACTGTCTTCTCGTGTCTTCTTCAGGCAGTGGAGCTACCTGTTTGACACACTGCGATGGATCAGACACAGAAGCTGAGGTGTCACTCATCATGAGTTCAGTAAAATCTTTCTCTGACACCACAGGACGTGGCAGGTCAGCCTTGCTCTTGTTCCTTGTGCACTGTTTTTCACAAAGGTTACTGCAGTTTGTAAGGTGGGGAATTTTTATGTGCCTTTACGGGGTTCAGATAAGGTAATTGTGCAGGAAACATCTCTTGATCAGGAACCATGTGTGAAGTGAAAATTATTTCCTTGATGATTTTGAGGGTATTTTTAGCAGTGGTTTAGAGCATGGTTCTGTTCCAAATACTGTCTCTGTAAAATGCCGTTGTGAGGTTTTGTGCGTACTGTTTTCCAGCTAGCTGCCATTTTGGATGTGCAGAATTTTCCAGAAAACTGCTTGTGGGTTCATATTCTATTTTTCCTTCTAGACTGTTGGTCTTGTAAATTCTCTTGGAATCTGAGAATCCATCTGGGATTTTTCTAAGTCCTGTATTTAAAAAAAAAAGGAGGGGGATGGGACAACGAGGGGAAAAACCTCTGAAATGGTTCTTTCTGGATGTGGGTTTTCTTGCTCCTTTGGTTTGATAAGAACAAATCCTCAATGAACTTCGGAGATATGGTCCCTGAAAACTCATCATTTGTCAGGACTTGTCTTTGCATAGACAATTTGCAGAGAAGAACCCTGCTGTATGGTCCAGAATAGCTGTGAGGAGGTCACAGGAGCAAAAATCTTCATTTTTAATTAACCCCTTCTTGGGAACTGCGAGGTGGTTACTGAGTTCAGTCCAAACCAGAGGTGCTGACCATCAGAGATACCACTGGGTTAGATAGAATTGCATGCCTGTAATGCCTCTTAAAGTTTTTATTTTATGCTGTTTCCTGGGTGATCCCTGAAGTGTTCAGAATGGAATCACCGTGACTTGCTATGTAATGCAGACCAACTTGGCGCATGTCACTGTAACAAATGAGACTTCTCTAATGACTGCTTTGCATTTTGGGCTGGGGATTATTTTGTAAAGCTATTCACTCTGAGATGTTTTTTTAACTGCTGTTTCCTGTTATTCCATCTCTGTTAGGCTGGAACTGCACCTAGTTGGAGGTTTCAATGATGATAGGCAGTTATCACAAAAACTTACTAATCAGCTTCTTAGTAAGTTCATGTCTTTTCCACTCTCATGTCCAAACAAATTAGTTCTGACTGTATTTGGGTGAAGGTTGTTTGTAATCTGAGTCCTCTGTCGCTTCACTGAAAGAAATCTGGCTTAATTCTGAAGGATGTTTTTTCTGCCTGAGCATGTGGTATGGAGAAGGGGTTGGCCTTCTGAGGCTTGCACGTGGCCAGTATGTGTGGTGGAGGGTCTAAATTTGTAATTTCTTCCTGGCGTATATTCTGGTGTGTAGAATTGGGGTGCAGTTCAGCTGGGCTTGATTCCTGGCTCTGCTGCTGATGCATTACATGATCTTGGTTAAGTGTTGTCACCATCTAAATCTATACACATGGGTGACTTTATTAGTTACTATTCACTTCATACCTTATGCCATGAGCTACAATTTAATTCTTGTTTGGAATTATCTGATGAAAGACCTTATGTCTCTTTATCAAATCTACAGTCTAGAGAAGTGATTGGGGTGCTTTGCAAACAAATTGGAACTGTGAAATACCCTTTTACCTGTAAGTGCTCTCTGGCTTGTGGAGAGGCCTTGACCCCCCTACCTTGGGATGGGGCACACGTCAGGATTGGAGGGTGGTGGCCCCAGGGATGAACAAAAAAGGGATAGACCCTCGTGGCCATCGTACCCAGGGATTCTCGTTAGCTGGGTTGTATGTCGTGTGAGAGTTCTGTATAGAATAAAGTATTTTGGTTGTTTTTTTCCAGCCTTCTGATTTTTAGGCATCAAGTTAACATCTGAAGCAGTAACACTGTTACTATTAGAACTTAAAAAAAAAGAATTTTTTTTGTTTCTAGCGTGGGGAATGGAGAAAAGCAGAATTAGATTACAGCTAATGAAAGACTGGGTTTGTTCACTCTGTATGTCATGCTTTGGGAAAATACAGTTAAATATAATTAGTTTAATTATCAGCTGTTAAATGTATAATGAATGAAGGCAGAGCTGATATGATGCCAGAGCGAAACAAGTGTCAACAAAGGGAGTAAGTGGCACAGCACTAGTTTAGTGTGTTTTTACTGTTACAAATGGCTACTCCCTATAAATTACTGTTATGTTTAGGAGCTACGGCTTTAGTTTTGTAAAAGTTTGAAGCAAATCTGCAAAATGCTCTTTGCTCTGTTGCCTTACCTAGGAACAGTGCGTTAGGTACCTCTGCCCATGTGTTCTGCAGTGCGCAGCACTGATAACGCCCCCTCATTTACATACAGCATCTGCTGTGCCACCAGTCAGTCTTACACATTGCTGCTGTCGTTGCTGTAGGAGCATTCGATCTCCAGGCAGACGATGTTCATTTGGTGACTTTCTGCGTAACAGGTAAGGAAATGTTTTCTTGTTTTTTGAATTCTCTTTAGCCACTGAAATCAAAGTGCAGGGGTCTTTTTATATGGCTTTTCATATCCGTCCTGTAAGAGTGAACAGCACAAGTCCTTCATAGCAATTTGTAATTTTTATTTCTATTGCTGGTAGTGAGCGTGTGGTGTCAAATAGACAATGCAGTGAGGATTCTTTCCTTACCAAATACAACTGGTAGTAGAACCCCTCTGTGACCATTACCAGGTTATTTCACCATCTGTGGAAAGAGGCTGTGTGTACATGGAGATTGTAAGAGGCAACTGAGAATAGAACTTAGAGATCTTTGACCGCTGGGTTGTTAGACCTGCCATATCTGCAGGTGGAAATGAATTCATGAACTCATTCAGTCAGTTCATGGCGTGTGATGTCACATAAAGGAAGACCTTCCTTCATACCACGTTCAGGTTGAATTTCCATCATCTTTGCATTTCAGTTCGGTCGGTGACTGAAACTTGGCATCATGGTAGTTTTGCAATGTGTTTTTTTTCCTGTAAATTGCCCGTGTAGAAAATGGGGGTGACAGCTGGCTGGAGCTGGCCGTACTGTTGGGAGACAAGAGTTCTACTTCAGGCCACAAGCATGTTGTTACTGGCCTGCAGATTCTTTTCCATATTTCTTTTGGGCTTCCTTAGTTTTTTTTCCTGTCTTTACGCAAGATCAGATCTGTTCTTCCCTGATGAACACACAACAAAATGAATGCTGCTCAGAAAAAATTCCAAAGCACTACGAGTTTTTTTGTTCTTACAGAACTAAATGACAGAGAAGAAAAGGATGTTCACTTTCCAATCATTTATGGAATAGGTGAGTTGAATTAGGATTCAGCTATTTTTTTGTAACTGGATTGCTTCCAGTAGTGAATGGGCTGCTTTTAATGACTAGGTAAAGCCTGTTCTGAAAGTGAATTGCTGCTGTTGGAGGTGTGGGCAGAGATAGAAGTTTTCTTCCCCTGCCACAGGTGGATGGATGCACACATGGAAATGGTTGTGTAGAATTGCAAGCAGACTTTTTTTCATGTAACTGTCCTGAGGCTTTTGTCCTTATCAAGCTACTGCATTAATCTTTGGGGTTAGAATTCAACCTTCTGGTTGTTTATGCTGTGCTGTTACTAATTAGTTCAAGTATCTCTGAAAATGTTCTGGAATATTAAAAATGCTGCCAAAGCAAGATAAGTAGAAATAGGCTATCACAGGCCAAGGGGTCTGCAGTACTGAGAAATCCAAGAATAGTGTTTGATTGGTGCTGAAGTTCCTGCAACACAGTAGTGCTGGGGATGTGGTCATTTTAAACAAGTGCTTGTGGAGTATTAACTGTTTCTATATTAAACTCTATTTCCTACCAGCTGTGAATGTTAAAACAGCAGAGATTTTCCCTGCTACCTTCCCAGAAAAAGGGCCAGATGAGGATTTGCGTTCAGCCCATGTTTTAACAGGAGCAACAGTGAGTAAAAATAACCCGGGGGAAGGAAAAAGGGTATTTCTGCTGGAAGAGGAGACCAGTTAGGGGGAATGAAATGTCAAAAGTTTGATGAAAAAATACTTTGGCTAGTGTTCTCTTGGTAACAAAACAAATGAGAAAGATGGAAGAGCAGAGGCAAAGGGTAATGGTGGGGATTAAACCACTTCTGCCAGGGTGAGTCTTCTTCACGCGCTGTTATGACTAGTCCTACAGCTCTCTGTGGGATAATTTATGCAAAGAGATTCAGGCCATGGGTGTCATCCCAGCAGTACCTTTCAGTTCTGGGTTAGCTGATACCGTTTAACATTTTGTTTGGCAGAATAATTGGGTAATCTTTATGCAGCGAAATGAAACAAGGCTGAGCTGGCAGCATGTCTAAGGAGCTGCAGTTTAAGGCCCTCCAGATTAAGTGAATTTGCTCGCTCTCATCTGTGAAAGCATTTTCTGACTCGTAAGGGGCCCTGTGTTGTTGCAGCTGACTAACATTTACGATCCAAAGACGGAACAACTACATATTGGGCCTTACTTCTGGAGGCCTTTCCCACATGTGGATTTCTGGTTGGAACAGGATGATAAACAGATTTTACAGGTACCTGAAACTGACTTTTTCTTTTCCTCCTAGCTGAGTAGAGAGAGGGGTATGGTCTATCAAACCTTTTCCCAGTGTAGTACTGGGGAGGGTGGGAAATAATTTTATTAAAAGGCAGAATCACTGAGAACTTTGTATTCTGAATGTCAAGCAGCTCTTGCTACTGTCTTGTTTTTCAGAATCTTTCCACATCGCCCCTGGCTGAACCACCCCACTTTGTTTCCCACATTAGATCTACGTTAACATTTTTAAAAGAACATCCCTTCCCATCTTGCTCCCTGTTCCCTGACAGGAAACCTCGCATCTACAAAAAAAATGAAGAAGGGTTGTGGGAACAGGTTTGTTCTGACAAGATCTAACCTGGAACCAACCACCACAACTGCTTTAGGGAAGTAGAGTGTTGCAAGAAGAGCAAGGTGCTGCAAAAAGCAGAATGCTGGTCACAAATACCATTGTTCCTGTACTTTTAAAAATAAAAATATTTTGACAGAAATAACTTGCTTTTTCTCATGATTTACCTAGGAATCACTGCTACTTTGGAATAAGAATTTGGCTTTATGTTCTGTTGCTCCAGTGCAGTAATTGGATGGGCACAGATAGAAAGCAGCAGTGCTGAGATACCGAGAAGGTACGTCATGAGACGGGGGTGTACTTTAGAACATGACTTCGCACAAACTTAAACCTCACTGAAACACAGGGGTATCCTTTAAAAATAACTTAGTTCAAGAGCAATAATTCGAAGAATCTTTATTGAAACATTCAGATAGTATTTAAAGAGTGAAGCTCATTCCAACAAAACTACTGCTTTAACACTTCCAGATATAAAAACATTAAAAATTAATCCTTGTGGTGATAACTTTATCCCCAACAAATTAACATACTTCTTATTAACATACTTCATTGCACCAAAGAAACCAATGAGGAAGACTAGTCAGCTTAATTGTTTTTGCACTTTAGAAAAATTGCACTCTGATTTACGTAAATTGCCCCAAAAGCAAAATAAACCTTGCCCATGGCATCCCAGCCCCACAGGATCTAGAAGCTGAAAGTCTTATCAGGTGACAGTACAAGTCAAAACCCCCAAATTTTTCAGATTATCAAAGTAAGTCCTGCTACCACTACAGACAGTGTGGCGCTAATGTTTACCTTTTAGGGGAAAAAAACCCCAAACAACCTCAAATAAAACCCAAATGAAGCAACGTCCAGTGCTTGTATCCAGTTCTATAGAGCTGGGATTTTTCTCAAAATCAGGTATCTTGGGAAAAGCAAGCTTTTCCAAAAATGTCCTTCCCACAAGAGGCTCTGAAAATTTGCAGCAACACGATGAAGGTAATTTTGGGGGGAAAAGACTTTTCCATCTTCACTTTTGATTTATCCAAAGCTTGTTTGTGCATTATGTAGTCCTAGAAGTTATGAAGTTGTGCTGTAGTGTAAATAACAGATACAATTTCTTTGAGTCTGTACATTTCATTTCCTACTATAGGTAAGATACTGTTCTTCAAACAAATCAGTGTTGACACCGTCACAAACGTATTGGCTTTTTTCAGGCTTTACTACAACTATCTTTAAAAATACACAACAGAAAGGACTCCAGTCACGCTACATAAACGTGTTTGAGGGATAGTATTTGGTTCATAAATGCCGTGCAAAGGAAGATAATGGTGATTCTTGCCAGTGGCAGAAGCAGGAAGCTGTTCAGGCATGCAGGGGCACTATTTCTTTCTAAAAGGTTTAGAACTCATTAACTCCGTCCCCACTGTACCCAGAGCCTCAGCTGAACAGGGCAAGTCACGCAACAGCAGGAGAAATGGTTGATGGCAAAGTGCAATGTGATGATGCCTCTCTGCACAGGCACCTGGCCCCAGCACACTGCACCACAACTGTTTGGCAGCGTTCTTTATAAGGTAAAAAAGGTAGCAAAATAGAGCTAATGTGACTGCAGCAGATGTTCTGCAGGTGAGGTGAAACTGAATTTTAAATATTAAAAAAAGGTGAACATTTGGCAGTTGATTTTTGTTTTTAGTGTATTAGCATAAGATCATTTAACAATTATTAGGTGCAACTGAATTCTTAATCTGGTGTATGGCTGATTGCTTGGTTAGCAACTATCATCATGCTTAGATTCCTAAAGGAAGGATAAATGCCAATTGTTTTTACAGATGTTTATGAGCACTTAATGAATCTCCCTAGTACTTTGGTGACACTGACATGTAGAGGATTAAAGCAATTGTAACAAGTGTACAGTAAGACAAATCTTGGTCCCGTGGTGGGGAATTTGTATTTGTGCAAAATCCCAGTTAATAAGTTACAGCAGTTATTACTGTACTAGTGTGTGGCACTGCTCACATTTTAAATGCATCATTAATACCCCGCCTCCCAGGGCAAGGGCTTCCTCTGCACAGTCTGAAATCCACAGTCTGGATTTTATCTTTGACTTTTTTGTTCCTCTACCTTTGTGTAGTCGTGTGGCGATTTGTCACTCTGAACGTCCTCAGTGTCTGTCTGTATTGCCTCAGCCATCTCCTTCTGCGCCTCTGTTTTTTCTGTCTCAAAAGGTCCTTGCTCTCGGCCTGGCAACAGAGTGGGGGGTCTCCTCTGCTCCGTCTTTTCCAGGTCATCACAGTGGCTGATCAAACTGGTCTCGCTGAGGGCATCAGAACTTCTTAGAGACCTCTTAAAAGGTTTCTGCCCTGTGAAGTGTTTGAAGAAGACAATACCAACAAAGGCAGTGAATACAAAATGGGGCCCGCACAAGTTAAGTTTCAAAGAAAATACCTGAATTTTACAACTGCCAAGAAATAGATTTTATTTGGGGACTAACTTGTCTCTGTAAACAGAGACAGACTTTCTTGTAGTCCCAGAGCTGCATACAAGATAGGAATAGGATAGCTTTTCATCTATGGGCACAGAGACTGTCCAAATCCAGATGAAACCTAAGCTCCCCCTGTGCACAGCGAAGTCATTCCAGTGAAAATTTGCACTGAAAACAGCAGACTGGAAGCCAGCCAACTCAAAAGGTGAGCTCAAACTATGGTTTTCCTGCCAGTCAAATCAACACTAATTACTAATGCAACTGCACAGAACGTGCCATAGACTAAACAGATCTTCAGCTTAGGATTACTTTGTGGTCAAAATATTGGGTAGCAACAGGAACGCAGTTGCTTAAATACATGATTAGACATTACTTATACTTTTGACTTGTTTACTTGCTATTTTTTAAAGCTCAACAACCTCATAATATTCCAGAGGAAGATTCCAGACTACACGGGCAGTTGTCAGTTAATGGGAAAACAACTTCCTGTAGTCCCAGGAAAAATTCTTGCGTAGAAAACAGACGTGGCTGGTGTGTGCCATGTTTAAATTAAGGTGGAATACAGTACTAGTAGGTGAGAGCTCATTCCAGACATTACGAAAGGTGAACAGTCATGTGATTTTTCCCATCTCGTGCAACTCAAACAGCAGGATGTTTTTAGCAAGTTTTAGAACAAAGACTAAGCCATAGAAACTTACCAGGAAGTCTTTGCTTTGCAAGGCTGGAAGTGGGAGTTGGTGGTGGAGTAGTGCCTGTTCCTTGGGCTTTTGATACATATGTAGATTCCGTGGATTCTAGAGAACCTGCAGGTTAAAAGAAATGTGTCAAGCTGAACATAGCACAAACTAGACAAGTTTTCTGTTCATCTGTATTTATAAGGTATGTAACAATAATGTAAAAACTACAGAAAGAAATACAAATATATGAGTAAAATAAGGCTTTTACATGGTGATATTCGGTTACTGTCTCTCACAAAGCCAGGTTCACACTAGTCCTCAGCTAGTTTAAGCCTGTCCTTGTCAGCCATCGCTCCATTTAGCCTGCAGACTTGGACTGCATCAGCACAGCAACAGCCAGATGGTACCTCAGCCCAGGATTTCAGATGGAGACACGGAGTTCCAGCAGCACAGCTGACCACCCCAGTGCCGCTTGACAGGTACACCCAAGAGGATACATGTGCACACATCTATGGGGATGCAATGCTCTCAGCCCAGAGCTACCCCGCCAGCCTACACTCAGGAACAGCACAAATGCCAAACTCTTGGAGCACTTGTACCGCAAGTCACAGAAATGATTCCTCTGTTAATAAATGCCAGCATCTAATACAGCTTTTTTAATGTAACTCTATGTGCAAGAACAAAATATAAGTGGCACAAGTGAGGTTAGAAGAAGACTGTCTTACTGGGTGTGACAGAAATAGTGAAGAGCATGTTCTTTTACATCCTGTGGGTGGATTATGTCACTCACAATCAAATCAGCTCAAGTGTTGCAATTTTAGTATAAAATTGGAAACAGTTCTAATGACAGCATAACACGGCTGTAGATGCACTGGGTCCTACCTGCTGTTAAATTAAATGTTCTTCCCTTTGGTGAGGCTTGGAATGGAGAAAACCAGTTCAGCACAGAGCCCACTACAGGTATTTGCCGTAGCACTCCCTGCAAAGTACACAAGCAAACATGGGCTGGTGAAGGACCTGCCTGTGCCGTGATGAGCTATTTCACCTGACCTCCATAACTCATGTTTATAGCTGTACCTCTTCCAGAAGGCGTTCCTCGTTTGCTTTCTGAAGCTGAAGTTGTGCTTCCTGTATTCCTTTTCTAACAACTTCAGTCATGTTTTCCAGCAGCTGATAAAAACCAGAAATTACACTTTAGTTCAGGTTCTGAGGATGTAAAGTAGTCTGGTATTTTTCTAACTTAAGACTGTATTTGACAATCAGTATTTCGTTATGACTAACTTAAAGAACGTACAGGCTGACTGCAGGATTTTCAAAAGGTATACTCAGAGGACGATGTCATTTCAAACAGGAATGGTGTATGTTTTTTCTTATACTTAGAAATGAGCCTGTGACCCAAGTTTGTCAAAGATCAGCTTAGCACAGAAGTGTTCATCAGCCGCTGAACCTGACTGGGAAGAATTCCTAGGGTTTACAGAGTACATTTTTGTTTCTGTAAGTACCCAGGACTTAAACCATCCTCACAGTAAGTCTAACCAGGTATGTGTCACTCTGGGCTTAGCTTTATTTTTCAAACTTAACATACAACTGCCAGCACGATCCCTGCAGCATCCTGTGCCAGCAGCAGTGACTTTTCATACTGCAAAGGACAAGCAGCTCACTGGGAGAGCTGGAGGAGCAATACATAAACACACACAAAACATCTGGGAAAAAAAAAGTCTTAATTTTGTCTCGTGCAAAACAATTACCGATTTCTATAACTTAATATGGGATTTTACTATTGCACAGGCCTAGATAACAGGCAGTTCCTCCAAAATGCCAAGAATGTGGGTTACTGTCAGTTAACAAGAACAGGCAAAAAAGGCAGGTACTGCCCATCCCTGGGGGAAAGGGACACCAGGAACCGACCACCCCTGCGAGCCGAGTACCCCAAGGTACTCAAGGAATTGCATTTAGAGTACAAGGAAGAACCACTTGTGTTTTCTGGCCCCGTCAAGATGCTTGTCCTAAATTTTGGTTCTGCCTTTGAGTGTTCTTCTCTGGATGTGCTGAGGGCTTGCTGATATGGGAGGAGTTTAGCTTTTTCCTAAAAGCTTCCTTCACGTACCGAGCATCACTTACGTAAATGATGCAAGTGTCATTCTCACAGGTTAGTTCTGCTTCTCAGTTATGGATCAAATGGCATAAGATCCATTCAGTACCACAAAGTTATTGTAGCTGGTTCCAAGGACTGCACCTTTCCGAGTCCTCCACTACTCTTTGTTCCTCCCTGGAAGCTTCAGCATCAAAATGGTCCATATTTCAATATTTGGTTCCTAATTGCTTAACTACAACAGTCAGAAACCAGAAAGTACTCCACGGGCAAGCTCTCCTTCATCTCACCCTCAAAGCAGCACAGGGAGCCAAGAGTGGGCAGAAAGTCTCCAGAAAAGTTGCATTGCCAAAATCAACATACTCTCATGGGCAGAAACAGGCAAAGGGTTTATGAAGTTCTGTTTATTTTAGGTGAGAAAATTAAATGCCCAACACTAGAGGTGTAAAAGGACAGATGTTCATTTGTGATGTAGAATGTCACTTGGGAATTCTACTTTCAAGAACATTTGGAGAGTTTTAATCAGGTAAATGCATTTACAAAAAGGAGCTGCATCGTCAGCTTTATTACTTCAATAGGTAATTTGTAATTTCTGTTTCTAAGCCACCAATTTAAAATCTTTCACACACGGTCTTAGTCTTATCTTAAAAGCTGGTATATAAACAATCTCAATCCCACCAGATCTAGTGATGAGAAGCATCAGCTCACAATCCACCCCCACCTCCCCTTTTGCTTCTGTTGGCTTTTTTGTTTTTGACAGCTTAAATTATAGTGATAAAATGAACCTATTTCAGTATGACCTAAGTTTCTCATTAGAGCTACTGAACTCGGGAGCATAAACATAAATCAGGACATCCTCAGGATATCATAATCCTGTAACACGAGTTCTTATGTGGCCACAGATTATTACTTCCACAGTAACTAATACAGTTTGTTGTGGGCAAGTACAATTTTTACTTTCACAAATAACAAAACCAAGTCCTGAAGCCAGTATTGAAGGGAAAATAAGGTGTTGAAATGCTCTGTGATTTATTAATACATACTCTTGAATTTTCTTCAATTTCTCTGCCCGTTGCTGCAATAGTTTCAACTAACTCTGACACGTCCAGGTCCTCGGTTACCATCCCAATGTACAAACAGTTCTTCTGCCCTCCAAATTCTGGACCTGGGAGCAGAGAGAATCAAGTCTTTGTGATGTACAAAAACGCAACAACAGGCACAGCACTCACACTTGTGAATCTGGGAATCCCAACACACACACACTTCAGAAATTAAGGGCAGTAACTGCAAAGTTCTAAATTATGCAAACTAGAAAAGCTCAGCACCACAGGTTTTCAAAAAGAGAAGAGAAACCAACATCTAAACAAGAAAACCAGTGGATATTTTATACAGCCAAGGAGTTGTATAATAACTAGCAGTGTTTGAATATGCTTCAAACTTGTTGCTTTCTGCCATTTACAAATTACTTGGCTCCACAATTCTATGGCATTTAATTTTTTAAAGCTGACTAGAAAAAGATCACAGTTCTGAGTAAGCAAATTAATATTATTTCAGCTATAATGTGGTACCATGTAAATATGACAGTGCCGCTAATTATCATGGAAGTCGTCTGAAGCTTTCAATCTGAAAGCAGCCACCTGGTCCGTGGGTTTCGACTGAGCCTCTGCTCTTCACTGGCCATAACACCAACTGAGAAGGTTGTGTTTAGAAGGAGGAACGCTCCAGCTTTTATGCTCTCTGACAAGGAGACCCTGTTTGCTCTGGTTGCTCACCAGTCAGTTTTCCCAAGTCTTCCTGAGAACACTGCACCTCGATCACCCATCTGACCTTTTATCAGCTGCAACAGGGACACGGCTTCTACAACAATTATATACGCAGCAGTGGGATTCTGCATTATAATGACCTACCAAACCACTGTCACACAGACAGTAAAATGACTTTTAGCTTGAAGTTTTTAAAATAGTGCAGTTACCCAAAGAAAAAGTGAGATCCGACTCCAGCTCATTCAATTTTTTCAGAAGTTCTGTATTGATTTTTTCTAGTTCTTTTTCTTGTTTGTCATCATTCTTCCCGTCACTGTGATTGTTGTATCTTCAAACCAAGCCAGAAGACAGTAATTTCACTTATTAGTACATAAAAAAATATGTAGACATTTAGCACATTTCTACAAATTTTTGTATTTTACAAACCAAAAACCTTAAAACATTACAGCTTGGATCAATGCGTTCATTGGCATTTGCCATCAGAGATTTTGGGGTGGAGGGAGGTTGCTGCTGCCAACTCAACTGAACACAACAAATTTCTAGGTAATATATTGATTAGACTTCAACTGTTTTGACTATACAAAATCAGAACAGACATTGGAAGGGTTTTATTGAGTATACTAGGGAATCCCACTATAGATAAAAGTCTAAGTTACATATTTGAATGTACCTGCATCTTACATACCTGTCCAACAGGTCCACAAACTGCCTCCAATATTAGAACTGTTACCCTAATTTTGTTAAAACAGCTCTTCAGCTTTTCTTAGTTAAAAAAAAAAATATCTCAAAGTAAACAACATTAAAAAGGTAATTTTTTTAAAGTACTCAAGAGCTTTAATGGGGTGCAAGCCAGTTACTAGTCAGCAAACAACAGACAATAATTCCCACTAACCAGATCACACATTCCTTTCTGTTAATGCACAGTCTTTCCAAATATATAATGAAAATACTTGAAACGTTTACCTTACAACACCTAACCCTGGCCAGCTGAGATCTTCAATATACAACAGGCCTACTGTTCTTCTCACTTCTTGCTCAAATTCCTCTCTCAGTTGCAGTGTACTTGTCAATACCGGTATCTTCATTTTTAAGCAGTCTACTAACTGATCAACATCTTGGATTTCAGTTCCTAAAACTAAAGAGTTGATGTATTAGTGTATGATAAAAGTGAATGGACACCACACAGATCCCTGAATTAAGTAATCTGTAAAGAAGCCGCTCCTTAAGTCAATCATAAATGCAATTTACAGATATTACTGATGTATCTCGATCTATGTAAAAGTGTTTTTTCTTTAGTTATCTATCCAATCATACAATAAATACAATAAAATGGAGAGAGAAAAGGGTTTAATAAAAAATAGCTAATAAAAAGAAATTTTGAAGCACTATCCTTTTGCATTACATCAGTAGCCGAATTTGCTTTACAGAATTTGCTTTACAGATTTGCTTTCCTGTACACCAGGACCCTCTCACGTCAGCATCAGGTGTTGTGATGGCCTAAGCCATCCACCCCCCCAAGCTAAAAGGAGACACTCTGTGGGCCCCTGAAAATTGCTCTGGGAATCTGTCAAGTCTGAACAAAGTACCCGCCTGGTGCTGACAAACCCCTGCCAAAAGACAGGTTGTTATTTTACCCACTGCATTGGTCATTACAGGCAAACCTGGAGGTTTAGTAAACAATCATTCTAGTTAAGTAGCTATATTTTGAATGCAAGCACCATTTCAGTGTTGGAAGGTCAAGAATCTTGTATCAAGAAGCTGAGAGAAGGAAAGGCAGGGATGATTTATCCTTTGTTTTTAACAGTTATAATAGAATGTAAAGAACTTCTCCCCCTGCTTTTCCTAATGAATTTTAAAATGATTAGCACAAGTCTTTTCCTGCAGAGGTAGTGAGGTAACGTCACATGCAACAGCTGAGCTAACACAAATGCACCTGTTGCCAGGCACAGCAAAGTAATAAAGCCAAGACAGTTTTGGTTTGCTTATAAGAAAAAAAACGGGAGAATATACTGAAGAGTTTCTTGAGCACATCTGCTTTTATACCAGGAGATTGTTCTACAATTCTACAGCAAAAGCCATTTTTCACAAGCAGCTGAATTCAGTGAACGTTACCTGCTGAAGTCATTAGTGGGCTAAAACGCACACATGTGCCTTCATCTTCCAGTTCCACCACATCGACTCCACTGGCAGGAACCAGCTGTGCCAGCTGCTCTCCCAGCTGAGGGGACAAGGCACAGTTAAACCACCTCAGAGAGCACTCCTACCCTCCCTGCCTCAGGTCAGATGCTTCCCACAGTCAAGGACAACCACACGCAAAACACGGTTTTCTGTACTTCTCAAAATTGCTTCTTGTAATAAAATACTTGAGCTTGCTGGGGATATGACAAATTTGGACGTATACTTCAAATCAAAAATTCAAATTCAGGATAAGCCACTAGTGTCACAAGTTAAGTTTCTGCAGAATCGTCCCTGTCATTAAGTATGCCATGATGAGTGTGCAACTGATCCAAGAGAGCTCTGTGCTCTGCTCTGAGAGCACAGGTTTCTAGAATTCATTCCCATAAGATCTGGAAAACAAAGAGCGTCTATTCATGAATGCACACACGTTGTCCATGAAACATCTACCCAATTAAAACAATTTTTAAAGTTTTCATATATTCCCAGCAGACGAAGGAAAAAAATCCACTACTAATGGCCCAAGATGCAGTAATAATTTCAGTAATAATTACATGTAAAATAATCAGAAATGTGAAAGCAACTTCACTTCAGAGCAATTCCTTCTTTTAAATCCCAAAGGCCCGCTAGGTTTTGCAAAGAATACCAGCCCAAGAACAACTGTCAAATTAGTTTACCAAAAGTTGTACAATTACTCATGAGCCCCCGGGAAGCATCCCGCTGGCACTTCTTTTTTTTTTTCCTAAAGAGAAAAAGCATCCATTCTTACCCACTGATTGAAAGTGTCATAAATGTGTCTTTCATTGCTTATTATGGGGTGCTGAATAGTTGAGGCCTGTGCAGCATGTGAGGTCTGATCTGAATCCAAAGATATAAGAATCACAGAAGTGAATTTTTAGTTACTTAATTAAACAAAAGGCAACCTAAAATTTAGATAAAAGACAATTACATTTCCTAGGTAATGTAAAACATCTACACCATACACTGGACCTCAAGCAGACTAACAAGGGGTTTTTTTAGAAGTATGTTGAGCATGACTAATAATAGAAGTAAAACAGAGAGTTAAATGTACTAGCTTTAAAAACAACCAATAAAATAATTATCTCATTTTTGAGGTTCAAATGCCACAATGGAAATAAAATCAAATGTTTTCACAAAGCAAAATCCTGTCACAGCCAGCTACAATATTTTATTTGATGCATTCAGCCACTTCTTTTAAATGAAGTTTTAACAATTGCTTTCTGTTTTAAACCGCACAAAACCAATACTAAGGATATGAGTCCATTATATGCACAAAATATGCAGAAATGGCCAAACACCCTCATAATTCAGGTGGACAATTTCTCCCTAGTAAAGCTTTTCAAATAAATGCGTCAATGTACAAAGTCACTGGGCCTGGATGAACAGGTTTGCTTTGTGAGTGCAAACACTAATTAGGTTAAAACTCAAACCTCCCCCATGCCCAACACAAAGAATTCAGAGGATTAAAGCCAACACTCATAACAGAACTACAAAGTTCTCCAGCAATTGTTTGCCTCATCCCAGCTGGACACGTCCCCACCCTCAAGAGTCTTCACAGACAAAACAGCAGAACATCCAGTCTTGGGACCGATGGGACAAAAACGCGCTCTCTTGGAGGGCACGTCTAAGCAAGGACATTCTGCTCAGAGCCACATGTGGTGTGGCTACTCTATACCCGTGACAGTATTTCCAGAGATGTTCCTAATGCGTTCTGCTATTTTTAATGCTACTGCAAGCGTAATCAGCAAAACAGAGAAACAAAACAGGGTTTTGCCGCTAAAAGTTTAAAAGGAACAGAAAGGCTGAACACAAAGCCAAGGAAAATTTTCCCCCAGCAGTACACTTAAATGCAGCTCGCAGCCTGCAAAATCCTTCCATCATCTGCTCTTAAGATCAAAATCATATGCAAATCTCCACTCGTTCAAATAAGGCAGAAAATGACTTGTTATGAAAATTTAACACACTGCAGTCTGTTTAAAAAAAGCAGCTCTCACATGTATAGATTCTATCACCAGATTACAACCAGCATTCACAGCTTTGCATGTCACACAAGAAGTGGACTACCCACCATTTACCTCATCAGATTCATTTTATGGCTTAGTTTCAAAACCTATCTATAGAGAGTTTTTTGGCTTTGTTTTTAAATAAATCACCCACCTCTATTTGAATATTCCCAGAAGAACCTGAAAACCACCACTGGTGAACTCAGTTCATCTTCAACCTTAAAAAAAAGAAAATTTGATTCTATCCTCACATATTTTTAAAAGATTTAACACTGTGCATCATTCCTTAGACTGCAGAGCAAAGCAGATAGTGCAAACATTGTTACTGCTGTTTAAACGAAATTATCTCAGTATTAGGAGTGTGAGTAAAAATATCTGTAGACACGGGAAAGTAAACCATTATTCAGTTAAAGCAGAATTGTATTGATTTGAGGTGTGCATAACTACAATTTGAGCACTATAAAGCAAGAATCCTAATCACGCTCATTAGCAAATCTACGGTGTTAAATCATTTATTTAGCTTTAAGTATTTTCAGATATTAACATTTAAAAACATTCTCTTGGAAATCGTCCCAGGATCATTGGAAAACATCAAGAAAGTTGCAGCAGGAACAAGAAGATTATAATTGATCCTGCTTTTGGGAAGAAGCAAAGGACTGGGCAGCTTCTGGAGGCTACACTGCACAGTGGCCCAAGGCCACTAATACTCTTGGAAAAACAATTTTTTACAAAAATAGTTAATTCACTGTACATTCTGTGTGACAACAACTATTGCCCCCAAAACTAAACTGCATATATTTTCTGTCAATTGTGTCAATTAAAACCGGGGGCAGGTGGAATAAAGCCACCTAATCTTGAATATGACATCTCAGAAAAGCCAAATTTGGAATGAATACATTAGATATAATTTCTAAAACTAATTCTGGTGTAAAAGGCCTAGCTGGGATAATTTTTGCGTACAATTTCACAAGGTTCACAGTATTATCTCACCAGCAGGGTAAGATGCAGCCAGAATGTACAAGAGGCTGGTTTCATAAATGTGTTACTGAACAAATCCATGTTTTAAATGGAATTAAACCAACCTCTGGAAACAATTTCTGGATTTTGTTCTGTTGGCTCCACTGACTGCACAAGTGCACAGCGATGGAACAAATACAGTTGAGAAGTCACACACAGCCAAGCCACACAATTTCACTGAACACCAGAACTTCATCAGAAAGAAATCAAGCATCTTCAAAACAGTGACTGTGATTTAAGCAATATTTTAAAATATTTTTAATCAAATTTATTCTTATTATTTAACAAGTAAAGACAAAGTTATATAACTAAAATATTAAATGTAGACAATACCGAAGTTTTAATGAAGTCCAGGTTTTTCAAGTTTTCCAGCAACCTTTGACTCTAAAAGACCACAGTAGAAGGAAAACATAAGGAAGAGACAAAAACAGTTTTAAAAGTTTAAAATTACTCTGAAAAGTATGAAATAGTCACTACCATAATGTCTGTTAATAAACTAACCCCACGACACATCAGAGATTCACTAGTTCTTATTTGTAAATTTAGAATGCAACACAACAAATTTTTCTGGTTTTAGTTAAACACTGACTACAAGATGGTTTTCCTTAAAATAAAATCTTGGTGTGTTGACAAAGCTCCAAAGGTATTACAACTCCATTGACTAACTAAAGCACAGTGTGTAGCAGAACAGTCAGCCTTCTCAAAGCTACCACAGCAACTGGTTATGAGGGCATTCTAAATTATTTTCATTAGACATTTTTACATTGTGGTTTAAGACTATTACTATAACAGCTAAGACCAATCTTAGATGCCACAAAATCTTAATGACTAATGATAACTTTTTCACTCTTTTAGGTCTTTTGGGCCAACAGTTTCTTCACTAACTGTTACAGAAACTTTCTATTTCCATTTTGCCCGGTAGCGCTGTACTTTTAAGGAAAAAAATGTTTTGCATATCAACAATGCACTTTTAAACTAACACATTATATTGGATCTTAATTTTTCATAGGGTAAGGAAGAGACTCCACCTCAAAAATAGCGCACTTGGCCCTGTATCTGAAGAAATGTTCTGAAGTCCTTTTTGTTGGGCATTTATGATTTGCTGTTACTTAAATCAATACCAAGTGGAATAGGAATATGAGAGTCTCTCTCTCTGAAGAGCTTTAAAGCAGAACAGCAACCAGACAAGTGACCAAAAAAAGGGAAGTTCATATTAGAAGGAAAAAAGATTAAGTATTTCTCATTAAAAAAAACCCTAATAAAATACACAATCTGGTAGTAAAAGCTCATCCCTCCCCAAACACTTTCCTCTGCTTTCACTATTCATGTATAACACAACGTGACCCACTACTCTATGATGTCAACAGGTACAAAATTTTAGTTGATTCTACTACAATGCATCACAATAATAAAAAAAATGTATTAACAGCTATTATAAAAACATTTCTAAACAGAACGGTGGTCTGTGATAACCATCTGGATGTTGCTGGTACTATGGTTGCTGTCTGAGCTTTGTTTCTGCTTGGAGACTCAATCTGTGGAATCAGGTGGTGAGGACTCTTAAGAAGAGTCTCCAACCCATCCTCAAAGCAGCAAACTATCCACAAAACCCATGCCAACCAGCTGTTGCTTACGAGTTGCGAGGCGTGTTTTATCCTCTCCACAATCCCATCGTGGCCCAGGTACTGCAAGGAGAGCCAGAGTGGCAGAGCACGGAGCTTCTCTACGGGCTGGCTTGAAGTCAGCCCAGCTGCTAAGGACTAAAGAGGAAAACAAACAATAAACAAACCTCTACTAACCTCTCTTCAATCATTCCTTTTTTGTCAGCTTATGGAATATGTCTCTGCCTATAAAGGAGAGTTTTTGCAAATTATAATGTAGATGCTTATGAGGAAGGCACTACAACATGATCAAAATGCCACAAGGCCTTCAGAACAAAGGCTGAAGTTAAACCTACCAAAGATGGATCCTCATGTCTGTAGAGCGTCACTGCAGGTACAGCTGGGAGACCCAGCCAGGAGCCCAGAGTAAGAGTCATGCTGTCACACTTTGTAGCAGCCTGAATTGTATTATAATAAGCAGAATATAAGCCATATATATTTTGATTCGATCATGACCTTAAAATCTAGGGCACATTGTTAAGTTTCTAGATATAGTAAAACATACCAGTACAGAAGAGGAGACATAACCCAAAGCCAAAGTTGCCAAATTCACACTAGAAAAATAAAGTGGTTTTAGCACATATTAAATATGTATTAAGAGATAGCATTTTAATCTTCAGTTTAAATAAAGGAAGGCAATTTTTGTTTGTATATCTTTCATTACCAATGCAGTAGATGTTGCTACTTGGCATTCCAAGATTGAAAACCCAAAACTAAAAAACCATTTCAACATTTCAATCTAAAGATGTTTCAGTTCCAGCCTTTGGGGGAATCATCCTCCAAAGTCCTACCCATAATTTATCATCATTATGGTATTAGAAATAAACAGCATGCAAACAGAACACTATACAATAAAGTATCAGGAGAACCAGAATCTCTACTCCAGGCTTAAAAAAAACCTCCAAGTCTCAGACCAATGAATTCTTCATTAACCTTGCCTAAATTCTTGGAATTTCTTTTCCTCTTGGTTTAATCCTCCTCCCAGTTCTGTTGCACACCGTACTTGCGGCAGTCACCTTGACAACCTTAATTAAAAGTGTCATTTCTTTCACTCTCATTTCTCATTCTCAGTAATCCCCGTATAATGTCTCCCCTGACTTGTTCTATAAGGTCTTTTTATTCTTATTCCAAGCTCTTCAAAGCAAGGGCAGATCCAAGTAAAAATTACCGCTAACCTACGCTGAAATAACCACTCCAATTAATTACTCCTGTATATGTAAAAATAAATAATTTGTATCTCATACTGTGACAAAATTATAACCATATAAAATGCTTAATATGGCAAAAATAAACACAGTCCTATAGCCCTTTCCTAGCTGGTTAGCTGTAAAATTACACGCTGTCCATTAGTCAGACTTCTTAACGAATATAGTTATACAGAAATAAATTTCAAGTTTCATACCCTTCTACATGGAGCCACATATTATACTGCTCACAAAGTTCCTTCAGTCGGCCAAGTTTATCTGTGTGCCCAGCACCTGGTGTCCCTTTGTTGAAGAGGAATAAAAGGCAATCACAAAGGATAAGCATGTAAGCTAGGATTCTACATAAAAGGACCTGTTGTGCTGTTGTCAAAAAAGTCACACAAGGGCAGGAAAGAGGATGTTTAAGAAGAACCCACTGCACAGTACTTGTATCAAGTTCATCATGACTTACGAGCAGCTGGAATTCTAGACAAAAGAAATAAAGGTCCTCGTTTTGCTTGTCAATATATGTTAAAAATACTTAGAAAATCAGATGTCCTTGGCACTCAAAGACTCAGCAGCCGCAGATAAGAAATGCAGATGTTTTTAATATGTTCAAAGTATGACCTCAGCTGAAGGAAACTAAACCAAGATTAACATCTCAGACATTTTTCCAAGTTCAAAACAAGTAACAGTTACCTCCTTAAAACAAATTTTGTTCATGAGCAGTTGTTGAATTAATTAGAAGAATATAATTTTTAAAGCTGATCGTACATCCATCAAAATATTCTGAAGTGTTAATGCAAAACCAATTCTCAACAAGAGATTTGCACTCACTGAAATATATTCTGGTCATATTAATATCAACCAACAGAGGCAGAACTGTAGCAGCACACTCCAACTCAGTTAACTAAACACCCCTCGACAGATAATTATTGTGTGGTCATTAAGCTATTTCCAAATATTTCCTGACATGAAGCTATGAAGCTGTTTAAGAAAATATATTTTTATTTTGGATTTTATATACATTCATTCAAATAGCGTGCCTTTTTTGTTATCGTTTGTCCACAGCACGTACCAGCATTGGCCACAAGCAGCAAAGGCAGTTTCCCAGACTCAACATCATCTTTAATCAATCTGTCCAACAAAGCAACATCCTGTTATCAATGAGAAAAGCAGAAGTATTTATAAATATGTTTGTCAAACAATACAGAATTGTTTCTGCTCAAATGAAAAATGTGTTAGAAGTGAAAAAGGATAGTTTTATGAATTTATGGAAGACGTTATTAATGTCCTTGTCTGTGGCTTGCAGTTTCTTCTTCTCAAAGGTAATCTGACCTGAAGGTTAGATATATCATTCACAAAAAATACAACGCAAATATATCACGTAGTTTGTAACCATAGTCCTGACTACACATATTCTAGAAATCTTGCATTAACAAGGACCTTACTACATGACATTAAAAATATTTTGCGAATGACAAGACCAAGATAGAAGCTGCTAGCTTTTTAGAAGATTTCAAACTAGGATTTGTACAGCTAGAACACAGAAGACTTAGAGGCTGAAAAAGGACGTTAAAAAGCTTTTCCTCACAACATACCTGACAATTAATTCAATGAGTCAAAACCCAACAAAACCAGAAAAGCTTTTTAAGGAGGGCAAACTTACCATTTGGTGTTGAGATCCAAACATAGTGTTACAAGGCACACGGCACATGCAAGACAGGGGTAACCCAAGCTGCAATAAAAACGATGGAATTTCAATAACCGAGACATACTCATTTTCCCCTCCCACCCCCTGCTGTGTCACTAGTTTAGTCACGTCACTGTTGCTTCTACCATGAGGAAAAATGAGTACGTTTTCAAAATCACTAATGTCATGCTTTTCCTAAAATTAACATTTTTGAGGCCAAAGTTCATTCCTCATTCTTCAAAATGCCTCTTTCCATACTGCATTTCAGTGGGCAGATACATCATCTGGAGTCTTAGAAATGTACGTAATTTTACAAACTGTGAAACTCTACTATAGAGTTTCTACACAGAAAGGCAAAGAAGAGATGAGGATGAAGGGAATCTGCCCATGAGGAACACTGATCAAGCAACTGTGTGGAAGGAAGAGGAGCTGCAGAGCAAGCCCACTCGGCTTGCTTGGGGATACAGGTATTCAGTCAACAGAGTAACACTGGGAAGAATCTGGAAGAAGTTTCCCTTTTACCAGTGGAAGTTCCAGGCAAACGCAGATCTAAAGGAAAGCTTTCACCAGTCTCAACAAACTCACAACACTACGTAGAGCAGTGTGTCAGACTGTTCTGCAAATACCAGCCTCTTGCAGGAAAAGTCTGAGTATATTTTTAAAAAATCTAAATTTCAAGTAGGCAATACAAAACCAGCTAAGTTCTACTTCCAGCTAAACCCTCAAGGGATTCACTTCACCTGATTGCAGAGAGCTTGGCCCAAGCCTGTTCTAGCCGTGGAACTAATGTATATGACAGGTTGCTTAGTATATAGCACGTTAAAGCCTTCTACTGTATAATCTTCATAGCGCGTGTGAATAACAAGTCGACAGATTTTTAGCAGACCTTCACGGTCATCTTCATGATAATATGCTGATCCATTCTCATACCTGCAAGAAAAGCCAAGTAAATATGACCAACAAAACCAACAGCCAGTTTGGTGACTAAAATAACACTACCCAGCAAAGGAGTTCACAGGAGGACAAAGATGATAGAAAACTTCTATTTTACCAGGATAAAGTAGAGTCGAAGGAAACTCTGATGACACTGTCTGGGATTAACAATGAAGGAAGCCTAGCATACACTTTCATTTAGACTCAGAGATAAAGTGAGAAAGAAAAACCATCTGGGTTCCTAAAGATTTCCTCTATAGAGTTCAAAACCTTGCTTACTAAAAGCAGAGCCAGGGAGGAAACACACGAAAGGCTTCACCTGGTCTTAATATATACATAAACTCTAGAGCAATAATTCTCAAGAGAATACAACCTGACATTCTTGAAATTAAGTTAGTAAAACACACGAAATAAGGTAAATAGGCAGAAACTTTCGAACTTTATTATGAAATCACAAATTAAAATATTTTGTAATAGTACAATCTATTCAGCACACTGCAAGACAGTTTAAATATGAGTCACATAAATGAAGCATATTTTTTTCCAGGAATATTTTAATGATTTTATGGCTACTTTGCCTTCAACCTGATTAATTAGGCATGTATCCTTAGGGCTTATGGAGGTGGAAGGGTGTGTGTCTCCTCCTCCCCCACCTTTTTTAACCCTTGTAAGAATCAGGCTTAGACCAGCATGGCTAACAAAAAAAAATATTTCTGTTTTGAATAAAATACTCGATAAGATTGTGATTTTGAGTTAATTTCAGTTACATTTTTAGTGTTTCATCTTGCACTGCGCTAAAAAACATTTAATAAATAAAGATTTCTCCTCTTTTCAGTAGCACTGGCAAGATTTTCTGAAAGATACAGTATCATGAGAAGGTAAAAGTGGGAGCTTGCGTGGGGTTTTCCTGCTCCACAAAGAAAAAAAGGAATTTCTAATGAGTGAATCCCCCCACTCCAACACCCTACCCCCCACCTCCCTAGCTGATTTCCATTCTTCTCTTTCCATTCTTAAACTGTGGAGCAGTTTAAGGTATTTATGCCATGTGATGAACCAAGCATTTATGAAAGACTTCACTGTACTGTAAATCTCAGTAGCATCACCCACCACACCTGGAAAAATAAACTAACTCCAAAAAAAGCAAAGGAGAAGTTAAGTGAAAACGTCTTTTAAAAACAGAAAGTATCCCAAGCCTCATCAATACAGCATATGCCTCAGGAAACAAGAATTTAGTTAAATGATTAACTGTATGCCTGCAACTGTACTTTGGCCCTTAGCTCCACCATATAGCCTTTATGCCATTCAACAAGCAGTCTTTTCCCCTCCCTCCCTTTTTCAATTATGTGATGTGTTTCAGACTTTGCAAATAATATTTGCTAGTTTTTGGAACAGTGGTTTCTCTTGTTGACATCCTCAGTCCAGTCACACATGTGTTTAAGCAATTATCACTACCTAGTCATACAGAAGTCATTCACAGGGACTCACCTGAAAAGCCTGCAGAGCCAGAGAGTGGTATCAGAAAGGATCCTTGTTATAAGTTTTCTCAGCCTTTCCCTGTCCAGCACTGATATATAAGCAGCCAAACTATGTCCCAGTAGAGCCATGTGGCCCTGTTCACCAACATTTTGAAGCCTGCAAGTCAGAAAAGAATAACTGTCAACTAAATACCAGTCAAGAACATTACAGTAATTTTAGGTTTGCGAGTTTTTACTTAGGGTGGCAGAAATTCGTTGACATGCAATTTGAAATATTTAGCAGAGAGAAGCACGGTGTACCACTGTCACCTTCCTACCATCGTGTATTGCACACTGAAATGCCAGTGCAGACAAAAGCCCCCGTGCTTGGCCCAGCTGCTGATGGGAACAGAGCAGCCTCTCCTTTACCCAATGAGCTGGGACTCGGCACCTTATCTGCAGTGGGACTTAAAGTTCATTAAACACGTACCTTTCTCTCCTCATGCAGAGAAAACACTTACTAGCAGTTTTAGAGGCACAGCTGTCATTAGTTTGTTGGGGGGATGGGTTGTTTGGTTTTTTGGTTTTCTGTTTTTTAATCTCCAAACTGTTTTTCAAATGTTTTCAGTAATCTTTTACAGATTAGTTAGTATTATTTCAATTTCACAGAAAACTGGAAACAAATTTTACTTCCTTTTCTTTTCTACAAAATCTACAGGGAGAGATGGTAAAAAAAATACTGATATTCAATGTTTTATAAGACTTTCGAACTTAAAACCACATTCAGAAAGTAGAAAACAAAATGAGCTGCCACATCAGAAACAAGTGCCGTCTATAATTCAATTTAGTAATTAGTAATGAAAGTCTTAAATTTTTAAGGAAACCAAGCCTTATGAATTATTCTGGTTCACTACATAACGTAAGTTGTGTTTAAGAAGTTACATGGTTACACAATATCTTTACACTTTAAAGCACTTAAATGTGTAAGTTCTTTTATCTTCCACACATACAATTCATATTGGCTTTACCGACAGGCCTGGGAAGTTTCCTCTTCCTCCTCTCCGTGCATTAGGTTCTGAACTAACTGCAGAATGCTCACCATATCTTGGCCACTGGCACACGGGGTAGGGGAAAACAAAAACCACATTAAACCCTTTTACAGAATGCTGAGTATAGCAACAAAAATGCTTTCTTGCTCTCAGAAAAACAGATCATGGACCCTGAACCAATTAATTCAAACCCCAACTTAATTATAAGACACTTATAAACTCAGACTCACAGAACAACAAATCTACTGAAATCTGAAAATTTGGACTGAAAAGTTGGATTTGACAATGTTTAATTGCTTATTGCTACACAGCAAGGCAAGAGAGTAGCTAAGGATCTAAATTCCTCTTCACGTGATGCAGCTTTAGCTCACGGTCTCAGCACATCTCTTAAACAATGACTTACAAATACTAGCTATATCAGATTTCTGACACAATGCACTCCTACGTGGGAAAACTGGAAAAGCTTCAACTTGTGTAATTTTAACTAAAACTTACAGTAGTATAAGCAAGTTACACTGACAGTTGAAATGGCTTTTTATCCTTAGAAAAACTAATTTAGTGTTTCCACTCAAAACCAAGTTTATTTTACATATACAAAAACTCAAATGGATTTTGTAATACTTTCTGAAGTGCTGCTTTAGGCTCCTGCAGTATCATCCTCCAAAGAGGCTACAACCGATTCATATCTTAGTTTTCAGGTACAATGATCTTAGTTGCCTTGTGCTCATATAATTTTTTGAGGCAGCTGTGCTGAGAAGCTGGTGAAGGGGTTCTGTTGTTTCCGTTTCAGTTTTCTTGGGTTTTTTTTAAGGTTTTCTACCTTGTAAGTCTCAGTTTTTTCTTTTTCTTTTTTTTTTTTCTTTTCAAATCTGGATGTTCTAATGCTTCTTTATAGCACAAGTTTATTCACATTTACTTTAAGTCTCAATCACTGCTGTAGGTACCAATACTTCATTAGATCCCAACAGTTCAAAAATCTCAGTCATCAAGGACATGTAATCTTTTTTTCCTTTTTCCTACGCAAGTATGCAAATAGTTGGTATGATGATAACTTTTTTTTTTCTCTATGTGAGTATGGAAAAATTTTATATAATGCCTGGCCTGGCAAATGTTCATGTTTGCATTAATACAGACATTGCCTGGAAAACAAACAGAATACATGTATTTTATAGATCCCAAAACATAAAGAGCATTATCTAAAAACTGTTGTTGCCTACCTCCCTTGGAGTGGTCCAGGAATATCCCTTCTTGCATACTTCTTTTCATTTTCCTCCTCCACTTTTCTAAGTTAAAGACATAAGAATAAACAATGTATTTAGTCTGTGTTTTGTAACATCAAATACGTAGTTGACTTTGCCTTGCAGAAATACATACAGACATGCTGGCAGCAGTTTCATAAATATATCAGACAAAACCAACATAAAAGTTTAGCTCAGACTGAATTAAAGAATTCCAAGTTTTGGGTTTCAGATCTTCAACAGAAAATATCAAACTTACAGAAGACTCTCACATATATATACAAATTACAAGTTACCTGCACAGCAGTAAGAAATCTAAGGTCTCTGAAAAAACAGACTCACTGGACTTGCTCTGAATAGTCCCAAATGTGCATAAAAACAAGTATGTTTATTATAAAAATTCCATTATTTGAGAAACAATGGTGATTTCTGTAGGTTTAAGCTTCAGAATGACATATAACCCTGAACTACTAGGAAAATGAAGTTCTTTCCTGTTTAATGGCAGCAACATTAATAACCCTTACCTTAGCACAAACAGCTATTGTGTTTGTAATTATTATTTGCACATACCTTTGATTGTCTTCTAGCATCTTCATTGCTTCATTCAGATTCTTTCCCATTTCTGCTAGAGTAGGGTCCACCATCTTTCAGGGAAAAGATAACAACTTTTAAGAAAAGACCAAAAAACATTTATCTTACTACTGTCCCCACAACATCCTTAATACCAATTAATGTATCAGCCAGATTCTTTTAATTAGTCTGTGCGTACTCATTTAAAAATAACACTGTGATGAATACGCTGAACTCAAAATATACCAAATGACAACATTTTACTAACCGCAAACAACTGAAAATTCAGTTGTGATGTAGATTTTATTATTGATAGATAAAATCTTTTTCTCCACAAGGTAAGTCTGAACTTTTTCTGATGAATAACGAAAGCGAGCATCAGGAGGCAAGGATCTGAGAAGCGCAAGGTGTTCAAGTAAGTGCTCATTATAATGTTTTAGCTAAAAGACTATGTGCCACTTTAGCCCAACTGAATTATTTTTTCTTTTTCATAACCATTGTGCGCCAGCAATAAAACATCAACTATTCCCTTAAATGTAAGAATTCACATGCAGTCCCATTCAAAATTAAAACAAAACAAACCACCCAAAACAAAACCAAAGCTCTGCTAAAGCACATCCTAATTTTTCTGCAGAGTATGAAAAACAGATTTAGAAAAACCTAAATATAGCCACAAGTCCTTCACTGGAGAATCTCGTTTAGAAATTTTCCTTTTACTTCACCTGAAAACTCATGTTTCTGCACTAAAAAAGCCTATTACCATACCCTCAGTTGAGCTGACTCAACAGTCAGCTCTCAGGATGTACAGACTCTCATTACTAACAAACAAAAACCCTACTGCCTCTGCCAGAATTGTAACAGGGAAAAAACCAACCCAACAACAACCCCCAAACCAACCTACCACCAAATGAGGGATCGATCAGTGAGTACAATGATACAATGCTAATCTTACAAAAACTGTTAGAAAATAAGATGTTTCGGAAGATCAACACTGAAAAAATTGACCCAAGGCAGGTTTTAGGTCATCGAACATTTTGAGGCAAATTCAGGGAAAAATTTGAATAAATTGTTAATTCATTCTGTCATTTTATTTTAGATTGCCAGTTCAATTAAGAGGTATTCAAACGTGTTCAAGTAATAACCCCTAGAAAGGCTTAAAAAAGCCAGCACTTCTTCCCTAGGAAACACAATCAGATACCATTTAAGACTGCTCTGGCAAAGGCAGAAATAAAATGTCAGTCCTCCCTGCCATTTCCGCATTCAAGTTTCCCTGTAAAACTTTCAGAACAGTAGTTTTCAAAACAGGTGAGAAAATATCTAATTAAAATACTCTTGTAAATCTATTTTTTCCTATTTCTAATGCCTTTAAACCAATTTTTAATCTTAACTTGTTGGAGAGATGCCCTTTAACTAGACAAAGGAGTGAAGCTGACCCACGGCAAGCAGCTTAAGAGAGACTGAGATGCAGAAAAGGTTTATCTTCCAGCAGCGGCCGGCCTCAGGCTGCAGAAAACAAGTCAAAAATCCTAATCTCGCTCCTGAAAGCAGGTAACAATAGATACTTGTTAATGTGCCTGTCAGGATGGAAGGACTCTAAAAATCATTGAACTTATATACCTTCAACCAGTGACAAGTTCAAATATGAATAAGCAGTATTTTCCAAAGAACTACTTTTGCTTTGAAGAAGTCTCTTTTATGAACTTTAACCCAAGAAGCCTGGCAGAAACTTGGAACACTGACACAAGAGATCTGGACAGAAACATTCATCCATTTGAGGAATGGATGCTGTCTAGAAGCTTCCAGAGAATGTTACAGGTATCATCTGGCAGAGTCTGATTTACCTACAGTGATCGATACTCAACTGTATTTGAAAAATAAACGTACCCCAATATGAAGGTAGAAAGTAACACCACTAATAAGAGCCATCACATTAGACAGCAAAAAACCCCCAAGATACTCAGATGACCCTGTTACAGAGTCTCTTCTCTCTTCTTCTGCTTCCCAACTGTACAACAAGCACAGCCTCCATCAACTCAACACCAACCCTTTTTCAAAGGATTGAGCCCATATACCAGAGCCTCTATGGTTATCCCTTGAGATTGCTGCTAAGGCTGAGGGGCGCATGTTTAGAAAATAAGTTAAATAAGTTAATCCAAAACAACTTCAATATTTAAACTTACACTATCCACGCTGCAGGGATGTAACAGTTTGTCTGCTACAGTATTCGAAAAACAATATTCCTAAAGGCCTGCACGCTCTGTCCATCCCAGCTGATGGAAACACGTGCAACACAGGCAAATACGCTCGCTCACACAGATGCAGACACAAAAGCAAATTTAATCACAGAAGGTAGTGGGATTAATTTACAAGAGAATTTTACATTATTTTCATCTGGAGAACTGATCAAGGAAAGAAAAAAAAAAAAATTGAGAGTTACCATATGTTCAAAGGCTACTTTTACCAAAATATTTAGAGATTTAACTCATATTATCACAAGTAGTAGGTGGTTGAAAGAATCAGTAGCCAGACTTGGTCACAATGGATCAAAAATTGAGAGCTCTCTGTATTCTGTTACTTTAGAAGTGGTCAGTAATAAATATCTGGGGGAAGAACAAGAGAACATTTCAAGCATTCAGTAATATGTTTCCCCACGAGAACTCCCAGCATTTAGCAATAAATGGGTTTTGACATTTCTGGTTTCTGCAACATCCACTGGCTATGAGGGCCACAACTTAATGAAGCACTGAGTGAAAAAGCAGTACAAATACGAAACGTTCAAGACCGCCTCACAGAGATTTTAAGAAATACACACACTGCAAGCATTTGATACTCAGAATACAATATATATATAGCTAGAAGAAAACTCTTAAATATGATCATTGGCAACATTTCCATAAATTTTCAGTGGTTTCCAGAGCTCTACCTCATCAAAGAAACTCTGAAAAGAAATGTTACTTAATAAAAGAAAAATAATCAGTTGTAGCCTGTAAGGGAGTAATTGACTAGACATAATTTACTGACTGTGACTACTTCACATCCTTTAATTCAGGTTGCCATAAAGCATGATCAATGGCTGGAAGGCAGTTATTTGCTTGAACAATCCTCAGGACTGCATGCAAATATTCAAACAGACCTGTTGTAGATGAGGACACAAGATGGAGAGGCGTTACAAAAAGAGCTCTGAGCTGCTTTTGTTTGTTATTATCACAAAATTCACCTGCTGAAATTATACCAGATGTTAAAACCTCCACATGCTTACTCTGTGACTCACTAGTAATTACACGTGCATGAAACCCTTCTGCCAAGAAGCCAACAGAATAAACATATAAAATACAGTTTTAAAAGTCCTAAAAAGTTACACTAAGCTCCATAAAATGCTATGAAATCCGAAAAGTCTTTGAATTCTGATATGGGTTTAACTGGAAATTTTTTTTTCCAATTGCTAAGTAGACACACAGCAACTTACTTTCTCCTTTGAATTATGAGAAGCAAAACCACTGCTTTTACTGCTGCATACTGAATTTTACATGTTTCCTCCTCTGCTCACATTAGTAAGGGCATGGATGTGGGAAGCACAAGACTATTTACTTATTTTAAGCAGCAAGAAAGATAAGTGTGGCAAAGCACAACTGCAGCAACAGATCACTCAGTTAAGAAAGGTTTCTGAACACACATGAATAACATGCCATAATAAAGTAGTTTAGTTTTGTCTGTAAATGAGATAAAGCATGTATAAAATTCAATCGGTTCTTGAACTGTTTTTAAAGACTGGCAGACAAGTTCTTGAATACTACCTCCTGAACCACAGGACAACGCACTCTTTGATGGGCATTAAATACTGTATTAGCCTTAGTTTCTGCACTCACTCCTTCCCCTGGACCTGACACTGATTCCAATTAGGTGATCCTTAGACCAGATGAGTTACAAGACACAGAATGTCCTTTCAAGCTCTAAGGAGGCACAAGCCACAGCTTCTTCCTTCAAGGTGTCCACTGAGCACCCTGATGCCTCCTGCCTCCTTAGGCCCTTCAAAGACACTCACATTCACTGCCCTACTTTGACATTTGCTGTTTGTTGCCTTCAAAATGTGTTAATCCAATTCAATAAGGTTAACATGCAGTAAGTTTGATTTGTGGTTACCCCCATATTTTGTAACTTATCTGTTATTCTTTTTTATAGCACTTTGAACTGAAAACCGTTTCATGGTTTATAAGCAGTGTGTCACACCTTGGGGTCACTAGGCAACTGGGGAATAAGGGGCCATTCTCCAATCACGACAAGACTGAACACTAATTACAAATTAAAAAACAGAGAGCGTTGCTTCATATACCAGTGTTTTACAATCTCAATCTTATGTTTCCATAGGCTGTACTCCTAACATAAAACAGGGACAGTTTTTAAACAGTCTACATAAACTAGCGTGTGTGTGAAGAAACTCACACGTGCAGCTCATTACGTATTTCATGAGAAGTACATCTCATTTTCCCACTACATTATTATATATGTCTGGAAGAAAGTTTTATCATCAAAAACCAAAAACTGTTCTCAACAGTAAATGAATCTCAAACAATATCAGTATTCTTTAGCCAAAATAATAGTGTGTTTATTCTCCAGGCTAAGAAAAGTTTTACATAACAAATAAAAAAGCAGCCAGTTCATGACTGTTAGGCTTGAATGAAAGCCTACCGTATCACCACATGGCTTCTGCTTATAACTATTTGCTCTTTTAATCTTTATCATTTCCCTGACACACAGCAGGATTTGCAGGTCTGCTGTCACTGGTCACATTTCTGTAAAAAAACACAACAGGACATTGTGGTAGTTAACGCAGTAACAAAAGACGAAAGTCACAGGCTGAGCAAGAAACCAAACCAGTTCATGTTTAGGGAAAACACTGCTGTAGAGACTGCAAGAAGCTGTAAGGAAAGAAATTGCCCTGTTTTACCAAAGTAGCTTAACTTGAAACTTAAAATGTTAAATCCTTCAGAAGACAGGCCTCTTCCATCAGAATATAGACAGGGGGTGGGGGTGGGAAGGTAATAAAAATCATAGATCTGTTAGCCAGACTTCTGAAATTTAATACAGGCTTCCAAACGAACTTAAATTTGAAGTTAACTCAAAAAAAGTTTTCTGGATTTCAAGTAAAATTCATTCTAATTATGCCACTTATGACACACAATATTGGTACATAAAAAAACCCCAAAACTTTTGTCTGATAAAACAAAGACAGTTTGCAAAATCAAACTATGAGATTGATGGTGTGCACACCTGTGTGTCAGATTCTTCAACGGTTTTCCTCACAGTCCTATCGTGCTATGTTTTCCATTCTTAGGAATTTTCCCATCTTCAAAAAAAAAAATATTTTTTTCCACTTGCAATAGCACGCAGTCCCTCAATGTCACCATGCTAATTAGACGATTCTACAAAAATGCCTTCTTGTTATGAAAAATACAAAATTTTGACAAATTTTAATACAAGTTAAAAAGTACTTATCACTGACATCCCAATAAGCTGCATGTGTAAGTACATAAGGAGGACAGAATCCACGATTCAAATCAAAGACAGCCTCAGATGTATTATGATAATACTTAAATAAGCAGAAGGTAAGTGGACACACATTCTCTGAGGTTAAACATATTCCAGCTCGGATTAATTTTGAATTTATTTAGGGAGAAGACTTATGTATCATGTTCAAGACTTGACTAAATGCAGATTGTACAGATTTACAGCAATCCTAACCAAAGAATATTTCAAGAGGGCACGAACTACTAAGGGACTAGAAGAAAATCATTGTCTTATGGCATGTTGTTGTCCAAAGGACTACAGCTTTTATCATACATGGAGAAAAAAAGCCATGATAAACAAGAGAGGAAGTAAAACAAATGGGAACACTTTATAAACATCTATTTGCATATACCTGACATGCAAGCTGTTGCACGGCCCTCACCATTATAGATTATTCTTTACATCAGGAGTACAAATAACTAAAACACGGACTTTTACTGTGGTAAGAAATGTAGGTATTTGAAGCCTTGTGCAGTGTTCTTATGGCTTCTTACAATGACCAAGTCGCACAAAGTTTATAAGGACTGTGTCAGTACTACAGGACAAACACCGGCCCTATACTGATGTGCTTTCTTTAAATAACTGCATATTGTACCTTTATTATGCTTGAGTCCAGCTGATAAAGATCACCTTCCAAACTAGCATACAGAACATAGAACAATATATATATTTGCACCAAACAAGCAGCAGTCACTGTAACTTTCCTCAGCCCTCGTAAAGAACTTGTTTTTAAAAGCTACCAAACACTCTTTAACACTGTATTCTTCCTGCAGATCATAATACATCAAACTATTTCGCTACCAACTCACTGACCACATCAAACACTTCCTGAATTTCCTTGCTATTCATTTTATTAAAGCACAAACTTCTCTAGACAATTCTAAAGATCACATAAAACTGAACACGCTGTATACAGTAAGCGATGCAAAGAGGAAGGATGCGCTAGCATTTCTTAAGCACACCAATTATTTCAAGTGCATACTGTCCTCCAAGCCATTCAACGACGGCAATCCCTGTGTGTGAGCAGCCACTCTGTCCTCGCCTTTAGGACAGGTCTCCTGAAGCACACGCAGCAGGTGCCACGAAAGCCGGCAGCAGTGCGGCAGGTACCAGGTTACCCTACCAGGTTCTGACTGACAAAATAAGTTTTGCCAGTCACTCATGGTATTAGAGAGTCAATATTTGCCTTGTACAGTACACTGGGCAGAAGAGCACAAACACAGGGCAGCAATCACCTCCAGCATCAAACAAAAAAGGGAGCCAAATAATATTTTCTCTCCTATCCTGCCGAAAGCTAACATCCCTAGGAAATTAGCTCCATCTTCTTTTTAAGAAAACAACAGCAAAGCCCAGTCCTAACGCATTTCCGGACAGTTATTCAGATCCTGTAGATGAGGGACACGGACACAGCGGCGCCGGCACGGGGGACGGGGGCCAGGCCGCCGGGCTCCCACGCCGACCCCAGGCTCCACGGGGCGGCTATCCT
>VXBW01006646.1:2558944-2588897 GCA_013400375.1 Thinocorus orbignyianus | reverse complement strand
GGGGGGTGCCGGCGGCTTTTCTCGACGGCAGCCGGCCGGGCTCTGCTGCTGGTCGCGATGTCGCCTTGCCTTAGTTTATTATTTTTTTTTTTTAAGGGAGGGGGTAAGGAAAGTTTTGGCTCTTTCCTGTTGTTGTGTGCAAGCGAGGAGGGCTGCGAACTCCTGGAGCAGGGGAGAAGCTGGAGCGGAGCTGGCTTCTCTGGTGCACAAGCACATAAACAGGCAAAGAAAAAGAAGAGAAAAAAAAAGAAGGAAAAAGGATTTTCAAGGCTGGGGGGTTTTGTTTGCTTTTTTTTTGTGTGTGTTTTTTTTTTAAGTTATGGGTACCTTTGGTGTAGCTCACACTGTAAATGAGCAGAGTTGCTTTTATGCAGGGTCAGTCTGAGTCTCAAAGCTCAAATACAGAACGACTCTATTATTTGTGTCAAGAAATACCCAAGTGGTTTCCCACACGTTCCTCAAAGGCAATAGAGGGAAATTCGGGTCTTGACATTTCTTCGTAAAGTTAATCAAAGCGTGGAGTTATTGGCTGCTCAGCCACAGGAATGCTTGGTTTGTGCTTCCTGTGGTGCCAGTGTACGAGGGCACCGTCTACTGATAAATCCCACCTATCCAAGCATTCTCTGTCCAGCGTGGCGATGGTTAGCAGCTAAGATTACTACTGTTTTAATAAGTGAGGAAAAAAATAAATAAATCTGGTTTTATGGCTTGTTTACTTGGTGCGTGCAAAAGCATGTTGCAGGCAGGCTGGGTTTTGCTCTCAAAAGACAGAGTGTGAGGAGGCCTTACGAGGAGCCGGTGCTGCACATTACACGCATTTGTAGTCATTTCCAGAACTGCTTTTTCCTCCTCATTTTCCACGTCCATCTATTAGTGTCTGTCGGACACCAAAATGTCACGTACTTGCAGCTCTACAGAAATGCAGGTGCTGCTTGGTGTCGATACTGTTTGCGGAGGGAGATCCCGGGATGGCTCAGTTGCTGCTGAGGGCCGGTGCTGGCAGCATCTGACACCGAGCTTTTGAATGGATGGCTGAAGGGGAATTTGCCGGGAAGTTTTACCGTGTTACAGAGAAATACAGTTTTCTCTTTGGCTCTCTCTAGCTTTGGATCGGAGGATAATTTACAGTATACAGATCAGTCAGAAATGCTGTCTGGACAAAATGTTTCTGGCAGTTTTTGTATTAGCAGCCCTGTCTTATATTTTGGTGCCTGACTAGGACTTGCCGCTCGGAACAGAAGTGCAGCTGTGTGTTTTTTACCTTCCAAATGGAGCACTGTAGAGGAAGCTTTTCCCTGACAGACTTATGTCAGGCTGGGGAAAATATAAACACAAAGTTTTGTCAGTGGCATAGCTAATTCAAGGCAAGGCTCTTAAAAACACAGATCCTTTTTGCAGCTTTTACCTCTGTTTTAGGTGTTGAATTTTGATCTGACTTCTCAGGTACGACACGGAGAGTGATAAAGAGTTACATCTTCTGATGACAGCCCGTACCTTCATAAGTTGTTTGGTTTCACACAGAAGCAGTGGCTTTAGATGTCAGCTGCTATGACAAATCCAGCCTTTTTATCTGATACATTGAATTTTCAGTAAATTCTTAATACTTGGTTCAAAGGAAGACTTTACTGAACAGTGGGGCTGAGACTGTTTCAGCTGAATTTGGTGGCAGAACTCCCATTCACTTCAGCAGAAGCAGGATCTGGGCCATAACGCAAAGTGCTTACATTGATTAGTATGCTTCATACAGTCACAATTTTTCTGACAATTTATACTGTTAATTTGATATTGATTCCTTTGCTGAGCAGCATTAACTGGTACTTGGAGCTAATTAAAATGTTAAAAACTTGGATCCCTTGAGATTCCTCTGATATAATTTAGTTCAGAAGTTTCTCACAAGCCTTTAAGATGACCTTTCTCGGGAGACGCAGGCACACTGGTAGCAGAAAATTCTGCCTTCTTTAATGACTGTGAGCTGTCTCTGGAAGTTAGGGTGAGGCGTTGGATGGCGTTAGCGGCGGGTGCAGTTGTGCGTGGGTGGAAGGGGCATTCGGAAAGGGGCAAAGGAGAGGTCAGGAGCTAATAATTTGCCAGGCATCCAAAACTGCAAAAATTGTAATTCCTTTGCAGAGTTTCTTTTAACGTGTGAGTATACATTTAGTGGAGGACTCTTTCAGGAGAGGATTATTTCAGTTTCTTTGACTGGAACGTAAATTAGTTTGTGCAGAGGCAACACTCTTAAATAGAGACTCCATCTTAGTCTCCCGATGCTAAAGCACATTATATGTTATTATCATCTTTGTTTCCCTCACAGGTAATGAATACAACTCTTCAGGAACTAATGTCAGCTTTTCACATCAGACTTTTGCAGATTGCAAAGAAGATACTTCTGTATCAGAAAGCTTTCATCTTAATTTAGAATATTTTTACACAGCCAAGTTCGTCTTTGAAGGCAGCAAGCCCATTTAACAATATTCTGCTCCGGCACTGAGTGGGAAAATTGTCATTTTAAACAAAAGGGAAGAAGAGAAGTTGGTTTTATTATCTTATGTATTATTATATATGAAATATTAATACCGTTTCCAGTGAGATGTGCTGAATGCCATAATCCGTAAACAGAGCTGGGATTATACTCCTCAAAACAATTATTTTAAGAGCTATAAATTAAAGTTACAACTATNCTTCTTTTCTTTTTTCTTTTATTTTTTTTTGCCTAGGGCATTAAAACAGAAGTGAGCATTTCAGATGTGGTTAGCAAGGCATATATTACGTTTCCGCTAATTCAGATAGGGTTTACCCAACACCCCCCACCCCACCCCAACAGTCTCCTTTGCCTCCCACTGCCCCCTGGCCCTGGTGGGACATTATCTGCCCCAGTGCTGCCCGAGAGCTGGCTGGGGCAGTAGCGTACGGTGCACGGCCGCAGAGCTGGCACGCTGCGGACACGGTCGTGTCCCACGGGCAGCCTGGTTTCATACAATCCTGTACCGCTTCCAAATCACCGGGAAGGCTGTAGGGGCATGCTTCAATATCTGCTTACTGTCTCGGCTACTTATGGAGGGTCAGTATTTATATTTATCGTCACTTGGAGAGGGGGAAAAGGTCTGAGGGTGAGCTGGTTTCACCCTTGTGATGTGCGCTGTGCCAGGGGGCTGTTGGAGGTGCTTCCACAGAGCTCCTCAATGACCGGATCGACCCATCTTTCCAAGTTCAGGTATCTGCTACCCTGTCAGTACCCAGCAGTCACAGAACTATTTTGCCAACTTAAAAAACAAGTTTTTCCCCAAAACTATTTAGGATGCAGTCACTCCACTTGGTAATGTTGATGTAGAAAACTGAAACACCTTTGTGTCCGTGTCTGTAGTAGAGGTGCCAGGTTTCACCATAGCTTAAGTACTTCCATATCTCTTCCTATAATGTTATTTTGTAATTTCTTGCAGCACCATCTTGTGAAACAGTCTTTTCTACATGTAGAGTACACTAGGGGGACTATTTTCCTCTTTCTTGAGCGATATGGCAAGACTATGAATCTGGTCCTTTATATACAGGTACCAGCAGTTCCCAAATTTAAATGCATCTGATTTGCTTTGATTTGTTTTGTGTATCAGAAGCCTGTCTGTTTTACACCTGTTGCATTCATCTTCCTCATGGAAGATAAATACTAGCTTCTGGGATATTTACTTTGAAGGGGAAATTTTTCTAAACTTTGTACATGGACATTTCATCATTCCTTACCATCTCACCATGTTTTATTGACCGATATGTACCGAAGGGCTGCAGTCCCTTCAGTGTAGCAGACGCGTGAGTTTCTTCTCTAATTATTGAGACTTGAAAAGACTTGAGAAATTTGCAAGCGATGTAGACAGATGTCTAAATCTGTTAGCCAGATGCTGATACGCAAGATGTGTCGGAGTTTTTTTATCGTCTTTTTGCAAAGGATGTGGGAAGGAAGCAACACCACTCTCTGTTCTTCTTATGTCTGCTTCCTCGAAGTGGCACACAGCATCTTTATCAGGAGTGGCAGCGTCGAACTGGAGTTTGCATCAGTTCAATTTTTTTTTTTGTCTGCTGCCTTTTTAGTCTTTTTAGTCTTTTTTCTTTTTTTCCTTCCCCCCCCCCAAAGAATGTGTTTCTCAGTTAACTGCTAGTATGAATATTATTCTTCCATTACTTTTTTTTTTTTCCTTTCTAATTTTGAGCCACCTTGTTCATCTGTACCGAAGGGCTTAGACTGCAAACTGTAGCCTGATTATTTTAAGTTTTGATCTACCGAAGTGAGCACGAGTTTAAGCACGTGAATGGATCCTTGGGACTTCACTGGGATTACTCGTGTGCTTAAATTTACTGCTTAAGCATCTTACCTGATCAAAGCCTTACTGTGTTGTGCTTTAAGGAAATACTCAGTAACGTGTAAGTGAGTTTTGTGCTGAGCAACATAGAGAGGTGTGGTTCCAGCCCCAGAGTCAAACCCACTGGATAACAAGCTTCTTGCATCAAAGAGGAGTGTACGTTAGTTTCAGAGTAACAAATGACTTCTTCAACTTTCCAGTAGAAACCATATGTAGATATTAGCGCACATTATTATTTTGTATCTGCAACATACATCAAAGATCTCACTTTTCCCCAGCTCATGCAGGCAGGCGACAGCTATTAGAGGAGAGAGAGAGGCTCTGAGTAGCTCTCCCAGAATCATTGACATTGTTTGATCCACAGTGTGACAGTGAGGAGCACCTCCGCTGAAGGACTTGTAAATGCAGATATATTTGCCTTGGTGAATATCATCAGCTGCGAAGAGTCACAGGCTCTAATAAACTTAACTTTTGATGTGAATGGGAAACCTCCAGTGACTGGTGCCGGATGATATCGCTGTCAGGTAAACCTGCATGACAAATACTGGATCTGATGTTCCTCAGTTTTCTAGAGGCGGAAGGTTACCTAAACAGTCGTGCAACATTGGTGTTGTTGATAATAGGTTATTAGTGTCAATATTTGAGCGTATTTAAAATAGGAAGCTTGAGAGTCAAGAGATTGGCTCCTACACTTGCCTGTGTGTTTGAAAGTACATTGTTAATGCTAACAAAAATGAAATCACCTTAGTCTCTTTTATATCTGCTGTATTTTGTTGGTTTGAACAAACACTGTCTCAGACTATCAGGCTGGGGAAGAGAGACGTCCTGGTGTTCCTACCCTGGGATGTCCTGCTTCTGCTTGGTTTTGTCCTGGTAATGCAAGCAGTGTCTCACACACCAGGCCATTTTGTATTCGGGTCATTTTGGTGGTGCTACACACACCACTTTGCTGTAATCCTGGGAGATTAGGGGAGGCTGGGCACGTGCTGGTGCATTTAGAGAGGTGAGTGATTAGGGTTAGCCCGGTGGTTTTGTGAAAGCTCTTTGTGCTGAGGTGGACAAAGTAGAACCCCGGGGTCGGTGGCGTCCCTTGCAGAAGGCAGGCAACGCTGGGGAGGGGTAATGTACAGCCCCTCCACATCCCCTTGCAGCGACGGGGCTTTTTTGAGCTGGGGGTGGATGGGGAGAACAAGTGTGAAATCACCCCGGAAAATTATGGGTGGGTGTGCTAGGTTCAAAGGGAGGCTGAAGGGATTGCCTTGGAGATAAGGGAAAACTGAGGATTAACAGCCAAAGCATTTCTCTAGGTGGCAGCCTCCTAAAGGTGCCCTGCAAGATTTTGGCAGCCAGTAATTTTGCATGGAAGTATGGAAAATCTTTTGTGAGGATTGTTTCTTATTTGCAATGCAATTACAGTGGGTCTTAGCGTAGTGGCAGCTTGCCAGGGGAGAAACTGAAAGTGTTTCCTAATGCAAGTTATTGCTTAGACTGAAATCTTTGCGCGTTCTTGTTTCTCTCCCACTTTTTTAAAAGCCTTACTACTATCTCCATCACATAAAATGTGCCCAAGGGCAGAGTTTTAAAATGGCAGCGTTAGTTTCTTTTAAAGGCACGAGGCCCTCCATGTTTTGAGGCAGACTCTCTGGAGGAGAGTGAGCTCTGAGCATTCTCCTGCAACTGCCCTGTTCCCCCCACCACAAAAAATTGCCAAGTTGGTGCTGGAGAGAGGGGCGATGAGCCTCGCCAGGTCCTGGGGCAGGAGACACATCCAGGTCCCGCAGCACGTAGTGAGCATCCCGATAAAGGCCTGCCCAATAACGCAGTGCTTGGGGAGCTGCAGGGTTTTTTTTGGCTTTTCTTGAGGCTGACAGTACGTGCACAGCGCATACTGGTTCAGGAGCAAAATTAAGTGTTCAAGTAATGTGCGGAGTCACTCAGTTTTTGGTAGTGCTGCCTCAGCACACCATGAGTTAAGGGAAGATTATGCTTAACCTTTTATTTGCTCTTTTTTTGTGCTTCTACAAACTTAGACTGTTCTTTTCTGTTACAATTTCCTGAGCATTGCCACACACTAAGCTTGGAAAATGAGGTGCATTTAGCCAATTTATGGCCTGACATATGTTAATTAACATTAATTACCTGCTTGAATAGTCCATTTAGCACTTATTATTAAAAAGTGGCTTGTCTACAGAAGGGGATTTTCCTTCAGAGTGAGATGTTTTGTTGTAACTTGCTTCAGACGAAGGCAGGATGGGGTACCCTGTGCTTGTCTGCAGGGTTGTACCAGTTTCTTGGTGTTCCAGTAGTGTGTGTGGCATACCATTGCACCACTGAAAGGCACCAACTCCTTACCCTTGTGTATTTGACATTTATTTGACATCAGTTTAGCCTTCCCGAGCAAACCAGTGTGTTCCCAAGTGTTTTTTGCTAGTGGTGGGCACAGCTCTTGGTCTTCTGGTTGAGGTAGCTGGAGGCACAGCCATGTTTCTCAGCTTGCCTGGAACTACAGGGGGGAGATTGGGAGGTTTGTGGTGATGTGACCCCAGCCCTGGTTTGGGGTAGAGGGGTAGGTAAAGCTGAGGTGTTTAAGGGTAGAGAGGGTGCATGGGAGTTACTGGGATGCCCTGTGGTGCCCTGCGGGGAGGGTGTCTTCAGCTCTCTGAGGATGATGGATCTTCAGGCTCCTGCAGCCATTGAGAGCAGGCTGCTGCTGAGGTGGAGCATGGACTTCAACAACAGCGAGTGATGTCTTGCTGTATTCATCCAAGTTATCTCCTGGGGAGTGTGTTGGGCAACGATTGTCACAGGTTGTTGGTCTAAAACATATGAGATGAGGGGAGTAACAAGCAGAGAGCACTTCTTTAATTTCCAAATACCAATTTTTTACAAAAATAACAATACCATTCCTCAATTCGCCGTCCAGCATTTCCTCATTCCTGTCTTGTGAGACTCCAGGGACATTACGTCCTACTTCACCTTCTCCATCCTTCCCTTGGTAACACCAGCCCAGGGGGTTGCATGGTGCATGCTGCCTCTGTAGGAAACGGAAGGCTGACTTGTAGCTCAGCGTGGTGTGTGGCAGAATATAGGTGCTTTTCAGCTGGGGATACAGCGTAGAGGCAGTTGGGCTGATGAAGAGCAATTTCAGGGCAGTGTACAGGGTTGGGAACAAGTGAGCGATTGTGTTTGTGCGCTGCCTCATCCCTGTGGTGCAATAGCAAGGGAGCTGCTTTTCAGTGGGGCTGGAGGAGAAGAGCATTGCTGTGTCGCCATTGCTTTTTGCCAGCGTGGTTCCTCCCCGTGTTGCACGTAGCTGTGAGGTCCAGGAGGAGCTAGTCTTGCCCTGGAATGCCAGAGTCCTTTCTCTGGGCCACCCTCCTTGCATTTTTGCTCAAGGACTGATATGCTCATAATGCTGCTTTGCAGGGAATTTGAAGCAGGTCAGGAGTTAGCAGCATTGATGTCTTGTTAATAACTCTGTGTCCTACCTGGACTTGCTTATTGGAGCAATTCTCTTTATCTGTACACTGATACCTATTAAAAATAAAGACTCTTTAAATACTTCCACTGATAGAAAACACCTTTGTAAGATTTCACTGACGGAGAAATGCTTTTCTGGGAATTTGTTACGGGTAAAGAAATGCCTTGTGAAAAATTAGCTCTTATAACAGATTTGTGCTAACGAATTGAATGGATTGCTTGCTTGATCACAACATGCCATGTACTTAAGAGATGAATTATGAAATGCTGGGTTCTCACTTGAACAGGTTTATTTGGCAAGGTATTCTTTTGCTTTTCTTTATTACTTTTTCCCCTGCTGGTGAAGTTGCCACTTACTCCTTGTCAAGGGAAGTGTGAGGAAGGTGCGTGCTGGGGCAGGAGGGCAGAGGCAGCTGGGGGATCCTTGCTGGTGGACTGGAGGAAGGTCCAGTTGAAGCCAGGAGGACAGCATGTGTCACTTACGGTTCTGGGTCTCCCGGGGAGTGCTACCTGCTCGTTTTTGGGGGCAGGAGACTGCTCACAGTGGGTGTGGGACTCTGTCGCTGCAGTTTCTGGCTGCTGTATACCTGAGTGCTGCCAGCGGTCAGGTGCGGACTTTCCACAGGGTGAGTCACTGGATCACGCCACTTGTGCATCCCTTCACCCACTGCCCGTGCCAAAGTGGAGGGTGGTTCTGCGCCAATATCTCCATGCCACAATCCTGTTGAGAGCTCCATAATGAGGGCAGGAGCACTGCCGAGGGTGCTGTTCTTCTCCTTTGACACCTGCCTCTGAGGCTGCCTTCACGCTTCATGTTGTGCTATGGATCTGCCTGGAGGCTGTTCATAACCCAGCCCTCAGCCTTGCAGTGCCTTCAGGTCATCCTGCCTCCTCATATTTGGCTTTCTGAGACCTTTGGCTCTCCCTAGGGAGCAGCGGAGGCTGGGGGATGCCCAGGATTGTGACCAGTGGGGGGATGCAGTTCTAGGAAAAAAGTTTTCAGTAGGTTTGCTGGCTCCTGAGTTGCATGAGCAGAAAAGGGCAGGTCTGGGCTGGATGCCAGCATGGGGACAGGGAGGTAACGACTGCTTATCCCGACCCCAGAGGTGTGGGAGGCAGCAGATAAGTCATAAGGCTGATAAAGATGGAGACATCTGGGGGAGGACAGATAGAGGAGCAACCCAAACACATGGGCATGTGTCCACCAAGGCTTCACTCTGCCTCCCGGCTGCTGCGACTGCTCAGTCTAAAGAGTTCCAAGTGGGAATGGGAAACCAGTTTGCATGGATGCAGCCTGGTCTGTGGCAGTGCAACTTTCAGAGGTAGATGAAGTACAGAGAGCAGGGTCTGACTCTTGTCCCTGCCCAAAGCCCTGCTGAGGCAGCGTAGTGGGGCTGTCATACGGTGCTGCAGCAGCCTGCATTTACATTAATGTAAGTAAGGCTTAAGGCATCAGTGCTTAAAATCCTGGTTGCGGCTGAGTCTGGGCTTCCGGTGAGGACTGAGCAGGACCAGGGAGTATTAGTAACAGTGTTGCACTTAAGTAAACAAAGCTTTGTTTGAAGACATCTTAATTACCTAATAATATTCTAATACAAACTACTCTCCTAGTCTAGACAGCCAGCAACTCTGACATGGTAGATGATTTGCCCTTACAACTTAGTGTTTTTTCATGCTGTACCCTGATGGTTTCCACATTTTTTCCAAAATGAGATGAAGAAGAATAAATATATTACTCTAAAGAAATTACTTTAGGACATAGCTGCCAGGACCATATTTGTTTTATCTAGAATGTGGACTGAATTATCTTGGTATATATGCCTGTTACGTGTTAGTGCTCTTAAAACCTGCTGTATTTGTTTTTTGGTTTTTTTCCTCTCTATGCCAGCTCTTCAAGCAGCTATTACAGCTTTCCAAAGACACATTATGACCAAACTTAGCCCTGCTTTCTTGTATGAAATTTGCAGTGTAAACATACCTTAGAATGTTTCTGACTTAGTGAGTATTTGTGAAGTTAGGCAGTGAACACCTATCTTGTGTAAATATATTTGCTAGTACTTCATGGAGGGTTTATCAGTTTCATATATAAAGTTCTAGATGTGCTTAGTACATAAAATTTGGCGTTTGATAAGTGTGAATAGTGCTCAACAAAGAATGTCTTTGTGTGAGACTCTCACAGGCTCCCACATTATCACCTTTTTTGCTGATTGATTTTGTGCTGAGAGCAGTGATATGGTTTCCTGAAAGCTTATAACCTGCTGTTTGTTCTGCAAAACTACTCTGGACCTTAACTAATTTTCAGAGAACGTTTTTTTTCCAGGAATTCGTAGGAGAAGGTGACGCCAGTTCAAGTCATGTCCTGAGATGCTTGTAAGCTGAGACACATAGAGCTGCTGTCCTTGTTTTTGTGCAACATGATCTGTCATTTGTAAAAGTTTCACTGTATGAGGGAACTCAAAACCATTTGTCTGAGACGTCAGGTTTCAGAGTGAATGGTGCTTCTTTAAGAATTCATCGAGACCTACAGTGAGAGGCTGCTTAATCCTACAATGCTTTTGTAGGAGAATAGCATTGGCACCAAGATTGATGCTGCCACCGAGGAGCTGTAAAAACTCTGAAGTGTTTTGTGAATCAGGTGCAAGCAGCTTCTGCATTTGCATAGCCTGAGCCATATATGTGGCCCAGATAAATGGGCCGCATCAAAAATCTTTGGTTTTAAAATGGTAATCATGTCAGAGCTCTGCATGGGTCAGGCCAGAGGTTTCCAGACTTGTTTGTGTAGCAACCAAAAGCTCCTAACCTAATACTGTTATTTTCATCATGATGTTGACAGTGTAATTCTTGCTTCCCATAGCATGTTGAGACTTATTCTTGCCCCATTGCTCTTACAGCCTGGTTCATGCACAGCAAAAATACTTTTGACTGAAACGTACTAGACCATTTGCTCACTTAGGGCAGGAATGTTTTATGAGGTGCTATTTTTTAGAATGCTCTGGTGAAGGCAGCCGTGTGCTTAAGAAGGTATTTTAAAATCAATAGTGAGGTCATTTTACATGCAATTAAAGAGGGAGAGGGTGTAGGCCATGAGGTAGTGGCATGTGGGGCTGGGAGGGGGAAGGATTCTGTGAACTAGCAGTAGGGAGTAAATCAACCTGATGTATGTTCACAGACATCTGATGTCTACTGGCCCTAGTGGGGTAGCTTGGAGCAGGTGGAAGAAGCATACTGTTTACCTAATTAAAACATAAATAAAATCTTTCCAACATTTTTTTTCTAAATGAAAATGCATTTGAAGCATATGTCAGACTTCTCACATCCAGGAAAGATCTTTAAAACCCTGTCGTTCCTCAGGGAGGCTTTTTCTAGCCCATCTTCTTCAGGGCTCTGCCAGGTAGCAAGTCTCAGGGCTCAGTACTGGGACCAGTGTTGTTTAACATCTTTGTGGGAGACATGGACAGTGGGATAGAATGCACCCTCAGCAAGTATGCCAGTGACACCAACCTGTGTGGTGTGCTTGACACACTGAAGGGAAGGGATGCTATCCAGAGGGACCTGGACAGGCTTGAGAGGTGGGCTTGTGCAAATTTCATGAAGTTCAATAAGGCCAAGTGCAGGGTCCTGCACTTGGGATATGGCAATCTCAGGCACAAATACAGGTCAGGTGGAGAATGGCTGGAGAGCAGCCCTGAGGAGAAGGACTTGGGAGTGATAGTGGATGAGAAGCTCAACATGAGCTGGTAGTGCGCGCTGGCAGCCCAGAAAGCCAACCGTATCCTGGGTTGCATCAAAAAAAGTGTGAGCAGCAGGTCACGGGAGGTGATTCTCCCCCTCTACTCTGCGCTTGTGAGACCCCACCTAGAGTACTGTGTCCAGTTCTGGAGTCCTCAACATAGAAAGGACATCGAACTGTTGGAACAGGTCCAGCGGAGGGCCACCAAGATGATTAGAGGGCTGGAGCACCTCTTTTACAAAAACAGGCTGAGAAAGCTGGGGTTGTTCAGCCTGGAGAAAAGAAGGCTCCAGGGAGACCTTATTGTCACCTTTCAGTATCTGAAAGGGAGCTACAGGAGAGCTGGGGAGGGACTCTTTGTCAGGAAGTGTAGCGATAGGACAAGGGGTAATATTTTTAAATTGGAAGAGGGGAGATTTAGATTAGATATTAGGAAGAAGTTCTTTCCTGTGAGAGTGATGAGGCACTTGAAGAAGTGGCCCAGAGAAGTTGTGGCTGCCCCATCCCTGGAAGTGTTGAAGGCCAGGCTGGATGGGGCTTTGAGCAACCTGATGTGGTGGGAGGTGTCCCTGCCCATGGCAAGGGGGTTGGAACTCAGTGATCTTTAAGGTCCCTTCCAACTCTAACCATTCTATGATTCTAAGACCTCCTGGTCATAGGGTGGAGTGAGATGTGTATTAGCAGCTGGAGATGCTGGAGTTCTTCCTGAGCTCATCTGTACTCCTCTTTAATCAGTGGGAAGAATTCTGTCACTTGAGGTGATATACCAANTTCCTGTGAGAGTGATGAGGCACTTGAAGAAGTGGCCCAGAGAAGTTGTGGCTGCCCCATCCCTGGAAGTGTTGAAGGCCAGGCTGGATGGGGCTTTGAGCAACCTGATGTGGTGGGAGGTGTCCCTGCCCATGGCAAGGGGGTTGGAACTCAGTGATCTTTAAGGTCCCTTCCAACTCTAACCATTCTATGATTCTAAGACCTCCTGGTCATAGGGTGGAGTGAGATGTGTATTAGCAGCTGGAGATGCTGGAGTTCTTCCTGAGCTCATCTGTACTCCTCTTTAATCAGTGGGAAGAATTCTGTCACTTGAGGTGATATACCAAGGAATTGGAGAAAAAAAAAAAAAGAAAAAAAAATGATCATAGTTAAAATAATTGAAGGTAAAATTTCACCTTTCTGTATTTATTGAGAAGTCAGTGATGGTGAGGAGCAGAGCCTGGGCTGCTGTTCTATCAGAGCAGCTCCATATCTTCAGTGTATTTTAGACACCGAGGAGACAAAGATGATGCTAATTGCAAAAGAAACTACTTAACTGCTTTGTATTATGTTTGAAGTGAAGGGGGAATAACACTGATTGAATGACCTATTTTGACTTTCTCAGTATAATATGTTTAATGTTTCAGTCTTTTTCTGGACAGTGAATTATAATTTTATCAAATCCTGATGGAAATGAATATGTTGCTGGGCAAAGTATTTTATCCTCGCAGTTTTAACCGCGGAGTTACCTCTTGCCACTTGACTTGGTGGCAGGAGTTTTCTCTTTTGGCTGGAGTGGTCTTTTGCTATGCAACAGATCGTCAGCAGGGTTTTTTTAATACAAAATAGGGACCTGTCAGGAAGAATATAAAATAGGGCACTGAAGAAGTCTAATTTAGAACGAGAAAGGGCATAAATCTCCACCTCTCTCTGATGACAGAAGGCCAAAGTACAGGAGAAACATTTCCCCACTTGTAAAATGCTGGTACTGATACCAGAGAAGTTGTTCTGTTAAAGGCACAGCTGTATCTAACCTGCTTACAGGTTTTTCAACATTATTTTCGGTATGTAACTGAACGTTGCATAAGGGGATTCTTAGATGACGAAGCTCCTCTGTTAGGGTCCGCTCTGCTTACTGTGCCGTTACAGAAATTGTTTGCTGTTTTGGACCAGTGTCAGGCAAAGTAATACTGAATAAGTCCCAGATGAATGTGGGTGGTGAAAGGAGAAAAATAACTTCAAATAAAGAGGGGTATTATCAGCTAAGCAGCCAGTGTTGATCCTATGGTGCTGAAAAATGGAAGCAGGAAAAATAAGGGGGGGTTGTCCTTTTTCTTTTTTTTTTTTTTTTTTTTCTTTTTTTTTCTTTAAGATGGAAAATCTTAGCTGAAACCAGAGTTCTGACCAGAGTTTGGTACCCTACTTAAACCTGCAGCAACTTGGCGTCAGCGCGGCAGTGCTATGAAGTACTGAGTGGGAGAACAGGAGTACAAACAAGCCTCCAAAACTTGAGAGGATCCTCAGATTCTTTGTCCGTTTAGGACAACATGACCTGTAGTGTCACTTGCAGCTGCTGCATCCAAGAGTATAAATAGTGAAAAGAACACTGATTTGGCCAGGATAAAATGTTCATTTTGGGTTTTTCCAACAGCTGTGTCGGGACTTAACCCTGGCAAAAGCTTCTCACGTGTCATTTTTTATTCAGGCTCGTACTAAGCATGTGGAATGACAATGTTCTCTAATTGAAGGGAAGAAAAGAAGGAAAAAAAAAGTAGTAAATTGAGAAATAGTGTGGATTTTGTGTCCCCTCAGCCTGAAGGAAAAACAGTTTTCTTGAACAGTATGATAGCAGTTGTTTGAGAAATTAAGTATGGATTTCCTTCAATTGTAGTTGAATCATGACATCTTACTAAATTTAACCAGTCTTGAGTGCCTGGTTTCTGGCTTGACATTTTCTTTGGATGGTTGTTGATTGTGTTTTATTGGGGTTTTTGGTTTCCTTTTTTTTTGGTTATTTTTTCAAAAAAAGCTCCGCATGGGCTGAGGGGTGATAGTTTCCTTATTTTCTGCAGGAAACTGTATCAGATATCCAACCAAGAACTCTTCCAGGTGGGTATGGGTGTGCGGGGGCCAGCACCTTTCTCCCTAGAAGCACCACAATTCAACGGGTGGATTCAAGCAGTGCCAGTGATGAGTCTTTCTCATTTTCCAAGAGCAGACAGAGAGTAGGAAAGCTGGATTTCACACAGTTTGACCGTTAACTGCATGTCACCAGAGTATCTCTGTGGATAGAGAACACTGTTCAGTGAAGTGCTGAGCAGAAGTACCAAATAAGAGTGTACTTCATTTAAACAAAAATCTACAATGAAAAAATGTTTCAATATAAAAGCCAAGTGCTTGGGAAGTACAAAGTGTCACAAATAAAGCTGCCTCTAACACTTGAAATTACTTCTCATGCTGGCTCTGACACTGTTATTAGTAACGAGCTCACACACTCTATCCACCCCGTCTCCTTGTCAGGCTGGATGCATCAAGGGGTATTCAGGGTTTCAGCTCATCCCCTGTGATGATCTCTGTGTGGGCCCTGTGCCATACTAGTTGCACTCAGCTCTGAGTAAAGAAAGAAATACGCCCTTCCAGGTGTGCGCGTCTGTGTCATTCGCCTCCCCCGTATCCATGGACCTCCCCCGTGGGCACCATTCCAGCCTTCCATCCTCTTCTCCCCTCCCCAAGCTCCTCACTCCCCATGGTCTCCTGTCCCAACCTCCGTCCCTGAGATTTCCAGTCCTGCTCCATACATCCCTCCTTCCTTCTCTTGTGATCTCCCACTCCTCAGCCTACCTCCTCTGCTTTCCAGTTCTGCTGTCCTTGTTCAGCTTGCCTCATTCCACATTTTTCCCCTGCCCCAGGATTCGCTATGTGTTATCTGTCCTGGACCACTTACCCTGTTTCTAATCTCAGTTTCTGTTCAGGTTTGCAAAGCTATTAGCAACGGGGAACAGGGTTTTATAGTAGGAAGTGTTGGACAAGGTGAGGTGTAGGTGGGGCTCACACCACCACCTATAATTTACAGCACTGTTTATTTTTTTAACTAATCCACCCTTAGGTAAGAAGTCCTGGTGCTGTCAGTGTGCAAATCCTTAGTCATTTGGGTAGTCCTGTGCCCTCTGCTGATGCTATGTACAGAGGGTTTGCTCATCTGCGTCAGAGATGGAGTGTCTTCAGTCTCCGTTTTGGTGTGGCCTGAACTAGACATCAGTGTCTGGGATTATACAGTTCATTGCACTCCTGAGCTGTCCCTAGAATATTTATCTAATGGCACGTGCAGTAATTGCTCTCAATTCCACGGTGAGGGTCTGTTTCTTTTTCCTTCCCTATCGAGAAGAGACAAGAAAGTTCCTCACTGATAATATATATGACATGAAAGTATACAGTCTGTGGTCACACCGTATTCTGCATCCTCTAATAGGGTCCTTCTGACTTGGTGTATTTAGACTGGAAGACGTAAAGACCCTTTTCCTTATATAGCTCCTCAGTTTTCTTCTCTGCCTCTGACTTTTGTGCCTGGTCTTTAATGATTCTGATAAATGCCTCTGCACCTAGGTGGGAGGGACAGCTTCCAGTGGACCTGAAGCTAGATCAAGTAGTTTAATGGTGTGAATAACCTTATCTTGAGCTTTAAAAGAGCCTATGTGCAGAGTGTGCAGTTTATGAGTCCCTTGTTTTGAGCTTTATCAGGAAGGAACTTCAATCAGGTAGTGATGGGGACGGGACGGGACAGACCCTGCCCTCTTTCCATCACAAGAAAGTGCATGCAGGCAGGCATGGCAGTGAGTAGCAGAGGGACAGATCTGTCATGCCCTGCCTCCTCTCCCACCAGAGGAGTCTGCTGTTCACACTCTGCCACTGCTCCCCAGGCCCTTCCAGCAGCTCAGTTGGCTGTGGGGTTCAGGGGTTCACTGGTGGTGGGCGATGCCTTTCAGGTACCGCACTCCAGTTTCCCAGGCTATTGATAACAGCTGTTCAGTCGCAGCTCTCTGGGTCACCATGTACAGGGATTTTCTGATGGCTATGGTGACCTTGGGGGGGAATTAGACTGGATGTAATGTTTCCAAGAATTGGAGACGCCTGTGCCATTGAGCTGGTGCACGTTGCTGAATCAATTACTAGCATTGGCAGGATTTTGCTTTAGGGGAATCTCGCAGCTACATCACAGTCTCATTTTTAGTAGATTATTGTTAATTGGTTTTAATACAAAGCCAGATATTTGCAGGGAGGATGGGCCTTAAATAGCTGGTTTCTGTGAAGTATTTTTCCCTATACACAGCACTGGTGCAGGCCATACTCTGGCACCATATCTCATTTCTGCTTTTATTAGCTTCTGAGTGGAAATACACGTTTGGTGTGGAATTGTCGTCCTCAGATGAGGAGTTGCACCATGGTGCCCTGACCTCATCCAATGCCAGTGGTGACAACTGATACTCTTTGCCCGGAGATTTTGTAACTTTTTTGGAATGCATTGAATCACCATAAGGGGACTTGGCACTTCTGTAACTAGGGCTGCTGTGGTGTAGGCCCCCCAGCAAGCTTTTGCTGAGGGGCTGCCCAGCAAACCCTTCAGTATTTACCTGCAGCCCTCGGTCTAAATCTGTGTTGCCGGCCCCTCCTGCAGCCATTGCAGTCCGGGACAGAGCAGTCACGGCGCAAAGTGCTAAGGTGCAATTTAATTTATGACCTCACAGATTGTGAATATGCCTTTCAGCTGGTGATGCGACCCCATTTCACCAGCACAAGCTCAGAGACACATGGTTTCACCCTGCAGCCCCTGGGGCTGCCTCCCTCCTCTGCTGTTGGGTTTGGGACCTGGGCAGCGTGATGTTTCCACACACCTGGTCCACCGCAGCAGCTGGGGTTAGCCCTTGCTTGTGCTGCGCTGGAGTCACTAGAAGCCCTCTGTGGAAATGCAGCTCCTTCCATTCAGGTGGTCTGTCTGTTGTTCACTGTTTTCACAATTGACTATGAAAGCCGCAGAATTATAGAATGGTTTGGGATGGAAGGGACCTTAAAGCTCATCAAGTTCCAACCCCCCTGCCATGGGCAGGGACGCCTCCCACTAGAGCAGGTTGCTCAAAGCCCCATCCAGCCTGGCCTTGAACACTTCCAGGGATGGGGCGTCCGCAGCTTCTCTGGGCAACCTGTTCCAGTGCCTCGCCACCCTCACAGTAAAGAAGATATCTAATCTGATATCTAATCTAAATCTACTCTCAGTATAAAACCGTTAGCCCTTGTCCTATTGCTACACTCCCTGATAAAGAGTCCCTCTTCACCTACCTTTCCTATAGGCCCCCTTTAGGTACTGGAAGGCTGCTATAAGGTCTTCCTAGAGCCTTCTCCAGGCTGAAGAAGCCCCGCAGTCTCAGCCTGTCTTCATAGGAGAGGAGCTTCAGCCCTCTGATCATCTTTGTGGCCCTCCTCTGGACTCACTCCAACAGGTCCATGTCCTTGTTAGGTTGGGGGTCCCAGAGCTGGACACAGTACTGCAGGTGGGTTCTCACCAAGAGTGGGGGGACAGAATCACCTCCCAATCCTCTGCTGGCTGTGCTGCTTTTGATGCAGCCCGGGGTGCAGTTGGCTTTGTGGGCTGTGAGTGCACATTGCCGGCTCTAGTTGAATTTCTCATGGACCAAGTGTTGCATTTAATTCAAGTGCTGGTAGGATTTGCCTCAAAATGCCTGTGTAGCGTTAAGCCAGTTAGGAGTTACAAATGTAAATATGTTTACACAAAAATGAGGAATGCATGAAAGCTGGCATTGCTTAAGCAGCCAAAAGCAGCATGATTATATGCTAGAGGGACACTGAAAATGTGGGTTGCCGGAGCGTGCCTCCAGAAGTAAATCCCAACCAGAAGCGCTCACAGTCCCTGCCTTTGAATGCACTGCCTGCCTGGCCATGGCTGCTGAGTGACGTGGCAGAGAGGGCTCAGGAGTCCGTGGGTATCCACAGGGAATTATGTAGGAAGGTTTGAGACACCACAGAGAAGCGTCATCTGTATCTGAGCAGGTTCTTGTTTAAAATTTTTCCCAGGCAGTAGCAATAGAGCTGGCAGTTGGGGCACCTCTGAGGCTTCTGTTTCATAACTAAAAGCTAGGCATTTTTCTCAAGCTGTCCCGTTTCAGGTTGTGAGTGCAGGCACAGACACATGCACACCCCTCGCACACCCCCCGCACACCCCCCCAGCACAGTGTTTACTTCCTCTGTAAGTTCTGGGACATTCAGTACTAAGGAGCATGATACGCTTGCATAAACACCCCAGCCAGATTTATCTCTCAAGCCTATCTTTCCTTTCCCATCTTGGAAAGTGATTAATCTACAGCACACATTTTGTTCTTTGATTGCAGGGCATTATTCTGTAATCATTTACAGTTTTGCAGAGCTGTAGCCCTGGCTTGATGGAGTATTTCTGTCATGTACCCAGCGCTGTCAGCTGAAGCTTTGGCTGTGTAACTTGGGGAGGGCATTATTGTGCAGCTCTGTGTCCTGTTAAAATTAGTTCCTTCTACATTGTGCTCTTTCTGTGCCTTAAAAAATTCAAGTGTTTGTATTTAAAGTGCAGGTAAGTACCTGCACAGCGATGCATGCTGAAGGCTGGTTTGTAAGTTTCAGAAACAGCCTCAGTGCTGCAGCATGCTGGCTGCCAGCTGAGGCTTTTCTGTACCTTTGTGGAGCGTAGAGGAGTTTAAATAACTTTTGTTTCCCAGGCTGCACATCGTGCATTGAAGCCTACACCAGTTAGAAATTAGCAACCTGTGTAGATACAAGAACTGGTACGTACCACCTAGTGTCAGAGGAAAACAGAAAAGTGAAGAAGTTGGAGGTGAATCAGAAACTCTGTCCTGTCTGTACTGCTTTGAGGCTTTTCCATGTGCCCTGTGTGGTTTTTTTGTTTATTTTCTACTCTTTCCAGTGTGTGAGGAAAGGAACTGGGAGCAGTAACAACCTTGAGTTAACATGCCATGGGTTGAGATGAGGCTATCAAACAGGGTTTTGTCTGATGCAAGTGCCCCAGCTGTAAACTTCTACTTTCAGTTAAAAGGTGTGAAAAGTAGCTAGAAAAAATTCAAAGAAAATCGTATTACTTTGGGTTCTGCTGTGTAAGTAAGTTTATTTTTCCAATATATATGCAACTTTCTGACCTACAGAGATTTTAATGGACCTGAAGTTGGTGGGTCTGGACCAGTCACCTGAATTACTAAGCCAAGTCCCTGATAACAGAGGACAGATAAGCAATGATCATCTTGCTCCAAAGAGTGCACAGACATCTGGCTGGGTAATCTCACACACCATATCAGACAAAACACTTTTCTCTCACCTTGAGACAAACCAAAGAGCCGCATTTAAAATAGAGAAGCCACACCACTTATATACGGCTTGCAAAGACCGGGGGAAACTGAGGGCATTGCAGGTGGAAGGTGTCTGTTAAATGAGATGACCAGAGGATCCCATGCCAGAAGTCAGGACAAAAAATATCTTCCAGCAGCCTTCCCTGTGAGTCTGATCTTGAGGGCAGGGCAGGTCAGGTCAATGGAGGGGGGTTTCCTCTGACCACAGATCCAGCAGTTCTTTTAAGTGGGTGGATGTCAGAATAGCCTCACATCTCCAGTGATGGGCTTTGGAGCAGGGAGAACAGGCAGCACAGACAGTATTTTTATTTTCAGCCCCCAGACCCTGATACACTGATATCTGATCACTAATTTCACTTCTTTGTCCTAGAAGTGCAAATTTCTCTAAAGTCCTCATGCAGAGTCCTTAATTATAAAGAAAGGAGAAGGAAGACTAGGGCTCTTTTGAAACAACAGCTGTTTAGGAAAACTGCTTAATTTTGTAAAGAAGGGACAGGTTCAGCATGTGTCTATCTATACAGGTATCTAGCTGCTTAGCTGGGCTCAACCCCAGGATTAAGATAGCTGCTCTGTGGCTGTGTGCCATTTGGGTTGTGAATCTGCACCGTCTCCACTCCGGTGGGATGAGGCCCTTGATTAGATTGTGTTTGAGGAAGGAACCAGGTGAATAACATTTTTCTGCAGTTGTGAATTAGTAGCAATGGCAAGAATCTTAGCAATAACCAACTTTTCTTAGCATCTGAGAAAGACTGAAATTACACAAACCAGTGCCAGCCAGTTCCCATACTCTGTATTCCCCCAAGACCAAATGGAGCTGCTGCTTGTCTCCCAATGCTGCTTGGGTCATACAGACAATTTTAAGCCCTAGTAGCCAAGTGGAAATGGCTGTACAGGAGGCAGAGCGGCTCTGGTGCCTGTGCCCGCAGCTGGGACCTGCTGGGCTGGGTTGTGGCTCAGCTTCAGGAACTGAATAATTCATGTCCAGTTCCCTGGGGCAGGAGCTTCCTCTTGACTGTGCCTGGACAGGTGCCACAGGGTCATGGAGTCTGGGTTCAGCCTTGGTCACCCCAATTTCCTTGTCACCTTAAAATGGTTTGTATGAGTTGTATTCATTTTCCTTTACTAGTGAGAGATGAACCCCATTGATCTTTGCTGTTTGTATCACTGTTTTCACAGAGTATGTCTGCCCACAGAAAGATTTCTAGTACATAGTTGGTTCAGTACAAAGGGGCTTCATGCTGAAAGTTTGATGCCCCATCCCATCAGGCAGAAAGGAGCCTTTGTCTTTGTGGGTTAAATATTTGTTAATAGCTGGCTGAGTAGTCAGGACGGTCATGGACAAGGCATGAGGCTGCTCAGCTATGTCCAGGGTAACATTTCTGAGAGTTAGGAGTCAGTCGTCCTTAGCCCTCCAGAAGTGTCAGAGCTAATGTCATGCTGAAGTTATGGATCATGCAAAAAAGAGGAAAAGAAGCTTTGGGCATGAACATACTTGGTTATGGAAGGGTAAGTGCAGAGATGGCACGATTGTCTTGATTGGGACAGGTACCTCCAAGGGAGGTTTTGGGTGAGGACTGGGTGCTGGAAACACGGACATGTCAACCACTGAGTGCTGTAGAGGGCACTGCTGCTTGGAGCTCATCTGAAGACTTAGTGGCTGGGGAGGTGAAGGTGTCCATTCCTGCATATGGCCCCTTCAGCTCTGTAACTGCCATGTTAATACTTTCACTTCCACACTTGCCCAGGGTGAGGGTTGATGGAAACAAGATGTGTTTATGTGAGGAAGACCCTTTGCCAAGCCAGATGGGTGAGTTTAGGAGGAGATGCTGTGGGTTTCAATGCAGAGGAGTCACCTTCCAGACACAGAGGAGCCACTGGCTCCTTGTAATGCATCACATCAGTGGAGAACCCTTGAACCATGGAATTGTCCCAGAAGAGCCTGTTAAATTGTACGTTACCATTTTATCCTCTTCCAGTGCAGCCAAAGAGCATGTGTTTTCTTCTTGACCAAAGGAGTTTGTTCTCAGATGGATTAAGATCCACCACTGCCAAGTGTAGCTGTTGTGCAACTGCACAGTTTTTGTGATAGCTGCAGTTAGGGTCAGATCCTTAGAGGGGACGTATGCTTTGCAAGCCCCAGTAAGAGGTGCATAAAGCTCGTCAGAAGCTGTAACCAACACTGGTGATATCTGAGGAACAGCAGATGACAGAGAGCTCCCCTCCACCTCCCCCTCGGCCTGTTGCTGACTTGTCATTCTTTTTCCTAAACTGTGAAGTGTCAGAGATCAAGTCCTGTTTGCTGGTCACCCAGGACACCATTTGGAACATTCAATTCTGAACTTCTAATCAGGCTAACAATTTCTTTCTTTGTTTCGTGCTAGAGGTTGGTCCTGGGCACAGTCTTGAAAGCACCTCCTGTGCAACGCAGAACGGGAACCAGAGAGAGGAAATGAAATCAGAAATGGAGAAAAGTTATTTTAGTCATAAATAGCTGTGGTAGGAAGGTAGATGTTTATATGTGCAACAGTACAGTACCTACTGTGTGTATTTTAGGAGAACCTGAGAATAGCAGCTGCGCTGAAATACTTGACAGCAAAGTCAAATATAGTTTAGGTTAAAAAAAAAAAAAAAAGGTAGTTGCTGGGGAGGGTGGATTTGCAGCATGAAGCCTGTCGGTGTTATCTCCACCGTGCGGCATGGAACAGCCTGTAACTCCGGCGCTTGTTTGCGAACGCACAGTTCCCGTAACGGGATACATCCCACTCCTATCAGCCTGGTAGTGTGCCCGGGTAGACGCCCCCCCCTCCCAAATTTCCCCGAGAGCCACGGGAGGCTGACAGCTTTATTACTCTAAAGGCTGCCTTTTCTGAGGCGTTGCTGGTTTTGCAGCCGAGGGACCTGTTGAGTTTTAGCTTGGAAGCAGCGAAGCCTCAGTCACCAGAGTCACCAGAGCTCTTGCTAACACGCTGAGGCCAAAAGGATCAAAACCTAAATTAAACTTGTCCCAGAAATTTGGCACTGAATCACAAATTCAGGAAGTCGTACATGAAGATCAGACTGGGCACTGTTTCTTTCTTAAGAATTCTGAGGCTAAAAATAATGTCTTGCGCTATAGTTATAAATAATACGGGTTTTTTTTTTTCTTCCCCCATCTAATTAAATTGTTACTCTTGCCACAAGGAAGGGAAAGGGAAAAGATAATAACATGAATCTGGTTGAGCAAGTACGTAGCTTGCAGGTTTCAGCTAGAGTGTTTGCAGCTGCAGCCGATGCTGAACCTTACGCCAATGCATTTAATTGTCAAAATTAAAAGAAGGGGCTCTGGAGAGATCAGCAATGGTTTCCCTGTGCCCATCATTTGGGAAACAAACCTGAAAGGTATTTTTTTTTTATCTCTGCTGTCAAAATACGGAAGAAAGGGATTTTTCTTAGGAATTTTTTTAAAGGAAATTGCAGTGTTTTTTCTAAAATTGTGGTTGAACCATATGGTAAGATTTTTTCATGGTCTCTGGTGTCTTTTGCTAACTTACTAAAACAACAAGCAGTAGCCATGGATAGCTCTGCCATTATAGCGCGTAGCACTCAGCAGGTTTGCCACTGGCAAACAGTGGGAAAGGCTGGAAAAAGGAACTTTTCTGCATCACCATCACAGTACCGAGATGCTCTTTGAGAGCCACATGGGCAACCTGGCCATGGCTGTGGCCACCTGCCTTCTGAACACCACCGAAGGGCAGCAGCCCTGCAAGATGGTGCTTGTCACACCTATTTTTGCTTCTGTGTTAGCGCCCAGAAAAGTTTCATGTGTTTCGCTGCTGGGATTTGTCCACGGCTTCTCTGGGGCCTTTTAGCAGCCAGTTCAGGGTTTGCAGTGGATTGCAGGGGCCATCGGAGAGGCCATTTAAACGCGCCACAGCTCCTGGGAGCACACCGATAATGGTCAGTGAAAGCAGTAATCCCAGAGGCCTAAGGGGATAATGACAGGCAATAACATGGCTGCCAATCTTCAAGCTTAATCATGACATCTTTCAGGTGGCGAGAGGGTTATTTTTCCCAAATGAGGCCGTGACGGGGGGAAAAAGAAGGGTCTTAAAAAGCAGGGCAAAGCAGGGCGCTGTGGTGAAGCTGCTCTGCGTGGGCGACAGAGCTGGGCACAGGCTCAGAAATTTATGGCATTGAAATTCCCTGTCCCTTTAAAATAAAAAAAAAAAAAAAAAAAAAAAAAAGAAAAGCGTTGAGACAGCTGCGTTATTTCACTGGCAGTGATGCAACGCCAGGGACACACCAGGACGGGAGGGACCAGCACATTCTGTGACAGCACGGCGTGTACGTGGTGTCAGCAGAGCAGTGCCCCACCAGCCAGCAGCTTCCAGCAGTGCTGGCACTTTGGCTAGGGCTTCGTTTTTAGGCTGATATTTGTACGTAACAGCTGGAAGTGTGTTTTTGGAAGTAACACACATTTACTGCCCATGTATGATTCCGAAAACACCCCCTTCGCCCCTTCTTTTGGCTTGTGATATAAGGGGTTTAAGACTTTTTTTTTGAAATTGACTTTGTTACAATGCAGACAAGGCATTTGCTAATTTCTCATGCACTTGTCAAGAGCGCTGCCAGAGTGAAAATCTCACAGGACGATGCCATGCTCTGATAAAGTTGTAAACAGAAAGCAAAAATCCTCATATTCATTTGAATGGCTTGCTGCATTCTCCTGAAGTCATCTGGTGCCCTCCAAAAGTTAGTGATAGCACAGGCAAAAAGAATACTGTAATATTGAAGCGAAAGGCCCAAAAAGAAGAAACTTAAGCATTTTTGTAAGAAAAAATGCAGAGAAGGGGGAGGGAGAAAGCTGGTGAGTAAGTGCATGTGTTTGTTTAAGGAATTGAATGGGTAGCAAATACTTTTCCATGTGTGTGGAAAATATGAGTTGGCTTTTGCAATAGCATTTTATGGGAAGAAAGATCAAGGGTTCAGGAGCTGAAATACTTATTCATAAAACATAGGAGCAAAGACAAGCTACTTTTTGTGTTTCTGCCCGTTTGCTGCAAGTCCAATCTAGCTGAATCATTTCTAGGAATGGAGTGGGTAACTGGGTTTCCACCCTCTCCATCCTTGGCTTCTCTCCTGCATGGCTGCTGCTGATTAGTACTGGTTGTACTGAGCTTTATGTGGAGGGTATGTGCCTGTCCACTTGATTGCTAAAGCTTTTACCACCTTGGGATCTAAGCACAATCCACTTGAAACTGGATTAAAATGGCCAACTCGTTTTATGGAGGCTTTTCAACAGCTAGCAGGCAGCAAGCAGAAGCTGACCTGGGTGAGATTTTGATCTGATGCTGGGGAAAGAAAGGCCCTTCCCCGTCACAGGTCCCATCTCCATGCTCTATGTGATTTCTGACACAAGCAAACCCAACCCGAGCATCTCCTGCAGCGCCTGAGCTCTTCCGAAAGGCTGAAGTCGTACAGTCTGCCACGTGAAGCCAAGCTGCGAGGCAGGTGGAACGTTTATTAGTTCAGTGAATGTGATCTTTCATTTATATCTTTGAAGAAATTTGGGGTTGGGCTGCAGGTTTTTGCCAGGTGCCTCCCTCACCCCATGCTGGCCAGATGATTTGAGCCCCACTCATCTGGGTGTGAATATAGAACCACAGAACTGTCTAGGTTGGGAGGGACCTTTCAGATCATTGAGTCCAGCTGTCAACCTGACACTGACAAAACCATGTAGGTCAGGACAGCAACCTGGCCTCAGCCATCACACCATCCTTTGCCCAGCTTTGTTTAATCTGGACCGTTCCCAGCTTGTCCGAAATATTGCTGCATGCCTGAAGTCCGTGCAGAGTGACTAGACTGAGACCCAGAGGGGCAAGCTGGGTTTTTTTTTTTCTCCCTCTTTTCACTAAGTGTAATGGAAGAGGGGGTTAAAATGGCTGTTCAGAATACTTTCGAGAGGGTATGATCCCCAGTGCCATCCATGCGTTTCAGGAGAGGTTGATGCCACATCACCGGAGGTCCTAGTTTGTCCATCTGTCTGCAGGCAGAGGGACTGGGCCAGTGCCACACAGGCTGGATGTGTATCAGTTTGGTTAGAAAAGGCAGCCTCACTTGTTTTGCTGATGAATATAAACATTTTCTGGTGTTAACTAGCAAGTTTTAGTACTTTTGAAATTGGTTCTAAAAGAGGCACAGTTTGGAGCTTGTGTTCTTTCTCTCACAGGAGAGGGAAGTGGGTTTCTAGGGGTGATCTTGGTACAATGCACAGATTGTTTTTTAGCAGAAAGTGAAGGAGCTTTCTAGAGGAAAAAGGTTCTCAGTAACTGTCACCTCCACCTTCAGCAATTGCCCTGCGTTTAACAAATGGCTTGGGAGGGCTGACAAAGTTCATTAAAAGCAATTTGTTTATCTAAAGAAAGCCTGTGTGAAAATGCCATGACTGAATGGACTCAAAACCCTTTAATAATTTTGTGGGGAGGAAAGAAAGTTTTTTCATTGTTGTTGTTTTCAATCCTTAAATGTGATTCCCCTTCACTCCTGGGTTTTCTAGCTCTGCACCCATTTGTGTGTGTGTGTGCTTGTGTGGTTATCAGCCCAAATGCAGTTCCAGGTCCCTTGGGGCAGCAGCCTTGCCTTGCCTCTTGGCTCTGAAAGGCTTCCACACAGCCAAAAAGATCCTGGTGATTTATGGTTACCGCCCTGTTTTTATTGCGTGCCTCTCACAGGCTCCTGTGCTGAGGCGATGCTGCACCAGATAAGAGACTTTCCTCCTGTTTTGGAGCAGCTGTTGTATTACCTCGAAGGTATTCCTGCTGTGGAAGGAGGATGCTGGCAGGCCGGGCAGAGCAGCTTTAGCTGAGGTGCTTGCAGCTTTCCATCCCCTCTGCTCAAGTCTCCCCTCTACTGCTAGGGGCAACCAAAGGGTAAAAGGTCTGTACTCCCCAGCATTCTGTTGGAAACACAAATACGGCCATCCAAAGGGCCAGTGTATGCTCGCTTCTGCATGTATGGCTCTGTTGTGGTGGTACATGAGATATTCACCCCCGTTACTCTTTCCATAGGTGCTTCCCTCCCTTGCTGGCTGCCTCCTAGCTAGCCCTGTCAGCTGGGTGTTTTGGCAGCTGTAGCTTCAGCAAGGTTGGGAGAACCTCCTCACAAACGCAGAGGGTCTGGCTGTGGCTGCAGAGGGTGGTGAATTGGGAAAGGGAGAGGATGACCAGCCTTTGAGCCATGAGGACAGAGATGTCCTCAGCTGGCATGATCCCAGCACAGTTTCTTGGGAGGCTGGGCTTCTTCTCCAGATATTGGCTGTACACGTTATCAGCCAAAGCCAAGGATATATTTCACCCCGCCCTTACTGCTCACCTCAGTGAACTTGAATCCTTCCTTGTTTAAAACTGCATGAATTAGTGTGAGAAATGGCCAAATCAATGCCGGAAGGTTTCTAGATGGCAAAATAGCGGCTGCTATCTCTTTCCCTCTCGCGAGTGAAGAAGGCCACCGCACCCTGAGCTGTCAGGACAGTCTGGCCCCAGCGTGTGGAACACATGGTACGCTGGAATCAGGGTGGGTGCTGAGCACGAGTGCTGTGTCCACCAGGACTTCTGCAGCCTTTTGGGAGACCTGGTGGTGGGCACTTCCCATCTTCATCAGGATTCCCCTCTTCCTGTGGGGAAACGTTCATGTCAGGGACTGCAGAGCTGTAAAAAGATTGTAAATGTGTATGATACTTGAATCAGGTAGCATGTCCGTATTTAAATACATTTTTGGCTGCAGGAGCTAGCCTCTCATGCTAGCTAACGTGGTCATTGAAAGGAGTAAATAGCAAGAAATGGGACTGAATTGTTTTTTGAGTATTTTAAAGCCAGCCAAGATACAGATGCTCCCGAGACCTCTGGCAAAAATAAATTAAATTGTTTTTAGTCTAGTGTATTAAGAGGATCAAAGGCAACCTGTCTTTTAGAAACTTTCTGCGTCTTTTTCCCCTGGCCACCTGGGGAAAGAAAACCTCTTTCCTTAGAAAAAAAATATTTTTTTATGATGCTGGGGCACAGTTGACCTTCCCACCTTTTCCTGCCCTTACCACCTCCAATTAATAATTTTATTTAGGCAGTTGTATTTATTCTTTTCAGCCCAAGAGCTTCTTACACCTTGGTGCTGTGCTTCCACATAGAGTCAACTCTGATCCTTTACTATCTCTAATACATGAAGCAATTAAGATTGTTCAGTATTTTGTAAGCCGAGCAAAACCAAAGATGTTTCTCTCTCCTCCCAGCCTCTTCCATGTTGTGCAAGCGGTTTCGCTTGGAGGCCACGTGTTTCAGAGGTTTTCTGACTTCCTTGCATGTCGGGCCAGCAAAATTTAAATCCTAAAGGTTCAGAGGCAACTGCCTACGTGATCTTGTGAGTGTTGCCAGGCATGGGGTGATCCTACCAGGCCATTTGAAGATGGAGGATGTTGACGCGGTCTCGCAGGGTGTGATTTACAGCTATGTTCCCTCGGGCGGCAGGTGCCGGGGTCAGCCCCAGCCAAGTGACCCGAAAGCTCTGTTCGTTGTGGTGACCAGGTGGTAACTCAAAAACCCAAATGTTTCCTTTGCAGTACCTTAAAAATTCCATTCTGTTGTAAGCAATTAGGTGTCTTCAGAACAAACATACAATGGACCACATATTTTGTGCATTGTTTTACTATATCAAATATAATTAGGTTGCCATTATCATTGGATCACCTTTTTGGTCAGGAGCTACTTCTGCATACCAGAATGAAGACGTATTAATAACTTTATCAGTACATAATATGCTAGGTGAAGTGGTTCCTCCTCAGAAGAAATTGTTACATAATTCAGATTTAATGGAATGGACTTGAGAACAGTTTTGTAAATCCCTTGCTTATTTTAGATGCTTCTCAGTGTGATTATTTTTATGTGGGGTTGTTTCATTAACCTTGTGTGTGTGGTGGTCATACTTTGCTGCCCAACAGGAGTTATTTTGATGCAAAGCAGGAAAAAAGGAAAAATTAATTTGTAATTGCATACTTGTCATTTTGATTTTGTCTAAATACAGATACAGGATTATGCCAGAAAACTCTTATATGTACCTAATATTCCATATATTTTTGGTTCAATGCAGGATGTTTTTCTGTGTCTTCTGATGCAGAAAGGAGGGAATGAAAATTGAGTGAATGTCATAATGTGACATTAATTTGGGAGTACAATTCTGTTTTTCCACAGACTCTTAAGGAAGTGTGAACAACTTTCCCAAACAATAAAAGAATATATTGAGAATATTTTTTTTTCTTTCAGTTACCACATTTAGGCATCATTTTGCAAACTCTTGCTGTACCATGACACTGGCTCTGTTGGAGTCAGTATGGCTGGGTATGGAGAGAGGTTTTAGGCTGTGCCTAAACAAGTTCTGTCCAAGAAATTGGACATGTTCCTGGGAGCATCCTTTGCTTGAGGTGGGAAGGGACAAGACAAGAGGACGTCATTGTGACTTAGGGTGGTTCAGTAGTCAAGGAGGACGCATCTGTGTGTGGATGCTGGTTGTGTTAAGGCAGCACAAAAGCTGGCTCATTTTCTGTGTCTGAAGGCTCCGCCGCCTGGCTCTCTGTGTCGGGAGCCTCTGTGTTCAAGAGGAATGTCATTTAGGAGTTGGACTTTTATTATTGTTGTTTTCAGTCTGTCTCGGCGTGTTGCTGAAAAGTAGCTTGGATCTTCAATGTGTTATGACAAGCCGACTGAAATTAATACCATATTTTACATTGTTTTAGAGAGTGACCTCATCTAGGAGCTCTAGGACCTCATCATAAGGGACTTGTCTTATTTCCCCAGCACTTCTTTCTAAATCTATGTTCATTTTCCCTTGGTTGGGCTGAATTTATAACACTGTAAATGAAATGCGGAAGATTTAGAAGAGCTGGTTCTTGAACTTTAAAAGTTCCCTTGAATAGACTGGGCACTTCTAAGTATCTCCTTCTTTACAGCTATTTTTCTTTCTTTCTTCCTTTCTTTCTTCCCCTGTTTCTTCCTTCCTTTCTTCCTTTCTTCCTTTCTTCCTTTCTTTCTTTCTTTCTTCCTTTCTTCCTTTCTTCCTTTCTTCCTTTCTTCCTTTCTTCCTTTCTTTCTTCCTTTCTTTCTTCCTTCCTTTCTTTCTTCCTTTCTTTCTTCCTTTCTTCCTTCCTTCCTTTCTTCCTTCCTTTCTTCCTTCCTTTCTTCCTTTCTTCCTTCCTTCCTTCTTTCCTTCCTTCCTTCCTTCCTTCC
>VXBW01006646.1:2332891-2558901 GCA_013400375.1 Thinocorus orbignyianus | reverse complement strand
TTCTTTCTTTCTTTCCTTCTTTCTTCCTTCCTTCCTTCCTTCCTTCCTTCCTTCCTTCCTTCCTTCCTTCCTTCCTTCCTTCCTTCCTTCCTTCCTTCCTTCCTTCCTTTCTTTTCCTTTCTGGAATTCCTGAATCAGATATAGGAGATTTCCAGTATTACTGTGCTGGAAATCTATCTGTGCTTTCCATGATACTTCAACAAAAAAGATCACACACACACATACACCCCCACATGCCAGAGCTGTAATTCTTTCCTTTAGAATTGTTAATCTGATTATTTAAATGTAATCTTAAGACACTTGATAATCAGATGGAGTATATAAACTCTCTTTGTTGGGTTTTTTGAATTGCATTGCATTTCTTGGTCACTGGCACTTGACCTCCATCTTCTGTTACTTAAAGGATGAGTGTTAGTTGTATCTTTGTACCCTGAACCCTCTTCTCTAGGCACTTATTATGATAAATTTCAAGGTGTTCTTTGTTTTCTGGGTGTTTCCAGAAATTAAAAGCAGAGGAGTACAACTGAGTCAAAGATTTGGTATGCTTTATCAGTGATTACCTATGGATTTAAACGCGTAGAGCAGTGATGACAGAGGTGCTTCTGTTCACCACTTGGTTGTCTCTCTCAGAATTTTGATCAAAAGTTTTGAGGAGCAAGTTGGTAGATTTTTCTTACCAAACGCACTTTTTTGTTGTTTATTTCTAAAATTGAAGGACCTGGTATCTTCTCTCATCAGCAGCTTTTCTTAGTTAGAACTTGTGATGGACTCTTCAGATAACTGCAGTTTTTGATTGATTGACACAGTTGAGGTGAGAGCTGCTTGGAGATTTTTCCCAGAGCAGTCTGAGCCTTTGGACCCAAACCATCTCAGTACTGATGTACTTTCTGGGAGTCAAAGGCAGAGTCCTTCAGGGCTTTCAGGATCCCTAAGAGCTGCTGGAGACCTCAGATGTCTTTCTGATGTCTGTGCCCCTTGTGCAGTGCGATGCACACATATTTATGGGTTTCTAAGCCCTGTGAGCACCAACTCTGGTGGACAGAAAGATGAACTGTTGACTGATATATGTCAGGCAGCTTTAGCTATGGTCTTCAAGCAAAGTCTTCAAACAAAGTCTTCAGTGGAGAGTTGAGATCTCTGTGTAGCTGGTCTAACAGCTTTTCAACAGTCCTTGTCTTTATTAGCAGATTGCTGATTATTGCCTTAGGACCCCTTTCACATTGTATGTGATTTATTTCTGGTGGGAGGACCTGTTGGGCACATTCTGAATCCACTCCTCTCTTGCTGTGCCTATTGCTTTAGCGATACTGGAGGACATCCCCTGGCCCGAACCACATGTTCCTGCATATCCTGTCTAGCTCCGGGGCTCCTCCAAGTACTTTGAATGACTGGACTTTTTACTTTTTTACCTCTTTCTGATGTTCTCAAAATTCCCTGGCTTCCTGGACTTTTAATTTTTTTTTCATTTTCATTTTTTAATTCAGATATTAGGCGAGTGAGCTGCAGTTTTTGTAGGCGGTGGACCCAGGTTCTCAGTCTCAAAAGAAACTTGAGTGGAAATCCCATTCCATGAAAGAAAACAAAAGCTGTGCTTCCCTCACTGGACAGCAGAATAGCTGAGCTGGGCAAATGGGCTCATTAGGTCTGTGATTTGCTTCGTCTCCCTCCCCAGGCAGTTACGCACAGAAAGAAGAACTCTTCACATATTTTCATTGACATTATCCAAGTTTGAGGACTTGGTCTAGGAAGATTAAACTTGGGTTCTGTGTTTGCTGCCAAGATGCTGCAATCCACCAAAGAAAAAAGTGAATTCATTTTTGCTGAGTGAGAATTCAAAGCTATTTGGTAATAAGGAAAAGAAAGTGCATTCTCTTTCTTCTTCCTGTCTCGTATGTGTGAGCATAAAAAAGGTATGGGGTCCTGCTTTTGACCCTGCATCCCTGCTTTTCAAGGGACATTTTGTAGAAATCAGCATTAGAATTACCAGGTTTCTAAAACCAGGTGTGACAGAAATGGCTTTACTTTAAATGCATTTTAATTTAAAGTCATTCGTGCTTTCCAGTGTTTTCATTCAAACAGGAGGAGACTTTCACGTGTACTAGAAGAGTTGGTCTCTCAACTGCTGGTGGCTTTTACTGGGATATGAAGAAAAAGCTGTCGCTGCTGTCCTTGAAAAATCTTTCCATAAATGCCTGGGATTTTGTGGTGACTTGGTGTTTCTGTCTGGGAGTCTTTGAAGCTGGTATTTTCTTGAACTTCTTACCAGAATTACCAAGCAAAGCTTTTTATTCAAATATTTAAAAGATTGTAATTGCTTTAATTAGAAAAAGCATGCACGCACCTGTATTTGATTTATATTACAAATAGCTGTATTATCAGGTTGTATTTGCCAGAGTAAATACCTGAAAGGTTTTAAGAAACTCATTACGTTGAAGCTCATGGACTGAGCTGGCCTGTTTCTCAGGTTTCACAAGGTTTTGTCCTATCTTCCTATGTGTATGCATGTTTATATGGGTGTATATGTGTCCTTGCATTTACCCTACCAATAAGCGAGCAGCCTGGAGAGCTGTAATCATCCTCAGTTAGGAAAAATACACATTGCCCTGTTTTCTAGAACTACTGCAAACACTGGTAAAATTGCCTGGAATCGCGATAAAAGGTTTGGTTTGCTCCCACGTAGGCGTTTCTGAGTCTTTCTCCAGTGCAAACGAAAGCAGAGTGAAAGAACTTTGTGGCAAGCGAGATCCCGGGTTGGAGTCACCAGCCCTTCCTGCCCAGGAGTGTGTGTCCCCTCAGACACGTCACACGCAGCCATGAGAGAATTGCTGGCACGAGTAAGAGGTACACAGGCCGTCTTCGGCTACCCTGACATTTTATTTTATTTTTTTCCCTTTGTGGAGCTGTAGTGGTTGTTTCTGCTCCCACTTAAAAATTCACATTGGAAGGAAACACTGGGTAGGAGGCGGCATTTTTAAACCTGTTCTGTATGGGATTTAATGTACACTATTGAACAATATATCTCATCACCTGTGCACTTTAGCATATGTTTAGCATATATTTCTACAGCTGTATGTAATGGTGTGATAATGTGTGTAATGTGTGTCATATAAGGAGTTTCAGCTTATGTCCCCAGATGAGTTGGGGAACCACGGTGAGCCAAATTACCCCCATGCCTTGCAGGAGCTGAGGTCAAGGCAGGCATTCTTCCCCGAAGCTAGACCTCAGGGGACCGCAGGAGTTCAGAAGTTAAATTTCACTGGCAACTAAGTAATGTGAATCAAATAAAAGGCAATTTTTATTTATTTTTTCCCCTCCAGAACAATACAGTGGTCTGGCTGTACGTGCCTTAAAAGTGAAAATAGCAAGGGAGGCTTTAGATAACAGGGGTGATGGGTGAGGACAGGGAAGGGAGTGGGAAGGTGGGAACCTCCTTTTTCTCCCCTTTGTCCAGGGAACAGAGCTGTAAGGGAGGGTCTCGCTGGAAGGGTGGTGGGTTTAGAAGATACATACGCAAAATCTGGAAAGAGCTATCAGTTTTGGGTGCAAAAAGCCATCTTTGTTTGAAAGTGGTCTTGGGAAGGAGCAGAGCAAACAACACTATCATAATGCATCTTCTCTTCCTTGGCGTGCAGTTGTCACGAGAGATTTGTAACTCTTTTCTTGGTTCATTGTTCCCCAGCTAGTGTGTACTCTCCATTCAGTAGTGCCAGAATTAAGATGAAGCCTGCCCGTTTCAATAAGGCGGCTTTGTTGTCCAAATGGCAGCACTTGTATAGAAATTGGATTGATTCCAGCAGAGCTTGCACGATACACTGCAAAACTGTTGTCATACGATCCTTTTTATTACTAAGAAAAAGCCTCTTCTCAAAGAAAGAGACAGACTAGTCCTTTTTTATTTTCTGTTTTGTTAGGGGGAAAAAAATCACCAGAAAATTCCTTCTATTAATAATTAGCTGCAAATTTGAAAACTATGCCTAATGCTTGAGTATAATAAAGAGATTGGATTAAGTGAAGTAACATTAATGTAGAAATATGATGGAGCCCTATCTACTTCATTTTATGTAGCAGCAGCCTTGATTAATCAACTACAAAAGTGAAAGTCAGCATGGAGTGTTCAATCTTGGCATGAAGAGATGGGAGGTGATGGCACGAAGGGGAAGGGAGAGATACCGAAGTGGTGTAAAGCACTGCTGTGGTTTCTGAAAAGTATGTTTCTCTTACCTACCTGCATTTCCTCAAGATGTGGAAAAGAGACAGCTTGCTGTACACAAGCTGTGTGAGAGACCGAGCGTCTCTTGGTACTCTGAGTTCATACAGCACCAGCACTCCGAGTCTCTCATCCAGATCATGCGCCCGATAGGATGCGTCCTTGTGAGGAAGACATTAACTGCTAATGTCCGCTAGTGTTAACACTGGAAATTGCTGTTTCAACTCAAAGTGCTTTATTCTCTAAGAATTTTTTTCTCCATGCTGGAATAAAGCATCTATTAAGAGCATTTCTTACCAACTAAATTCCAGCTGTTGGATCTGAAAAGGACGCGGAACCTGTTGGAACAGGTCCAGTGGAGGGCCACAAAGATGATCAGAGGGCTGGAGCACCTCTCCCATGAGGACAGGCTGAGAGACCTGGGGCTGTTCAGCGTGGAGAAGAGAAGGTGCCAGAGAGACTTTTCTTGCAGCCTTCCAGTATCTGAAGGGAGCTACAGGAGAGCTGGAGAGGGACTCTTTGTCAGGTGAAGTGCAGTGATAGGACAAGGAGTAACAGTTTTAAATTAGGAGAGGGGAGATTTAGGTTAGATATTAGGAAGAAATTCTTTCCTGTGAGGGTGGTGAGGCACTGGAACAGGTTGCCCAGAGAAGTTGTGGCTGCCCCATCCCTGGAAGTGTTCAAGGCCAGGCTGGATGGGGCTTTGAGCAATCTGCTCTAGGGAGCGGTGCCCCTGCCCATGGCAGGGGGGTTGAAACTCAGTGATCTTTAAGGTCCCTTCCAACCATTCTATGATAAAAGGAATTCTCCTCCCTTCATTCTTTTTTTCCCAGTCATATGCAGAAAATAAGTGAACACATTTTGTTATAATTATTTATACTAATTGTTAACCAATAAATGTTATTAAAGAAATTGTGTGTTAACACTGGGGTAATGTGAGGAGAAATCACCCTGGATCTAGGTGGGTTTTACCAGATGAGTTTTATAAAGTATCTTTTTTTTTTTTTTTTAATTTATTAGTGCACTTTTGTGTTAAGGTACACCAAGAAGCCTCACTTCACAATGCTTTGTGACTTATAAACTGTTTATTCCTTAGCTTGTCTTTTGCAGCCATGTGATAATATTTGTATAGGTTTGGGTAGCTGCAAAGTATAATTGAGTTCCTAGCACATACAGAGTAGAATTAATAGATTTTAAAGCTGGAGGGACCCATTATGCTTATTGTCTGACGTCTGTGTGACATACAGGACATCGAATTACATCTAATAATTCCTGCATCAAGCAAATAAATTCCAGCTGATCTTGAGGGTACTTTAAAGGTATCCAGTTCTGATTTAGAGACTTCAGATAAAGCTCTTGGAAGTTTTTCCAGCAGTTGATTACCTTATATTTAGAAGGGGGTTGGTACTACTTCTCCACCTGACTTTGTCAAGTCGCTGTGGGGATTTTTGTGTATTCTGTTTTCGTATACTTACTTCAGCTGATGTCTGTTGCCAGCGATCTTTGCTCAATGAAGGTACTTGGTCTTCTCTTAGATAACCTGAATCAATTGGACTTCTGCCCTCCCTGGAAGGTGTGTCTTTTAGGACTTTACTCTGGTAGTCCTTTACTCTTCTTAATATAATTTATATAAGTATTGCTTACTATATTTTTGGTTTGTGTTTTGTTTTGTTTTGTGTTGTGTTTTTTTCTTTTTTCTTCTTTTTCTTTCTATTACAGACACTGTAAGCTATTTGAAATGATGGAATTCTCTAAAACCCTATTTGTTGTTCCATCAAGTTGTAGTTCTGCATCCATCTGTAGGCACTACAAAGTATAATCTATGTTTGGGAGGTGTGGAGGGTGTGTGTTGGTGACTGTGCACTGAGTGACCAAGGAACTGTTTATTTTTAGCTGCTCCAAGAGACAGGAGGGTTATATGGTAGGTAGGGTGATAGGTGATGTGATGAGAGACAAATACGTCATGTTTTAGAAAATTCTAACTTCTCTTCTCCATCCCTTCCCTGGCTGAGAATAATTATCTGGAGATTGATAGTTCAGCATAAATAGTAGGTTTAACAAATAATAATTATGTGTAGTGAAGGTCAGTCAAGCTGCCCTCCGTAGTGTCAAGTGTTGTGTTCACCAGACAATGAATAAATTACTTCTCGCAGCCAGGGATTCAGGATCTTTGAATTCAGTTTGATTGTGAAACTAAAGGTTCAAATGTGCTTTCCATTTGCTCAATAGCCTGCAGTGCTTCTACTCCACACGTTAGTGTCTGCTTCAGAGCATTTCTGCATTCTTGATGGGAAAATTAGCTCTTATCTACAAATTACTTCTTTTTCTTATTGTGGCTTTTTTTCTCTAAAGATTTTTGTTTACATGGGACATAAAACCACTATTTTATACAGTTAGTGGAATGCAGTAAGCAGAGGTTTATGGAGCAGTCTTGGTGGATGGGCTTTTTACAACACAAAAATCTCACCTCTGCTCTCAAGAGTCCCTGAGCTTCTGGGAGCAGGAGGGATCACCCCGTGCCATCCACCCTCTTAGCTCTCCTCTGGTGGACCACTTGTGGTTACAGGCCTACCAAGGTTACTGGTCCTACCAAGGGTGGTGAGATTTATCGTGATGGTTCTATATAGCAATAGAAATTAAATCAAAGTTGGTATTTACGGTTAGGTAAACCAACCTGTTCCCTGGGAACTGCAAGATGCAGTACTATTGGTCACTTCTTTATCTTGTATTACAGTAATTTGTATGAATAAATTAAGTGCAAGGAAGGACTTACAGGGATAAGTATGCTACTGAACAGAGACATTTCAAAACTCTACATTAGATGGTCATTAAGGTGCACACTGCCCCTTTGCTCTGCAGATGTAGCTGTGAGGCTTGGAGCATCCCTATGTTGCACAGACATGTCAAGGTCAAGTCTGTTTCCATATTTCCCCTACTTCTAGGAGTCATGAGGTGGGCACCAAGTCTAAATCCATAGTCAGTGGCCCCCGTAGAGTCAGTGGGAAGAAAAACAAGTGGATTCCTCATACCCATCTTACTGACAGTTGAGGCAGTCATGACTCCTCACTTTGTATGGACACCCGACTTTTGGGTGGCCAAAGCTGGTGGTAGGAGGGGACCTTTTCCCATGCTGATCTGGAGTTTGTGGGAGCAGAACCCTCTTTGCAAACCTGCCTTTATGGAGTCTTTCTTTGTAGCTTGACATAAAGCTATGCCCTACGGGACTGGAGCAGGAGCTCTCTTCCGCCTTTTCTTCTCAATACTGCCTGAAAAATGCTTGCAAAGACCATCATAGTATTTGAGTCTTTTCACTTACTCCACAGCTATACTGGTCATATCTGTTCTTGTAACAGGATCTTCCCTAGAAGTTCATATCTATTAGAATTTTTTAAAAATAATTAATTCTGTAGTCACTATTAGATTCTTATTTGTTTGTTTGTTAGATATGCTAAGTGTTTTGTTTTGTTTTAAGTGGAAGTAATGTGGGTCTTCAATTCCTGTTGCTGCATTCTTGATCCATTTCCCCACTCTGCTGTGTATGTGATGAAGAATTTTGCCTTGTGTAGATGCAGGAGCTGGAGCTCTTCTAAACCCACTGAAGTTTCCAGCCTCCACTCCCCGCTGCTTTTTGTTTTTGTTTTACCTTGCTCAGCAGTTTGCATGGGGAAGTAGCATTGAAGCTCTTGAAGTGAAGAAGGGAAATGAAGAACTCTGGCATAGCAGAGCTGGTTGCAGGAGGCTGCAAGCCCTTTTACTAGCAAGGTCAGCAGCATGTTGGGAACCTCATCTGCCCACATGGGCAGGTGAAAAGCCAGAGGAGACAGTATAGTGTAATGTGGTTGGTTTTCTTCAGATGTTGAAGAGGGACCTGCTTGTTTGTGTCATGTCTGGCTTCTGTTCCTTGAAGGTTAGCCATGGAGAGGGAGGTGCTTGTATCCACTGATGGTTACAGAGCTGTCTCCACACAGGGAAAGATGTAGACATCTCTCATTAGACAGGCCACTTCAAAGTTCCATGACAATTTTGATTTGCTTCTGTCTTAATCCAAATCCACAGCTTTCCAAGTACATGGCACAGGGGAGGTTACTACAGGTCACTTAGCAGTTTCCAAGTTCAGTGGAGCTGCCATGTAGTGCTTATTAAGAGGATGGGAATATAACAGGTAAGCCGAGTAAATGGATTAGCCGTAAGCAGTCCTATTGTTGGCACCGCCTGGTTGTGAACCAAGCAGTCGTGTCTTGCAAGCGATATTCTTTCATCCCCAGATTACAGAAGAGCAGCATAAATAGCATGGCCTACATTGAAATGATTCCTGGAGGAAAGAGGCATTTAAAGTCAGGGACGGTTACGAGTACTTGGAGCAAAGTGTTCAACTATAGTACCCTTTCCAAGAAGGAGGGGAGGGGGAGAGGGGAAGGAGCATTAAGCCAGGTGTCTCTCTGTCCATCTCTGAATGCTTGAGATGTTAGGGACAAATGATTCCTTCAAGGCATGCAGCACCGCTGTCGTCTTCAGGACCTTCATGGACCAGCTTTTACCTTTAACTGTTTTTAGTGGTTGGCTACTGTTGGCTTGAGGGGGAGTTACAAGAGGAAGGTCGCTTAAGAGGATGCCTTTGTGTTTTATTAACAAGACTGGTTGGGGAGGGGTAGAAGCATCTTACACTTCTAATGGTTCATGTTGACATATTTAAAGAAAGCGTCAGTCTGCAGCACAGGAATTGCTAATAAAAACCGTGGTTCGTCCCTACAGTCTCTGTCCAGGAAGGATATGTAGATTTTGAGCCCTCTCCTGTCTAAACACAAGCAAACATGGATCACCTGCCCACCCACAGTGTGTGGTAGCTGCCGGGCTGTACATGGGACACGGGAAGGCTGGCTGGCTGGTGTTTGTCCCTAGGCAGAGCACCGACTCTGGAGGGCGAGCTCGCCTTTCCCCTATTGTGTGGCTTGCTTTTCAGCAGAGCAAGTAGTGCAAGTTAGTTTTCATAGAGATACAGCGTGCTGTCTTGGTTGTGTGGTTTTAGTGTCTCCCCCCAACCTCTTGGCAGGGTTTGCAACATTGCAGGTGTCTGATGATGTGACTTGCCATGTTCAGGAGGCTTAGGGTTGGATATTTATGCATTTGTTTATTACCTACTATTGTCACTCGTATTATCTATGATTACTCTTAGCTGAAAGAGCTTGGGCAAATACAGTCACCTCTGCAGTTTTCCCTGTCGTGTCCTCTGCACTCCCGGACTCACTGGAGGGAAGTGGTGTCACCCTGGAGCTGCCTCCCTCACATTACCAGCTCCTCTGGCAGTGCTGCATCCCCTGATGAGGGCACCCAACAAGGGCAGTGTGTGCCCAAGGTGCTCTCTGAAGGGGAGGGAGGACAGGGTCCTCCCATCACAGCTCACATCTCCGTGCTCAAGGAAATCGTGCTGTCAAGAAAACTTGCTCTGCTCCCCGCCTTTACCATAGCATAGGTATCTAAATCTGGTCTCTTTAGGTCAGAAAAATGACTTCTTCCCAATCCTGGCAACAGTCTCAACTTTCCACCTGGGTACTATAGGAATGGGACAATAAATACACAGGAAATTCTGGGCAGTTTCTGTCCCACCTTCCTCAGCTTCTCCCCTCGCACACTCTTTTTCCCCCCTTTTTCTATTTTATTAAGCTAATGGGATTTTGAGCTGATAGCAGGTCTTTGATGATGATAAAAAGATGTTTGCTATTGTATTCATTTAAGCCCAATGTAAGGTAAATGTCTTCCATGCAAACCCCATATTTTAAAGCGTCCTGCTATTTTTGCCAGGTGAAGCTGCAGGATTTAACACAGTTTTATCTGTGTTAAACAGATAGAAACAATCTTTATCTTCAGGCAAAAAAAGATTCTTGGAGATGGAATAAAAACTTAGCTGCATTGTAGGTGGAGACTAACTCTGTTTAGAGAACATGGTAAGCATTAAAAGATTGCAGGGACAGCTTCCCTCTGGGACCTGTCCTCTCCCCACTGTAAACCTCGTTCTGCAAAGATTTGGGCATAGACAGCTGTGAGTTGGTTGAGGGAGCTGGGGAGAAGCATGCATCCAGAAAACATGCGTATTTGGTACTGACTCTTCCTCTCCTCCACCTCACCCTCCATTTGTGTCCATTGTCAGGGACTCCAGAGCGATCTGGGTCTGTGGCAGATTTGTTTCCACATGTAAGTGGAACAAATTTTGCAATTTCTTCAAGTGTGTATCTATCTTTTGATGTTTCTCCCACTGAGTAATAGGATTGAAAGTCACAGCAGCGATTGAAGCCAAGTTAGAAATAGTTGCCTGTTCTGACACCTCTCTGTCCCAGACCTGGCACAACAGGCAGCCTACAGCTTTGCTCCAACATTGAGAGGGCCCACTGGTGGTTTTTCGGAGTCTGTCTTCTACGGCCACTGCCACAGGAGGTAACAGGCTCCTTCAGCAACTCGCCTTCATGAAACTCCATAAGAAAGGTACAAGTGAGATGGAAACAGGCTGAGTGTTTTCTGGTTTAGCTGTTAGCACAGACAGATGTTAGGGTCAGAATGAACCATGTAGCTGTGTATCATATTAATTTTTCCAAACCTTCCTGTATCAGGTTAGAATTTGCTAGAAATACAACACAGTTTTTAGAAAGACATTGACTTTAAACTATTGGTCTAATAAGATTATTCATTTTCTGTTACGTTTGATTTTAAATCTTTGTAAATCTCCACACAGCTCATTTCCCCCTCAAAATTATTTTTTTTTCCGTGTGAGATATTCTGTATTTGTACCGAACAGAATTCATATTTAACGTAGCATGGAAATAATGTAATTTGAGCATGTCCAATTTTCATTTGATTTTTTTTTTTTATTTAAAGGATTTCTATTAATGGAGATCTTAAAATACCATGCAATATAGTCTGCAAATACAGGCATGAAATGACTGTGCTACTGAGCTCCCTGCAATTCTCCAGCAAGGCTGAAGAGCTTTCTCAATGCCTTGCAGCAGGTCAGAGGAACTACTTCAGCTGCATTCTTCTGCTGCCATTTCTGTGATTCCGCATTTCTTCCGCTGTAGGAATGATGAAGTGGTATTTCACATATTTTTGCTCCTTTGGCAGTTCTTCACAGAGAACTTTGTGAAGCTGCAATGGTCCATTTGAACTCCACTTCAAGCGTTGAGCGTGTCAAAGAGTGGGTATGTGCCATCAGTTTTGGCCTCATTTTATGTGGAGAATTGATGAGTTTCATTTCAGGAATGTTAATCAAGCCATTTGAATTCAGGTATGAGCTCTTTGCATAACTGCCTGTTGTCGAGGGAGTGAATTCACGTGACCCTGGCCTGCTCCTCCTCGCTCGTGTCGCTTCTTTTTCTCACCGCAGCCCTACTCCTAGTTTATTCCATAATCTAGATTATGGCCGAAGGCAAGACCTACATCAGCATATGGTGCACGTTGCACATTGCATTATCTGAAGTCATGAGGGTGTGATTAATGGGCTTAGGGTTTTAATTTGGCCTGTCATACTCTCATCTCTCTCTCCAGTGAGGTTGCAAAGCCTGACCAGTGACTGCTGGGCGCGCACACCGACTGGTGAGGTGACACTAATTTCCTTGAAGTGTGGGGTGGCTGCTGGAGGCAAACCTCTGCTGAGAGGAGGAGGGGGAGGGGGTTTTGCTTCAAACTGGCCAGCTGGTTTTAGATGGCATTGTTTTGTCAGATCCTAGTGTCTCAGAGCAGCTCGGTCTCTGCCTTCTGTGTCCCATGGGGAGAGCGGGTGGTCTAATTAAAGGGTCACATCAAATGACAGCAGTTCCCTTTCAGGTTTCGCTCAGCCCCATGGAGCTGTGTAGATGCTGCAGGTCTGTAGGAGGGAACTGCTCCCGGTGGACTTGCTATGATGGGGTTTAACAGATCCTGACAAAGCACACGTATAGGTGGGACTAGGGGATAAAATCCTCCCTGCATTGTCAACACCGTTAAACCAGAAGTCCAGTCTGTCTTGTGAATTTGTCATCTGGAATTTGAAGAAGGTCAGTTGTACCTTCTTCGTCAAATTTGGTGCATAAAATGATTTGTTAGTGCATTACGTGACTGTCCAGGAAGAATATGGTAGGCATCTGCCCTGTATGAATAGCAAGAGGGACTGGCTGGCCTGGCACAGTGGGAGAGGATGAGTAGATCAGAGCAGCAGGAGGAGGGACTCCTGTGTCTACACCATATTTAAACCAAGCATTTTATTCCAGACTAGATTTACTCTGGTTCTTCAGGTCGAATGTCCCCACTGCCGATGTATGTTGAATCTTCCTAAGGAGGGAAAGTGGAGAGGGAGGTGCTGATCTCTTCATCCTGATATCCAGTGATAGGATGCGTGAGAATGGCTCAAAGCTGCACCAGGTGAGGTTTAGACTGGATATTAGGAAGCATTTCTTTACCAAGAGGGTAGTCAAGCACTGGAACAGGTTTCCTAGAGAAGTGGCTAATGTCCCAGGGCTGTCAGTGTTCAAGTGGCATTTGGACAATGCCCTTAACAATATGCTTTAACTTTAGGCCAGCCGTGAATTGGTCAAGCAGTTGGACTAGATGATTGTAGATCCCTGCTAATTGATATAGTCTGTTTTATTCTACTCTAATCTGTCCAACCAACCACGTGTTTCAGAGCCTTCAATCTCTGTTAAAAGACAGGTGCATCCCCAGAGCTGAACTTCCCATTTAGTTTTCTCTGAAATAAACCTGTTTTGGGCCCAGCAGAGCCACCTCATGAACGAAGCCAGGATGCAATAGGAGGGATGGCCAGAGGGGTTTGCTTCAGAACTTCTCTAGACCACCCACTCATGTTGCCACAGCCAGGGTGAACCTAGCTGGAGGCTTAGGAAGTTCAAGTTTCCTCTGCATGTCTGACACCAGTGGGTGCTGTGTGGCTGGTGGGAGGCCACTGCACCTTGGGCTGCCCCTCCTGCTTCAAGCAGAGTGGTGTGTGAACTCTCCAGATGAAAACTGGTTCATTGTATATAAACTACTCTCACTATTGTGTGTGTGTTTGTGGTGAGAGATGGGGACCCTGCACCGCACTCACCTTTTACTTTGTCATCTTCGTTGCTTTCACAGCAAAACCCACACTTCATTCATAAAATCTCAAACCTGTAGCCCTGAGTGTGGAACATGATTGTCAAGGTATGGCTTGCTGTCAGCCGTGCTACCTCAGTGATGTTTCAATGGCAACAGAAAGATTTTTTTGCTTGCAGTAACTCATCTTAGAAGGAAAAAAGAAAAAGGTGAAGCTTTAGTTTCCATCCATATTGCTTGAGGTAGTGAAATTAGCTTTAGAGATACAGAAATTGAAGTTGTATCTATTTTATCCATAGTTCGGTGTTCAAACAAACTAAATTAGGAGCTTTGTTTGTGGACTGATAGTCAAAATTCTAAGTTTTTATTTATCTTGGAAAGATCTAATGGTTTGTTTGTAGTAATAACAATTCTGCTAATTTTTATGTTAGGCAGCCAAATGTTGTTGGCTTAGATATCTGTGTCCCTCAGAACTGCTGTTTTTAATTTTTAGATTTGGAACAAACCCAGCATCCTAAGTTAAAAGCAAAACTTTTCTCAGCAGGTTGAGACAAAAAGGAAAATGATTGTATCACAGAATGTATGTGCTTAACAGCTGAGGTTTTTGATTCCATGGTTACAACAACAAAACCCAAAAAAACGTGCATATTACCAGTTGGTGATTTTATTGTTCAAGTCGGATGGCCTTTCTTAAAATGAATTTTAATGGACAAGCAGGAAAGAATGTATTGCTGTACTTGTGCAACTGAAGTTTATGAAATAGGATTGGAAAAATACACAGAATAATTGGGCACATCCTGTACTTAGTGAATCACCGAGCTAGTGCAATAAACATTGCTGCGTTCGGGAATTTAGATCTATACGCTGCTTTTGCCAAGAACATTGGGAATTGCTTGGGATCACAGATGATCTGCAGCATGGGCTACCTGAACTGTGCTCTGTGCAAAGTTTTTCTTCTTTCCATATTTTATGTTATGAGGTAATTTTTGGTTTTGTGACACAGGCATTGGTCCAATTCTGTGATACCTCGCATCTGCTTAGTCTAACTTGGTGAAATCTAGGAGACAAAGCAGGAACTGTATGTAGCAGGACCTCTGCAGGCATTAGTATGGTAAGGGAAAAAGGTTCTTGAGCACCATTGTACATGGTCTAACCAGCATCTTTCTCAGAGTCCTTTGTCTTCAAACATAAAAACAAAAGCTACAGATATTTGATAGCTTCAATATTGTTTGCCAGATAAACGGGATAAACTTGTGAACATGTTTAAGAAATTACTGGATTTCCAGAAAACAGGCTGTTATTTAAGGGACATGAGAACCATTACGAAGCCAGAAACAAACACAGCATCCAAATCTGCTCTTGAATACGCACGTGGCTCTTGCAAATTCTGAGCGAGCTGCACATGTACAGGCTTAATGGGATCCTGATGGAAACCATCCAGGGTTGGAGTCTGGCTCCTGGTGAAACTAGGACTGCTGTCTGGCTGGGACTGACATTTGGGTCTCAGGCAAACTGATGGAGATGTTTTCTTCCCTCAAGGAAATCTGCGTTTAATCATCAGCCAGAAAGACAGGATGGCTTGTGTGCAAGGCTTTTGCAGCATTGCATAGTGCTGGTTCTGGGCTTCTTCCATCTTCATTACTTCCCCAAATCACAATAGTCCTTTTAAGGGAAAACTTTTCTATTTACAGCAGAGGGAGTGTACCAGGTGTAAACTGAATCCTGTTCTTTCACCCTGCGAGGACGACTGCCATCCCAGAGGTGAAGACGTCCTGCATTTCTGTTACCATTGAGCTGGACGGCAGAACTTAAGTTTTCATTCAAAGCAAACAGTAATTTCCTCAAGTGTCAGCAAACATGGATTGCTGGGTCCCCAAAGGATCTTTTACAGTTCTGCTTCAACTAGGGAACAAGAGCCAAGAAAGTAGGGATAGGTTGGAAAAATCTCACTAGGCCCAGAGAATTGTTTCTGTTCAGAGTGGTGAGACAGAGAGAAAGAAATGGTATCACCACAGTTTCTATGTTTGCAGAGTTTCTGGTGGTTAGACTTGAAAAGCTTGGCTTTTTTTGTAAAAGATGTAGCCTCTCTTGGGGGAAGTGAGAAGTGGATTCAACCAGCAGAAAGTGCTTGCTGGTCTTCTCGCCCTCCTGGATACAAACCGTAACAGTTCGGGACATTCCTGGGAAGGGAAATCAATTTTCTGCACTCCTCGTTGAAACGCAGATGCAGCTGTGGCCGTACCATAAGTGAATCATTCTGTGTCCATCATTTTAATGATAAATCTATTATGTGCTACATTGCCCATTCAGGCATTTTGTTTACTACCCCCGGTTCCCAGAAACATGAATAATGAGGCTTTTAGCAGAGAGGTGGAAATGCTCCCTGAGACACACTGCCAGGGTAGGACATGCTGTCGGTTGACACTGTGGATGATATTGGGGATACAGGGGCATAATTGGCTTGAACTTTTGATCACCCCTAAAATTAAAGCTTTTTTATCAAGTTCAGATAAGGTCCCTACCTCTAGTTGACTCCCATTAGAGCTCTGTCCTTCTGTGTAGCTTCTGGTGGTGTCTCTTTCCATCTGCTTGGGGTTTAAGGTGGAAACGGCAGCATGATGCGGATGCAATAGCTGAACCCTGGCCTACAAAATCCAACAAGCTCAGACGATAAGGAAAGACAGTTTATTACTCCAAGACCTGCCTTTCCCACATCAAGTAGATTTGCATCAGGCAATTGCATGAATCAGATCTTGATCTTCATTACCATAAAATACAGCACGGAAAATCCCATTTCTGATACTCTTTCTACTGTAGACAGATCCAGATATAAAGCACCGCTCTGTGCACAGCAAACGGGGGTCATATGTATTTTATTAATGTAAGTGTAATGTAATTATTCTCTTGTCCATCTGGCAGGTGGTGTTTTCATTAAGAAGTGAATAATCTAAGCTATAGGCTCTGTAGAGGGGGATGAGTATGGAGGAGATTCAGGTCATCTGCTATGGGGCCATAAATAGAAGCTAACAAGGGAGCCCTTGCTGTCCTTGTCCACTAAAACTGAAAATCTGTTGCTTTTATTTTTCCTTCAGCAGACTGCTTGCAAGCTTAGAAACTAGTCTACTAGTGAAATCTTTTCACCATCATGCAGTTTAACTTCTCATTTATGGTAGTGGCTGTAGGCACAGTGTGAAAAAATAGGTGTTATATAAGAGACCGAAAATTAAGACCTTATATAAACCACTATGCATAGGAAGATAAGATTAAAATCATGCTTCTGGAGGTGTCCAGTATGTCTCTGCGTGCAAAGTACTGTTTGAAAAGGAAACATGGATTACTTAAGGGTTTTTATTCATGTAGAAGTTCCTGATAAAAAACAAACAAACAAACAAACAAACAAACAAAACCCAAAAGAAAACACACACAGAAGAACAACAAGTTTGAACTGTCCTCCAAAAGATTTTGAGAAGTGTGGTGTGTGGAAAGGAAATCTGGTTGCTCTCTGACCGTCTGTGTGGCATCTTCTGTTTCCAGACAAAGTTTTCTGATGTCCACATGGAAACGGGAGCAATTTCCTCTTTCCATGTCCTAGCAAGACTTTTTTTGGCACAAGTGACAGCGCAAGGCCTAGTTTGAGTTTTGCCCTGGAAAGATATAAATATCCTGGCCCCATCCCAGGAACATTCAAGCAAGGATTAAGTTTTATTTTTTATCTGGTAACATTCAGGGAAGCCTATCAGGGTGACCAGGCTGGGAGGAGAGTTCGTTTAGTAAAGCATGTAAGTCAAGAAGAAAAACGAGCTTTTTTAAAATTCTTGGGTTTTTTTATTCTATCATTTTAAATTTGAGAGAGGTTGCTGAAATGATGCTGAGTGTCGTTTCTTTGTGTATGACATAGGTATCTCCAGGCAGAAGGTTAGAGATTATTGTTGCCCTTTTGTGAAGGCACAGATTTCCATTCAGATAGGCTTGCTTCTTTCTTTCCTAGAGAATCCTTCCTATTTTCCTTCCCAGTAAAGCTGAGGTTCAAATGCTGTTCAGCCAGGATGGAGCATGGAGGCTGCTGCACCACCACTTCCAAGGAAACATCTCCGAGGCTCCTTATGGCTCCTTATGGCTGCAGATATTGGGAAACTGAAACCAAACCTGAGCAACAGCCCCTCGAAAACAGCTTTAGCAGCTGGGTGCCAAGTAGTTTAGCACTGTCTGGAGGTGCTGGGGTGATCCCTTCTCATTAAGGTTGCTGCTGAGCTGCTTGCTTGTGTGGGTTCTGAGAGTACTTGAAAGGAGATACTTATTTAACTACTGTGCGGCTTAGTACAAGGTGGGAGCAGGAGCAGTAAATGGAGCATCCCAGGCAAATGGTGAGCTGCAGCTTTGCCAGGCTGTAATAAAGCATGGGTGACCCTTTGTGGTCTTTCCTCTCTATTTAAATATGTTACTTAACCAGCCAAACTTCATGAGGTATTACCTGGAAAGGCTTGCTGTGCAGATCAGCTTTTACCCTAAGCATCCTTTGATACACTTTGCTTAGAGGGGGGAGTTTTCCTCGGTTTCTGCAGGAGTCAGTGATCTCAGTGCTGAACAGTTTTATTGTTTCAAACGAGGATCTGCTGCTCTGAGCGCATCAAGCCTCAGTCATTTGTATGTATGTGTGAAGGTCAGTGGGCTTGTCAGATACCCTTTTGTAAATTCTGTCACTAAATCAATTTCTTTTAATTAAAAAAAATGCGCTGCTCTTCAGAAGAAGTGCACTCTTTCATCTGGGCAAAACCCATTATATTCCAACACAAATACGGTAGCAGTGAGCTCTCCTCTAGTCTCACATTGCCTGCATGTCCCAGCTGGTGTGTTTGTGGTTTGGAAATCTTGGTGGTCAGATGGGGCTGCCTTTTCCCTTCCTTCCAAGCAAGTGGCTACTGTTATTATTCTGTCACCATCTAACTTTGCAACCTCAGAAACAGGAAAAAGTCAATAGCAGAAATCAGGTAACCAACAGGTGAGAGGTGTTCATGTGTCCCCCAGTGCCTGCACGCAGAAGTCTCACACAATTACTAAGACAAGGACAGGATTTTGCATTCATTTAGTAATTCCCTTGGGGTTATACTCTTAGATGACTTAATGACTTAGTGTATACCCCGTCTGGAAGATAAGCAGGCATAATTCATTGCAGGCAGGTCATTCATCCTTTGAGATAACCAGCATCTACACGCCATAGGGAGCAGGGAGATAAAGATACTATACATCAGCAGCAGTAGTTCAAGGTTTCAACCTCTCCGCCTCCTTCTGTGACCCAGAAGTCATTTGCAGTTGATTATTCAGCTGTTTGCTTTCTTTAGAGAGAAATACACTGGCAGCGGCTGGCTGAAGTGAGTACATTTTCCATTCTGCCCGTGCCTTGCAACGCAGCCGGAGCAAATCTCTACCTGGAAGTAGGCATCCTTGTGTCGCTTAGAGGCTTTATGGCTGCACTAAATGCTGGTTTTGAAAGCTTACTGTAAATTGATTCTAGTTTTTCTGGTGTTATTTAAATGGTAGCTGTTGTTCACCTGCTGCTTGGGATGCTTGCACATTGTTAATTTTCAGTTTCAGTCCGAGAGAAGCTTTTAGGGGTTCAGTTTATGTGTTAGCAATATATATGGTCCAAAGTGAGGCATAAAGAGAGAAGGAGTATGTATATAAAATAGTATACTATATTTCTTGATTTTCTTGTAAAAATAAAATTACATTCAGTGTCAGCAGGTACATTTTAAAACTGAACAAGTCTCAGAAACCCGTGGTTCTCCTAAGCTACCAAATGTTAGGATCAAACATACGATGTGAACTCTCCCAAGTTAATCTTCCCTTCTCCAAAAATCTGCAGTCCAGAAACAGGTCTCTTGAGATATCCTGCGTTGCAAAGTTAAATGATTAACTCAGCGGGTATCTTATGATGACTAACTCTCAGTGAAACTCTCATTTTTCACTTGTCTACATGCGCAGCAAAAGAAACAGCAAGTACAATGCTTTTGATACGGACAAATGATGGTCACGGTGTGATTCACAGTCCGTGATGTTGCTTTGTTTGAGGAGGAGCGGAGGGAGAGAAAGAAAAGTCTGTTTTTGTTTATTTGTTTTCTAATTACTTGAGCTATTTTTTCTTGACACAGCAACTCTGAACAGTACATACTGTACTACTCTAACCAGCAGTCAGGGCTGGGAAGTCGAACGATGGTGATGATAAAAGTAAATATGCTGCATTCTCAGAGGGATTAGGAGATGGAAGAGTTAGTCTCATTATGATTTTGTGTGATGTAACAGTCCCTTTCTGCAACAATGCTATCCTGTATATAATCTTTAGACCTGTATTTCTCAAGTGGAGCACTAAAAACAAACAATAGATCAGAATAGTTTTATTTTCACATGTTTTTTTCATTTACAAACCCCACTTGTTTAAATGATGAAGACGTTCACCCTGCACAAGAAACCATGCTGCAAAGAAAACAAAGGAGTCTTGTTTTCAGAAGTGCTTATGGCCTGTTTAGAGAGTGTCTTAAGAATGGAGTGGAGAGTGATTTTGATTGACATCAAGTAATTTGATAATTGACATGAAAAAATGTGATTGATCTGAAATACCCATACCTCACGATGCTTTCCTGTCAGTCTGTCTGCTACACAGTGAGAGTTGTACTCGTTGCAGCATACCTTCGCTTGCTTGTCTAATTCAAAATAATTTGAGGCCCAGCTTCCAAGGTGAGCCCTTACTGCTTTTAAAGATGTTGCGTTTGTGTTTTCACATAAGGAAACACTCAAGCCTGTAATAGATGACAAGGGATTCTGTCTGCAAGGGGAAGAAGTGCAGCCTGTGGACTGCTTTGTGCAAGAAGGGATGCTTCCTGATGCACTTGTCATCTTCGCATTCTATGCCAACTAGCTTCATTAATGCAAGACATTGACTCCTTGGGGGAAGAGCCTCACTTTAGCACGAGTTGTTCACTAGAGTTGGGTGTGAATTTTAAGCAGGATATCCAGGCAGGAGAGTTGGTGGTGATGGTCACTGGGGAGCAGATTCCATAAACCTTCTTTCAAAGATGCATGGCCCTTCAAGAACTGGGAGTTGAAAACTGTTTCTTACTCTGTCTTACAGGCTAAAAACCCTGCACAGCATGTTGTTTCCCTTTCCAACCTGCTCTTCTGAGAAGTTTCAAGCAGTGAGGTGGCTTTGTGGAAAGACAGTGGGGTTCTTGGGAAGGAGTGGCTTCCCACCTAGGTTCTTGCATAGGTAGCAGCTCTCATCTGGCTCCTTTTTAGCGATTGCTGTTACAGATTTTTAACGTTTTGTTCCACGCTCTTGCTTCTGATGTTCATCACGGTACTAGAAGACCTAAATGTGTCCTCTTGCAGCCTTTAATTAAATGATAAAAGCCATGTCTCTTTTAAAGCCGTCTTTTTTTTCAGATAGGGTGACCTATGGATGGCATTCTCCTGTGAAGGAATAGGGCTTCACATTTGCTGTTGCTGGCTTTCCTTTCTTCTCTGTTCCTTACCATATTTTTTTCAGTTCAAAATGGTTCTCTGTGATTGTAATTGCACTAAGTACATTTGATAATGCAGAAGTGACCTATTTTGTGCACAGTTTAGCTGATTCTGCAGTTGCCTGTAGGGTTTCCTAGCAATGTTCTTCAGCTGCTCCTTGGTTTATGAAAGCCTGATAAGTTAAGCATGGCCAGCACAACATACTGGAGGCAAGGAAAGTTCAAGGTAACAGAGGAGGATGAGCCACACAAGCGGGAATGGGTTGGACTGAGTGTTTATAAGGCAAGTGGAGGCCTCTAGAACAGATTGGGAGACTAGACCTGATGTCATTAAACATATTAAACTGTTGGAAGTCCTTTGTACGAGTTTGTTAATACTCCAGTGGCATGTCTAGATATTGTGCCCTTGTAGGCTCTGCGATTAATGCATGATGCTTCTGGCATCTGAGGTACGTACTCAACTATAAAAAAATAGATGAGCTGGGACCCATTACCATAAACACTGTCTGCAGTGCTAGTCCTGGTAACAGATTGTTCTGTGCCTCATTAAAAAGGAGATAGCACTGTCAGAGGAGTCAGTGCTTCATTTTGCCGTGTTTGCTACATAATCAGTTAATTTTGCTTAATAGTGCATTGCGTCACAGATGTGCAAAAGGGCAGAGTCACTTCACTTTCTGCATAAAGCCTCCATTCTGGTGCAGCTGAGATTTTCATGGGGTGTGTTAGCAGGCGAGCTGACCTCAGCTGCTGTCCCTGCCTCACCGCCCTCCGGGCTTCTCCCAACAGCGCTCTGGTCAAGCTCCAGGCTTGGGAAGAGTCAGTGTACAGGTTCCTTGGACCAGAAGTTAGACATTAATGTATATGAAGAAGGTCATTCTGTGTCTGCTGTGCTTGAGTTTGGTTCTTTGTGGCGTTTTTTGTTGTTGTTTAAAACTTGCATAAGGTGCAATCAAGAACTTTCCACTTTTCATTTGGAAGTACTTCGGTGCCCGTCTTTCATCTGGGCATTACTTAGAATGTGAGAGTTAGTATTACTGATTTCTAATGAGATGAATCCAAATATGTCTATCTTAATGTAGATCTTTACATTTTACTGTGTTTAGAGTGCGGTTTTTGGGAAGATTAATAACAAATCAAATATAGTAAGACAAAATATGTAGAGAAGCTGAATTTAGACCGCTGTTTAGGGACAGATTATTGAAGATTACAACTCAAGGTTTTAGAAGATCAGCATATTACACAGTAATATGGCGTATCCAACAATTAGTGCTAATCGTATACTGCTTAAATTTGTAGTGAAACTGGATATGTGTAAATGGTTTTCTTCAGAGGAAAATTAATATATTCAAAAGAAATAAGTATATTCTGCATTCACATATCCCAGTTTGAGATTACTATTGGGATTTGGAAAGAATTGAGTTCATAAACTCTGTAGTGTGGTGTGAACATCTTGTTTTAAAAAAGCAAACATGCAAAAAGTAATACTGGTAGTGCCCGTTTAGAAGAGTGGGTAGATGTGATTAAGTTCATCTTTCTTCAGAAAAGCAGGTAAGCACCTGCTTAAATCTAAATGTGCTTAAGTTATGTTTACTTTAAGAAATACTTAAACAGGTTTGAAGTTAATCATCCACACAAAAGTTTTTCCCCAGTGAAGACCTGCATGCACACAAAGGGAGAAAGGTGCTTCGAAACTTAAGTATGATTATAGACCTAAGGGACAGGCTTGATCTTAGAAGAACCTGCAGGAAGTTAAGTGCACATACCTAATTGAAATTCAGTGAGTCTGGAGCATCTAATTGTCTCCAGTGCCTCTGAAAGCCTCAACCTCTTTTAAATGCTAACAACTGAGGGAGGTGCTGGCTCTTATGATCTGATTTCACATTAGCACACCAACACCTTGCTGGGTGTTTCTCCCCAGATGCTCAGTGTGAGAACCTAACTCTCTGTGTATGGTTCCTCCAGTATTGCCAAATACTAGTGATCCTTCAAATGTTTTTGTGAAATAAGAAACCACATCAAAATCCCAGTGTGTTTACAAACTTTACTATTTATCACCCAAGGAAAACTGCAAAAGATAAAGGGGTTGTGTGATTCAATTGCAGTGCTATGAAGTTATGAGCAGAAGAGCTTTTCAGAAGCCAACAGGGTCAAGTTGAGATTTTTAATTAACAGGTGTCTGACCTGGCCCCTACCTTAGTCCAGGCATCCTACACAGGAAGATTTGGATCTAAATTTTGTATTTCTCTCTCTCTCTCCGCTTTTGAAAGGTTGACCAAAACGTTAAAGAAAATTCTCGAATTTGGGGTGCTTAGTCAGACTGATTCTATCTGAAGCAATGACTGCAATTTATTCAGGGGATGTTTCCATGCTCACTGAGGCTAGCTTCATCTCAGGGCACAGAGAGGAGTGCTGCTTCTGACAGCCATGTCTTCCACAGCAGCATAAGCTGACCCTAAGAAGGTCTTTGGTTGTCCTGTGTCCTCCCTCTTCTCGCCACGTTCCCCATGGTTTCCTTTTCCCTCCCTTTCTTCATCAATGTCAATTCTTCTGTGGTTTAGCAGGCCAGTTCAGAGAGCTGGTCAAAACCTGTCAGGAAGAAGAAAAAAGAAACAAGAGGACTATGGACACCCTGTTAGGACCTGCAACTCACATGATCCTGCAACTCACAATGTTGTGGTGGAGCTGTGCATAGGCAAGCAGCTCTCTACACAGGGGTGGAAAATGATACACCAGGAGTAAATCAAGGGTATTTTTACATTGGACTGGTTACCCACTCATGCAACCATCTAAACATCTCCAGAAAATATGGAGGACCAGTGCAGGGACAGGCCTGGGCAGTGGGAGAGGGGACATGCTTCATGTAGTGTTGCCTCTGAAGGATGTGTTCCTCAAAACTTGGCTTTCACCCTGCTTGGCAGGTATGTGTTTCGTGGCTGTAGCAGCAGAGATGTGAGGCTGCTGCAAACAGATGAGTTGGGACATGAAGATGAATATCTTTAAAGAGGAAGAGGAAGGTTCGGGGGTGACTGGCTCTTAGTACAGTAGGATGGGAGGCTTGTTAGTGTGAGGCACCCGGCAAGGGCAGCCAGCCCTGATGCTTGAGCTTTGTGGCCCATTGGGTCCATGGCTGTGGGTAGACAGTGGCACATGCTACTTCCAAATGACAGGTTGTTCAGATCAAGGGGTCTTGTGTAGCAGGGCCAACAGGATCTATGGGATTCCTTTTATTTTTTATTTTTTTTATTAAAGACAACTGGCAGCAATATGCCCTTCTAAAGTTGGCATACTTCTCCATTTGCTCCTCCACTTGCACGTAGACACATAGAGTCAAACTTGCACAGCAGCCTGTCACATGAAATTTGTATTCTGTGTTTGAGAAGCAGCCTATAGACAAAACCTGTTTGCTTCTCCCTTTTGTTGCATTAAACTATTACTGAGGGGATTTTGGAGGTGTGGATGGGTTAGGCACCTGATTTCGCTGACTTGAGTAAGAATCAAGGCACCTACTACTGCCTGGTGACTGAAAATCTCCCCACAGGTTTTGGCTCACTGAAAGCTTCTTCATTTTGTTTGGAAAAGGATGAATAGTCTTTAAATAGGGAGTACGTGCTTGTTGGGGGTGAAGGCCTTGTCTTGTTAAAGCTCTTAGTATGCAAGCTAAATAAAACGTAGCCTTAAATGCTAGGACCAGTAGCAGCTTCGTTACGTGATTTTATTTTTAGTCACATATTTCCACTGCTGGGAGCGAGCAGACGGCCAGGGTTTTCTGCTGCCCAGCCCAGTTGCTTCTTTTCTTAAATTTTGGTGATGGTGGAACTCCACAGGGCTGCTACACCAGGCTGACTTCTAGCGTGGGTAGCGTTCACCCAAGCCTGGAGACAGAGGCTTGCAGGCAGGAGCTTGCATACGAGGACTCTTAAAGCTGGGTTGTACCTGTGCTTTCTGTGTTATGGCTTTCCTTGGGAGCTCTTTCTGAGCCTCACACCTTTTCCCAGGTTGTCTTCTGCAACACCAAAGTGCAATTTCTTGATTGTTATATTGGGGGGTGCAGACTTTTAGATGCATGAGGAGTTTGCAAGTGCTGGAGAAAGAATACCACATAGGTAATAGCCAGTTTTGCATAGTTTCTAAAGCTCACACCAAAGCCTGTGTTTAAACAGGGAAGCTCTTTGAAGGAAACCAAAAACATCTCACATAGTGCAGTCTGCACGTTCTATCTCAAATCTTTTCCAGTCTCTTTATAGTAACCAGTCCTTGATATAGCATAAACACCATAAAAACTTAATTTTCCCTAGGTGCTGTTGTGTTTAAATCAGAGTAAGCTGAGACATTTAATAATTTAAAATTGCACTTGTGGTATAATTGCGTTTCTGCTTTGCTGTCTGTGGCTGGGTTTAACACCCAGGCATTTACAGAGTCCTCTGCACCATGGGGCACATTCTGCTCTCACTCTGCTTGCCGAGCTCCTGCTTGTGTGAGACAGAGATCCTGTTAGAGCCACAGAAGAAACATGGATTGTACCATTTTATTTTATTTCTTTTTAAAAATAACTGCTTATTTTCTGAGATGCAAGTTTGGATTTCCCAGCACTGATACGGAGCTTAATGGTCAGGATCCTGATTGATGCTGCGCAGCCATTTCGGCACCCGCTGCCCAGGGTGGTGAGGTGGGAACAGGAGGTTCTGCCCGCTTTGCTCCTGCAGGACGCCTACAGAGTTCATCTGCCTGTAAGCTTGTTTGCAGTCCTTGAACAATGTATGCTGTGTGCATTGTTTGTTTTTCAGGCCTTTAGTCAAGCAGAAAGGCAACTTTTCGCACTTGCCTTATGCCAAAAGCAGTGGAAGTGTTTTCCTCATGTCCGTAATTGGACTCAGTAATGAGTTTAACCACTTAATTTTGGATATAAAGTAAGCTCAGGAGAAGGTGTAAGGCTTAAAAATGTTTGTAGTTCAGACATACTGAAATATATTTCCTTCAGCTTTACTGGGAGGTACATAGATATTCTGGGCAATAAGAAATACAGGGGAGCTTGCAGTGAAATCTTAGTAATCATTAATGTGGGTGATTTGGATTTGTAGATAAATATACAACAAATAATACATGTTCTGGTTTTAGAGGCAAGGCTGTAATTCAGCTAAGAGGCTTGATATAGTACAAATGAAGGTAGGATCAAAACAGGCTCTCTTCTTTATTCCTACAGCTTTTCTAACCTTTCTTCCAGTTATTTGTTATTTGTCTCTAGCAATGCTAGTGGAAAAATATAAAAGGCTAGTGAGCATAACCTCTGATTTTCATGTCATTCTACCTACTTATATATGATTTCTTTCACCAATTCTGTATGTCTTCAGTGGAAAGGAGCTAGAAACAATACTGTGGGTCCCAAGAAAGGTGCTTCCATTTTTCAGTTGAGAGGACAATGCAGTTCTACAGAGTTTATTACAGGTTTGGAATATCCCTTACTGCAATCACGAGTATTAAGATTAATGTCATGGCACGTGAATTATTATTTTGCAGTGCCAGTCACTGCAAGCATCCACTGCTGCACTAAATGTAAGGAGCAGCATATTGCATTGGGACAATAGATTATCTAAGGGGAAAAGAAAAATGCAGACTGCAGTGTTTCTCATAACATACTGTTTATTTTCACTGCTTACCCAGGCTGACTTTTTCTGGCAAAAGCCCAGCACCTACACCTGAGGGCTCTGTGCCAGGCTTGGTAGGTCTGACAAAAACAGTAGAGCAGCACTGATTTTTTTTTGCAGAGATTTCTTTCTGTAGGAAAGGGCTGCATGAAGGCTCTCCACCAGGATTGCTAATGACAAGGTGCAATAGCCTGGCCACTGCCTTATTAGCGCAGTATTAAGAATGTGTTTCATGGAGTCTTCCCATCAATAGCATCGCCAACTTTCAATATGTAGCAGGAGGAGCAGGGTCTCCATTAAGACCTTGAATCATGGTACGGTGGGGTGGAGCTTGCACCTTCTCTGTGCTGGGCAGCTGTGCCGTGCCAGTGGAGGCTCACCCTGGAGGGAAGGCAGGCAGCGTGTGTCCTGCCAGCCCTGCCCCGAGGGCTGTGTCGGGGACAGACAGCTTCATCTTGTGGGTAAGGCAGGAGACATAGCCTGATCCTGTGGGTGGGGATTACAGCCAGAGGCTGCCGACGGAGCATACCGAATGAGTTTATATCCCATCTGTGCACCTTGCTGGCCAGTGGCACCCTTTTGGGAAGCTCTGGTGAGCCTCCCATTCTGGCAGTCCTGAGCTATGCTTGTGGGGTGCTGTTTGACCCCCTTCATACTGGCCGCCCTTGCCCTCTCTGCACACAGCTGATGCCACTGGACCCCAGCGGTCTTTCCTCAGCCTGAGCCCTTAAACATTAGACCTCACATCCTCTGAGGAAGCCACAGTGGCTCATTTTAGCATCTGTGCCATCAAAGCTTAGTGGTATTTACCTATCCTTGCCTCAGCAAGCATGAGAGAGGCAACTTTTCAGCATCCCCCTCCCCTGCCACAGCAGCCCCCAGGAGCGAGCCTTTCAGGGGCAGGGGTACCACCAAGACAGTGGATACAGAGCTGGAGCCCCGGCTGCTTGGGCAACCCTGAGCATGGTGGGGTGCTGGTGTTGTGGCCCGAATGCCTGCTCGCATCCCCTTGGGTCTGAGCACTAATCCTGGCTTGAAATTTTAAATATTGACGGAGTTAATTCCTGACTGCTTCACACTGCAGAAACTGGTCTCTGATAAGGCTGTGTTTAATAAGGATATTCGTGGTAAAGAGCTTTGTTGGCTAGACAGAGCTTTACCTTGCGGAGCTCTGCTCCGGTGAGCGAGGAAGAGGAGGTCCCCTCCTCGCAGAGCTCCCTTCTTGCAGCCTGGCAGCATGGTAGAGCATGAGACACAGGGGTGATACCTCTTTTTTCCCCTCCGAGAATTAGCCCACAAAATACCCTTACACAGTTGGCTGCAAGCAGCCCAAGGAGCCAGAGTAAATATGCCACCGCAGTAAGCCTAAACTCTTAAACAAATGCCAAAAATACAAGCAGCCTACCTTACTTTTTCCACCTTACATAGCAGTTTCCAACCACATCAAGTGAAAAGTCTAGGTGGGTGTATAGTGTTTATCATCACTGAGTAATACACATTACATTAGCTGGGATGTTTGTTTTGTTCCTGACTACTGGTTTTAAAATGGTTTTAGTGAGGGCAGGCAAAATGATTTAAGTTTATATTGTCACCTAAGAGATACGAGGGTGTTCCTGATTTGGGGAAGAAAGCTGGGAATGTAAGTAATACTTCTTTTTTATTTTTTTCCCTTCCACTACAACTGCAAGCGGATTGAAAGGCAGACGGTGGAAGTGCAGAATCCAGTGATGCAGGATTGCTTTCTCTAAGAGATGGTGTCGGAGTGATTTCCGTGCCTGCGTTCATCTGCAGCAATTGTGTCCTCCATTATTTGAAAATTGTTTACATAGGTGGCACCAAAATTTTCAATCCAAAGCAACAAAAAATCGACAACAGATCCGAAAATGTACTTTTTGCTCCCCTGTAGTGTATCTTGCATGAAATATTGCCAATCTTCTTCCAGGAAGACTTGGTCCTGGTGAAGGTGTGTGCTGACCAGTACAGGGAGGAGTGCTTGCCCTGGCGCGATGGTGCAGCACCTCCAGCCTGGAGATGGAACCAGGGGATATGGAGATCACCGGGGAGCAGCAGACATGGTGGCAACGTCTTTGTGTTGCTTTGCAAGCAGATAGGGCAGGTTTTGTCAGCTGTGCTTAGGTAAGGCGTGCACCAAAAGTGTTTGAAACAGCAAGAGGGCAAGTCATGGTGCACAAAAGTTTTTGGCCCTGGGGGTTCTGCAGATGGCGGTGGTGCCATGCTGGGGCTGAGGGGGCTGTGGAGGGATGTCAATGGTACATGTGGAGGGATGGATTGAGGGGGTCTGTGAAAGCAGGGTGAGAGGCAAAGTCCAAGTCTAAGAGTTTTTTTACAGGCTCTGAAAGTCAGAAATGTACCAAATATAGACCCAGAGGATACGTAAGAGCTAGCGTTAAGGGGAGTGCTGATGCATCTGGAAGTGCTGAACAAAGAAAATCTTGTTACCTTGCAGTGCTTTAGTCTTTGATGCATTCATTTCAGCCACAGGATGTTCAAGTTTAGCCAGGAGTTGGCAGACAGATGGACCACGAGGCAGTTCACAGAGTGACTCAGTCTAGGCGAGCGTGAAGAGTCATCCACATAAAGGTAACCTATTACANTTGATAAATTGTTTCCTGCCTGCTCTGCCACTCGATCACGCCACCACCTCTGCAGAAGGGTGGTACGGGGATTTTGTTTGCCTGACCCATCACCTGACTGTTGGTGGTGGCCAGGTGGTCTTGCCTTTTCAAGGAGCTGTCAAGCAGAAGTCCAGCCAGCATAAAAATTGTGGCAGTGTCCCTGTGTCTCCTCACCACCTCCCCGTTCTCCTTCGTTGGCTGCAGCAGTTGTGCTTTCTTGTGTTAGCTGCATGGAGGACCAAGAAGCATCTGTGATGTGTGATTTAAGGCACTCGCCCAGCTGCTCATTGCTTGATGTTACCATGTTTTTGCAGTAAGGCACACTCTTTAGGAACAACTGTTTCACTTGGCCTCTTTCTAGAAAGCCATGGTATTGAGGCTGCATCACATGTTGGTGTTCATTTTTTCTAAATAAAGAGGGTAGGAAAAGCACTGTATGTATTTATCCTGGATTTTCTCAGAGAGAGAGATGAATGGGAAAGTTTCTGCTCTAAATGAGAGTAGAGATATTTCTCCTTTGGACTGAGGTTTATTAGTTTGTTATCTTGTCATTTGATGCCTGTTAAATTGCTGTGGAAGCACCAGAGTGAGGAGCTAGTGATCTTTTCAAAAGTAAAAGAAATTTTAAAATGAAGGATTAAATAGTTTACTCTCTGAGGCTAAAATTACGGGTGTTAAGTGGTTTGTCTGCCTTATTGGTAGAGAAATCTTCATTGTTTGTTACAAGTTGTTTACTTGAGAAGCACAAGAAGAAAGTCCGTAGCCCCTTTCTGTTGGTTTGGATGAATTATTGCATGCGTCATTAGTACTAATTCCTCTTACCATACCTCCCTGCCTGCCTGCCTTCCCCCTCATTTTGGGCATGTGTGTTGTCCCTCCAGTTGCTTTAATAGAAACACCATGGTCTTGAGACAAATTTCCCCTTTTTCATATGCTATTATTATCATTTGGTTTATTTCTCTGGGCATGCAACGATGAGAACAGCTTGCACAGAGCTTGTAGTTGTAGCGACAGGAAGGGAGAAGCTAAAGGAAAAAATAACTTTGAGGAGAGAGGAGAAAATCTTCATGGTCTGACTTCATGTCAGACAGGTGCCTCTGTGCCACACATGAACAGTGGGACAGTTTTGTTCTCAGGTGCTCTGAAACAAGCCTCAGGATGCCTCAGGAGCCTCAACTCCCAGCTTGGACATCCGAGATGATGCCTTAAAGTGGACAGTGTGGCTCATCCCCTCTTCCTCGCTCTCTGTCCCCAGCATGGAGCACATCTCCTGACAGGGATGGAGATGGCGCACACCCCAGTATCGGGATATTTACTGTAGAGCTGTGTGAGGTTGGTTTAATAGCAAAGTAGTCTTAAAAACAACCAAGCAGGCAAGACAGTGGCTGCTGGTAAAATGACTCTGGGAAGATGCCTCAGGGGGGATTAAGATACAATGCTGAAGCTATTAACTGGGAAGATCCTACCTCCTCAGCTCCAGTTTGTTTTGCCATGTTAAGGAGAACAGATCAAAGGAAGGAACTGTAAACAGTTAAAACCTCTTGAGGCAGAAAGGAGGCAGTTGTTTGGGAGCTGCTCACTGGAAACAGACACCTGCCTTCGAGTTTGCAGGAATCTCGGCTTCTCAGCAGCTTTTGAAACACGTGGTGGCAGGGCACCAGGCTAGGAGAGATGTCCTTTTTGGTATCGATTTTAGAAGACATTATGCTGCCTACCTTCTGTTAGTAGTAAACTGTTTTGATTTGAGAAAGCTGTTTTGCGTGGCTGCTGGCACCAGTGGCTGACAGGCTCCGGGGGTCCCGAGTGCCATCCTGCAGAGCTGTGGTCCCTGAGCCCCAGCGGGTATTTTTGGAGAGGAGAAGGGATGCAGCCATGCTGGGGAGTGTGTCCATCCATTGCTGCTCACTGCTCTGTTGTGCATCCTGTCATCCTGTGCGTCCTGGAAGCACATCCTTGCTGACCTTTGGGCAGGAGGGTGTGATGGGACTTGGGCAGGGAAGGTCAGGCCTCCCAGGCCTCCAGCAGCAGTGCCACATCCTTTGCGAGAGGCAGTTACAGCCACCGGTACTGGCACAGCCTTCAGCTTAAGGCATGTAGCTCCAGGAAGCCTGAGCTTTTTGAGCAGTCTCTTTTTCAGTTTGTCCTGCCTTCACCAAGGGTTTAAAAAATCTACTTTTCCATTAAACAAGTAAACAGGAGTCTCAGACTTTCCCCTTGCGCTTCCTTCCCTTTCCCACTCCAGCAGGAGGACTTCCTTGGCCTCACTGGCAGATAGCATCTCATAAATCTCTATGAGATGGATGGTTTGTAATTTATTGTCCACCTACCCCACCAAATATTTTCAAATTACTCATTTACTTGCTGGCCTGCCTTTTACTATCCTTTTTTCCCCTTCTTTCCCTTTTAGCGAAGTATTTGTCTAAGGCCTTTCACACACATAAAAAAAAATCTTCCATTTAGATGCATCAGTTTGGAGGAAGTCCATCTCTTCTGCTTTGGGTATGGTTTGTCCCTCTTGACTTTGACTTCTCTGTAATAGGAGCCCATGTCATGGAGGAATCTGTGGCTATTGGCTTGCCCCCTGCATCTGCTGGAGGCGTTACTTGAAGCAGCAGCCTCTGACCTTAGGAGGCTTAAACCATGTCCTTTCCTGGATCTCCTGCCACATGTCATTTCTTGTATGTGAAGTTGTTTATTTGGCTAGATGATGGCAGTCTCTGGCTTTTGCTATCTGTGCAGACGCATATGGTCCTGCTGATAGAGAGTCCTGTATGTCTGCCTCAGATTTGCGGGTGACAGTGGCATGTGCAGAAAGAACTGGGTGGAGCTGGCCGCACTGTACGGCGTACGAGGCTCTGCAAAATCCCTATCTGTGGGAATTGCTAGTCAGCTCTTATCGGTCACGTCCCGGCGCAGTGAGTTGTAGAAATCAAATTAGCAGACAAGTCAATTGCTTACGTCAGTCAGAAGTTTTGCACTGGGGATGGTGCGATAGTCCAGGGCCCCTCGCTGGGTAGCGTTCCTGCATTTGATTATGAAGGCTGTAACAAAATGAAAACCTGACAGTGCAGTTTTGTTTCTGTCTTGCTTTCCCCCCCTCCCTTTTTTTTTTCTCTTTCCCTTCTTTCTGGCTCAAAACATTTTTTCTCGCTGTCATTTGGGGCAAGCAGAGCAGAGAATCTGTCCTTGCTATAAAAGTAGAGAAAGCTTTACCCTGTTATTTTATAAAACAAGTTGTTGTGACATACCACAGAGTTCCTCACATCACTCAGTAGTTCATTAGTCTGTCACTGTACAAGCATATTAAATGACAAGCTAAAAAACAGAAGACAGTACAACGGTCCATTAAAATTCATAAAGGATATCAAATATTCAAAGTAAGGGATGTAAAAAGAAGCCGTTTGCTATAAATACTAATACCTGTATAGCTGCATAAGCATAGTGAGGAAGTGCTGTGCCCTGCTGAACAGCGGACCACTGCTGACGAACCCATGGCTGCCTGGGAATCCCTGCAGTTATTTATTTCCAGAGAGCTGCTCCTGCTTCAGCAAAAGGTCTCCTTCAGGAGCTCCAGCGTGTCATGTGAACCTCTTCTCCAAAACGAACACCACAGACAACTTGAAATCGGAGGCAGGATCAATTAATTTCAAGCTCTCAGTGGCACGGCGTAGCAAGACATGATGTTATTCGTTTCTCGTGTCCGGGGCAAAAGCAATGGACCTCTGACTTAACATCTTGGAGGGCTTTTTATTTTTTTCCCCCCTATGCTGCTTTCCCTGGAGTATTTATGTCATATGTCATGATATTCTCCAGTAGTTCTTAATTTTCTTTGTAACTGCAAATACCTGTATTAGCAAAGCAGAATTGAACTTCCCAAGTACAGGCAGCAGGCAAACTTTAAGGTTTTAAGGGCAGGCTTACTGAAGAAAAGCTTCAGAGCTCTCATCAGTTCTTTCAACAGCATATCCCAAATTCAGTTTCAGCTCAGCTTCATCCCACCTTGTGGGAGAATGTGTACCCTTAAATGTAAAACCTTAAAGCAATGGAGAATCCACTCCACCTTGAAGTATGTTTTTTCAGAAGGTTAATTATCTTCACTACTAATATGTACATGTGATTTCTGCTGTGGTTTTGGTTTCCAAATACTTGGGCCTTGTTAAGTCTTTGTCTGCTAGTAATACAGTCCCCAGCTTCCTCTACCCAAATCTGTAATAAATTAGTTTTCGAGGCTTTTGTCTGTAGCGATTCTAAAAATAATTTCTTATTGGAATCCAATTGAATCGGAGGGAAGCGAGGTGATAATCAAATGATGTCACCCTCACGTCTTGTGCTGCATCTCTCTGCCTGCCAAAACTAGCAACTGTTGCTATGTACCCAGGGGAAGGTGATACTCCCAGCCTTTTCCTGGTGCTGGAAAGGACTCCTTTCGAGTGCTTGTCAGGTCCCTGCGAGCTGCTGACGTCTGTCCCAGGCTTTACATTTTACCCTTTCTTGTTGGGATAGCCATGGAGGAACGTGGATCGTGTCCTGTGGGATGCTTTCAATTTTTCCTGTTCCTGAAGATGGCCATTTCCCAGAACCACTGCCAGTCTGGAAGACTGATGTGATGTAGCCTGTAAAGTGCCTGTATCCAGTGCTTGGACTCTGGGGTGATCTTGCTTCAGCGTTTATGACCATGTCTGAAAATCTGGGCATCAGGACAATGGCATGACACCATGACGTTTCCCAACCGGTTTATTTTCTTTTCTTGGTAGCTCCCCTGCAAACTTGGCTGATGGTGGGACTCTCTTGCCAGCTTTTCTTTGAGTACTTCCAAAAGATCAAAAAACCCCAGCAAAACAGCAGGGCTCATTGTCATTTGACATGAGGGGCTCCAGAAGTGCTTCAACAGTGAACCCAGTCCTGGTGTCAGCAATAGGTGATGTAGCAGGTTGCTTTTCTCTCCAGTAAGAGGCAGCATGAACTGGGGGATTCAGTACTTAGCTGAGGATGGTCAGCACATCGCGGGGACCCGCTGTCAACAAGACTAGAATTGTGGATTATTTTTTTCCCCTCGTGCTCTCCCGCAAAACTATGCTGTTGGGATGTCCCAGATCTGCTGTTGGTAAGACTTCTTGTTGGCAGTGTGTGCTCATGAAAGGGTAGATGCCACTCCTGGAGACCATGTGATGACTGTTAATACAGGAGTTGGGCTGTGGTGCTGCCCTTTGGGCAGGCAGAGCCCTGGCTTTGCAGAGACCTCTCCATCACACCCGTGTCAGGTTGACCTCTCTCAGTCTGTGCCTGGGACTGAGGAGACAGGCCTGGCCTTACCCTATCTGCGTTGACGGGGTTTTTCGCTTGGAGGCACCCAACGTTGTGCCCTCCTCTGGCTCTGCCAGCTGGCCCCTTCCCCAGCAGGAGGGGAGCTGCAGGTGTGGGGCTCTCCCGAGCCTGCCTGTGTCCCCAGATGACTTCCACCCACCCGGAACTCAGGGTGGAAACCTGGGAGAGGAACAAGTGAAACGTTCATAAGACCCTGGTTAGCGCCAGCACGTCTTGGCAGCTGCTCCCTGCCCTCTCTGTATTTAAAAGGCATTGCCTGCAGTTTTAGTCTTCATTTTGCTCCAATTGTTATCTGAGCATGCATACTCTGTCTTTGTATTTTTTGGACAGTGTAAAGGTGCTGGATCACAGGCAGCCCGAGATACGATCCTGCTTTTGTACAGGACTTCATTTTTTATTTTAAACACGCTTGGCTGTAAACAGCATCGTACCCAGTTCCAGCAATGTCCTAATTCTGGGTAGGGAGCAGGGGATGTAGAGGGAACAGGGCAGAAGAAAGCGCGCTGTGTTTGTTGGCTGGTGTAACAGAGTGATGGGGTAGGGTTGAAGCACTGAGGCGTTTTATGGTGTATAATTCCCAGGGACTCTTTTCCAAGCGTGTATACCGTCCCAATATATAGCAGCAATCCAGAGCTAATTGACATGTAAGTGCCCACAAATGGTGGAGTGAAGTTATTTAAAGTTATTTAAGTTATTTTGCCTTTCACCAAGTGAAAAAATCCACGAAGTTATCTAGGTGGAAAAAAGGAGGAAAAAAACAGGCAGATTACCAGACTGTGACTTGTTCAAAGTAGCTGTGAAAGTATCTTGAGGATGTCTTTCCTGAAAGCCTTTGAAATTCGAAGACTGTGGACTCTTGCCTCTTGGCACACAGAGTGATTCCTTCTCCTACTACTGGCAGATTCTGCCTAACAGTTGCCCTTCTTTTCCTCTTTCAAATACCCCCTGAATCACAGAGCTTGCTCATTCTGCTTTTCTTCATTCAGGTCTAAAGCCTTAAGGACTGCATTGAAGTAGCGAAGAGGACGGCATGTACTGCATGTCAGAGCCAAGGGAGGGGGGGTGGGGAAAGGGAAGAGATGACCCTGTCTCCAGGCTTCGGTCCTAATCCTGCAAACTTTTTCTCCCGTGAAGAGTCCTGCAGAGGTCAGCCAGACTTCTTGCAGGAACGGTGATTACTTGCTATTCAACATCATGCTTGGATTATGTTTAAAGTAAATCTTCACAGCGTAGCCAGAGTTTGTGATAAGACATGGAAGGGCTGCTTTAAGCCAACTGAACAGAGAGGCTGTCGAAGACATGCATGGGATTAATTAAATAAAAATGTTGCTTGTTTGGCAAGCAGGGCTGACTTAGGTCAAACTCTGGAACTCAAAGAAAGTGGCTCCCTGAACAGAACATGTACATGCAGCGCCACTGATGTCAAACGCACAGTCCCTGGCGTCGACCCCAAGGAGGAAGGTTAGCCCAGGCACACATCATCTTTCCAGGAATCATCTGCTCAGGTGTCCCAGTTCCCTGTGTGCTTGTCGGTACCTTGTGCACTCCCACGTTTGGCACCGCTGTCAGATCAGGAGGCAGTGCTTTGAACCACCCTGTACTCCCGTTACGTTTCTGATTGCGTTGTTGGCTCTTGCAGTGGGAATGATTTGTTGGGGCCTGGAGCTGCAGAGCAGCTCACCCGGTGCAGCCCCAAGCCAGGGCCGTTGCTCACAAGCGTGTCACTGGAGCAACAGGAGCAAAAATCACACCGTGTTGTGCCATAATGCCTTCTGAGAAAATTCAGGGTCTACTGATACACAAGACTTGTCAGGTAGCTGCAATTGGTTTCCTGGAAAATCAGCTGCAGTCCTTACTGTTCCGCTGGACAGATATTTTCTGGCATATGCCTGTATCAAGCAACTTCATTAAAATGCAGCTTATTAAAATGAGCGACATGGAGTCCAGAGTGCCCAATGCTTCTGCAGCTTTGGGAAAAAGATAAGATGCTCCTATATGCATATAGCTTTAAGGTTTCTCCTGACTTGAATTGCTTTTGACACACTCATTTAAGGGCAGTGGGTCGGGGGGGTGACACACACAGCTCTTCAGTGTGAGTTAAACAAGAGAACCCCTAGTGCTGCCTGCTCCTGCCCGTGCAAAGGTGGCAGCTGCTGCAGATGCAGGAAAAGACAAGTACCCCTCTGATCCCTCCCACTGGCTTCCCCCTCCATTGACAGAATTGCTGTCTGTCCTGCCCAGTCCTTTTGTGGCTACCACTGCCTGTCTCCCCAAAGGCCCGGAGTGTGATGAAGGGCTGGGCTGCCTCCCAGCCTCTTCCTCCTTATTTATGTGTCACTGGAGGAAAAAACCTAGACAGAGATAGGTTGTGCAGGGTCGTCCTGTTGTAGTTATGATGATGGCAACAATTCATAGCTGAAGCATTTGATTTGTTAACCTTATAAAAAGCTGCCATTAAATACTGTATTTAGCTCCTCAGGGGAAGTAGCCTAGTTTCTTTTTCATTTTCCTTTTCTCATCCCTGTTTTAACATTAGTGACTCAGCTGTCACTCCACTTCAGAAGGGCCACTGGGGTTATAGCTGGGATTGGATGGCACCAAGAACCCATTTCTGCTGAAAATAATTAATATGGTGCATTTTCGCCTCAAAAAGAACCTGATACAAAACTACTAGGGGGTTTTCATCAACTTTTGCAAGGTTTGAAGCTTGTCTGTGAACAGAATTGGAGATTTCTGTGTCTCTTCTTGTTTATCCTTATCAACAAGGTGAAGACTGATATGTATCTAACCCTATGCATTGAGGGCATTCCTATTCAAGTCCACAAAGGAGTTCACAGGGTATGCGTTTAGATACATGCAAAAGCCTTTGCAGGTGGGAATCTCACTTTTCAGCAGGGCATGTGGTCGGATCCTACAAACAGAATGAGTTGCCACCAGCTCTGAAAAAAGTCTGACTAAAGATAAGTGTAGACTCTTCCATCTCCATATTTTTTTTTCATTCCCCACTTTGCTGATCTTAACCAAAAAGTAGCCTGATTTATTTATGCTTTTCTATATATCCCATCTTCTCTAAACTTTAATTACAGGGGGTGGAAAAAAGGCAAAAAAAAGGGCTTAAAACTAGTTAGTATTGGATTGTTTTGTATTTTTCATATCAGATCATATTACAGAAGTATTAGCAGACCTGTCATAATGTGTGTATGTAGATTTTTCCCCACGTGCTTGATAGTGGGTCCCTTCTGTGTCCCAGATGGAAAGAAAATAAGCATTTGCCAATGCTTGCTCTTCCTGTCCTCATCTGTTCAGCTGCAACTTAAAGGTGCCTGTTTCTTGTGTACCTTTGTTATGAAAATGATACCGAGCATACTTAGGAGGCCTTGCATTCTTGAGCTGTGAATACTGTGATCAGTGTCATAAAAAACCACGATGTCCAAAGGCAGCATCATTCTTAGCATTGTCCTTTAAAAATTGTCCCACATCTCTAACATGTAGGTGTTGAAAAAGGGCTTATTTCATACAGTGTTGTTCCACTAATGTAACTCCAAGTTTTCCCCCTAAAAGCAGGATGTGTTGTTTGGCTGCCCAGCCCACCTGGGGTCTGGGACTAGGTTCTCTGAGCAGAAATTCAACAACCTGTTCTATGCGGTAAGAGATCACCTATCTGGAGGGATCTTGGGGCTGTCTCAGAGTATGCACAGCTACTGCAGCTGTAAGACGCATAGATTTTGATTCAGCAAGTCAATACTTAAAATTTTCCAGAGGAGGGGACGGTGTCTGTGAAGTGACATCATCTCAGAGTGCCAAGGGATTGCCTTGCTGTTTGTCCTGAAGGACAGGTAAGGCAAGGCTGGTTCATGCTAGGAAATGAAACCAAAGCGAGCCTCTCTATTTTGTATTCTGTAACATCTTCATTGAATTAATGTCTCTTTGTCTGCCTCTTGAGGCTGTAAACTTCTAGATGCAAGTGTCTTCTACTTGTGCAGTTCTTCCTGCAATGGGAGATCAACCAGACTGCAACCTACAGGGTACGTAGTCCTAGTACCTGGTGATGACCCTTGGCTGTTACCACAGTCAAGATCCTGAAACCCATCACCCTGTGGCTCCACATCTACATCTGAAAAATGTCCCAGTCTATGTGCTGAGCAATACAAGGGCCCCACCGTGGCCTGCGTGTTGGCTTCAGGAGGGATTACTCATACATACAGGTTCAAACTGGGAACATGAAAGGGCTTCTCCACTCATCCTTCTGCTATTTGTGTTCCAGTGTTGGGGTGGAGTGCTAACAAAGCATCGGGAAGTGCCGAAGCATTTTAACACAGCTTGGCTTTAGGCTCAACTTTTGGCACTTGCGATTGTGATTGTGTCAATGACAGTGATCTTAGTTTCTCAGATTAGGTAAATATCTTAAAAGAAAAAAAAAAAAAAAGAGGTTACTTTCATACCTGTGCATTTACTTGAGTTGTGAGGTTTCTGGGATGGTGCTGCTGCCAGTTGCATGTGAAACAGGAATGTCCTGCTTGCTGTAGCAAAGGGCTGATTCACTGGCAGCGCAATAGGTGTCATCTTCCCTTTTGTCAGCTCCTCAGGTGTATTTTACCCCTGCAGTGAACAGAAAATAAATTGTAAAAAAATCCAGTAAAACCAGTAACATGCAAGTCATCCAGGCAAGGTCAGGTTTGATGAAAACTAAAACAGTTGGTACGTGGGGTTAGGTGAGGTAGAGATGAATCCATAGAGGTAGAGGGAGAGCTTGGTCTGAGTGAAGGTGATCTCTCTGGAGCTTCTCTAGATGCATTAGGAGGCACTGGGAGTGATGTCCTAAGGCAGTCCCAAAGCCTCCCTGGGCAAAGAGTGGGATCCACCAGCAGAGAGTCAGGCACTTGCAGGGGAAAATGAGAAGGGCTGGTGGGCTCTGTTGCTGAAGGCACCTGTTTCTCTCCACCAACTGCCAAGGAGGGGTTGGCACCGCTGGCTCGGACGTCAAGATCTGACCTGGAGCTGCCCAGGCTGGGTAAGAAGAGTTACATTTTAAGGCCGTAAAAAAGCTTTTCTCCATAGGTAAAAAAAATCAGATGCTGTCAACTTGAAGATTACAGGCAGGGCATCACAGTGTGGAAACTGAGGCCACGTGCCAAGGTGATGAGTTTGTGGGTAGGGCTGGTTGGGACTGGGTGACCTGGTGCAATGCACCCATGGAGGTTAGCTCAAAGAGTGGTCTGGGGACAGTCTCCTGAAGTAAACTCACCTTGCCTACCCTTCATGTGAGAACAGTGAGAAGATGAATGGTTTTGTCATGTCATCTGGCATGGCATGAGCTCAGTTTCTGTACACAAAAAGCAAGTCTGTATGATATTCCAAATAAGCAGAGGGAAAATGTAAGAAACCAAGAGTTTACGGAGGACCTGTGAGTTGTTCTCAGGACGAGAGCAGAACACACATCAGAATATATCAAAAGGAAAACTGATCACTTTCTACTCTCAAAAGGCATTAATATTTTACAGCTGCCATTACATTTTGAAGAGCGCGCAGGTATTTATTGATAGTGCCAGAGCTACCCAGTCTCAAGTCGTGAAGGAGGAGATACCTGTTTTTCAAGTTGTTCTGTTCGCTCATCCCTCGTCTCCTAATTTACACCCTGTCTGCACTGGCACTGCAGTAACTCGGTGAATATCTGGAGTTGGGGTTATGAGTTCCCACACCAGCTGTCCTTCCCCTGAGGCTCACAGGGGTTTTTTTGCCTAAAAGCCAGCTGGTCAGACCCACTGAGAGTCATGCTTAGATGCACCCCTGGCTTCCCTGGGTACTCAGGTCCATGGAGCAGGACCATTCCCATTGCCACATCAGCTACCAACTGAAGCGCATCATATTTTAAATTTTTATTTAAAAAAAAAAAATCAGATAGTATCTTCTGGTTTAAAAATAAACTAATTATGTGCTTAAAATAGCACAGGAGAGGGGTCCTGTTCCAGATTAGTCTACATAGCAGAAGTGCCAGGGGCTGTTTTGGAGGTTGCTTGAAGGCTTTCTTGCGAGAAGGTCTCGGGTGCCTGTGCCGCCTTGTGAAGGGCTTGCTCAGGCCTGATCAAACTCGGTCAGGCGACAGCGTATCAGATCTATTCCTCTCATCAGTCACATGTCAGGCGTAACTGTCACCAGATTTACAATTTAATGTGCGCAGCTCAACAGTTCCGATTAATCTGGCCTGGGTATTTAACAATCTATCATTTCAGAGCTAGCACTTTACAGAGCTGTCTGCAGGGCTGCCTTATACTTCTGTAGGGCAGGAGCCCTGGAAGGCTTTCTTCATGCATAGGGATTTTACTCTTCCTCTGCCACCAGGGGGTGGAAGTTATAGCTGGTTTAGTTATGTTTCAGGGGATTGGAAAATCTTAAAATGAATCAACACAATCACAAAAAAAAATCAAGAAATAAAGATTTATAATAGGTGATTCAGCAGTGAGAAGTTTTTGTGGTCTTCCACGGGAAGCTACTATTTTTAGTGAATTATTGTAAGCAGTAGCATCACTCACATTTATTTATAAAGGCATGAAAGAACGCCCATACGTGTTTCTAAATAGTCGATGTATAGTAACGGCCATATGCTGAGAATAAGCGAAAATAGAATTGAGCATTCTGGTTTCCACAACACTGCGTGAGATCTTTGCATCTAAGAAACAGAAAACAGAGGGATTCTTTTTTTATTATTTTAGTTCTTCTTTCTAGCAAAACAAACCCAAAGCCTTAAGGGTGAAAGTCAGCCTCACAGTAAAACTGTATGGTTCTCATTGAGGTTTAACTGGGTGACCACTGGGGTTTGTGAGGACTCTTGCAGTAGCTTCAGCAGCTGGCGGACTGGGGCGGTGCTGACAGTGGTAGCTATTTTTATGAGAGTTACTGTACGTATGATATTGGGGTTGATTAATTGTGTGTGTCTGTGCTTCTCTTGGGGTTTTGTGGCACAGAGGAAGAGAAACACAGCGATGCTCTGCAAATACAGAGTGGCATCATTTCCAAAGTTCCTACGGTGGAAACATTTCAAATGCTGGGGCTTGCCATTAAGACAAAAATAATAAAAAAGATGTTATCTGCTGGGGACAGCACTTCTGAACAGAACTTAGAACTGTTTCGGTCTGGCTTGGCAGCCATATGCATCCATTGCACGTATTTTTTTATTCAGCTCATGGGGTTTAAGTTCAGTAAGGGGCAACATCTTCCCTTCTGTTGCTGGCTGTGTTCATGTCCCAGTCAAGCCTGCACTCAGATTCCCTGGGATTTTCAAAAATTTGTCACCTTGCAAGAGCAATGCTTGACAGTAAAACCCTGCTCGTAATGAAGTTAAATCCTTTGATTGAAGTGAATTGTGTTCTTGAATTTTGGGCAGCCATGGGACAAAGCATGCAGAAGGGACTGAAAAAGGCAGCTCTTGACAAGGTGCTTTACCAACCTCTGGGTGATGGTGCCTGCCTCTGGGTTCCCAAATCTGATTTTAACATGGGAAACTGTTGGCATAGCATGCAGGGCCTAAAGCTTTATTATTTAGGGGGCTTCCTATAGCAAAGGGTGCTGGGGTACGTGGCACCCAACACTGGGAGGATTTGTTGGAGAGCCTGATGGCTTCTTGCTGTGCAGCTGGGTTAAAGGCTCAGCATTTTCCTTGCTCTCTGCTCCCCATCTCCCAACACCCAGTGGAAAAAAATAAACGGCAACCGGCATGCCCTACTCGCAGCAAAACAAATGTAATTTATTAGAATCCTCCTGTGGTCAGAGGACATCTGACTGTAAAATAACTGGAGATTTTTCTGCTAACTGGAAGCATGATGCTCTGAGACAATTTCCAGGCAGTGTGTATTTTCAGTTAAGTTTTATTTACGTCAGCTTAGCGATTTGCAGTATCACTGTGTGCAAAGAGTGAGGCAGCAGTTGTTTTCGTTAGAATTAACTTTTTTATTTATTATTTTTTTCTTTTTTAAAAAAACTTTTGATTGTGACTCAGTTCCCAAAGCTCCATGCATTAAGATGCCTTTCTTTTTAAAAGGGAGAGTATAAACCTCCTTGGTGGGCATGTCGGTTGCTGCCTGCCCTTGTAGCAAGGAGCAGCTGGGGCGGCAGGAAGTGAGGCGCGCATCGTTAGGGAGGGTTTGTTTTCCCTGTACTAATCACCTTTTCCTGTCGTAATTTGGCACGGCGCAGCACCCTGCGTGCAGGACAGAGGCAGATCCGTGCGCTGCTCTCCTATCTGAGCCAGCACATTTCGGAGGATAAATCTTCGCTGGACTTAATGTTCTCCCAAGGAGCTTTAATATCCCTCAAGGCTTTCTGCTCTTCTAGGGGTGGGGGACAGCAGGCAGAGATGCAGGCAGAGCACTAATTACAGTGGGGGCCTCTTGTAGCTGTTCCCCTACCACCAAGGTCAGAAATACTCCTTTGAAGAGAAGATGAGGAGGGGAATCCACAAAGCCACCCTTCAGATGCTGAGCTGACTTTTCCCCCCTAGATCTGTGGGATTTTTTTTTTCTCCCCTTTTTCCTGGTGGGGCTGAACATGTGCCATCCTACTTATCCCCTGCAGAACTGTGAGGTTGGTGGCCTTTGCCAGCCAGGTGCAAAGGGATGTTGTCCCCTGTGGAACCCTGATGCACTCTCGCCACATGCTTCTGCTGAACATCTGGTGGGATTTACGAGAATTGCCTTACAAACTTGCAGATGATACCAGACATCGAGCACCGAAAACATTTGGGTGTCAGGAAAGGTTCCTCTTTCTGTGTGCAATACTCTTAATCCCCCCCACACACACACCTTGCAAATTCCATAATTTAGGGCAAATATAACGATCTGGAATACATAATACTTGGTTTTATATGGAAAAGTATGTATATCAGTGTAACATGGCTGAATAGATACTGTGGGAAGACTTTCCTTATGGTTTAGTTCTGCATCTCCAGAGCACCCTTGTTACTTTATTAAATTATATATATTTTGTTGGTTTGCAAGAACTCGTGGAACAGAGGAAGTGATTCTGAGACCTCTTTGGGTTGGTGATTTCTGAGTTCCTTGGGAAGGGCAGCATGGCAACCTTACAAAGCGAGGCAGAAAATGACTCTATGGAACCAACAGACTATGGTTTCCTAAAGATCTTACCTAAACTTGTAAATCCCTTTCACCAGCAATTCCTACATACATCCACATCCACATGACTGTTTGTAATTGTGAAGTCACTACATATGTTTTCTTACAGTTGAATCTCATTGGGGACTTCAAAGCAAACAAAATGTAAAAGTGGAAGTTGGAGCAAATTTTGAGTTACTTCATGAGAAAGCACAGATAATGGTGTGCAAAAAAAAGCGGTTTGTTTCATTTTTTTGTTTAATTTTCGGTGGAGGCCTTCTGTAGAACACCCTTGCATTCATCCCAAAGGAGGTTTGTACTGAAGCGCTTTGAGCAAGGTGACGTAGGCTGGAAACTGAAATTCAAGTGAGCAAGCAGAGCCATAAAGAAGCAGAGTTCCTCTGGTTGGCTGGAGACTGATAAGTCAGAGTTACTTTCATGGCTTCTTTTCAGTAGTGATAGATCTGATGCCTTTCCCTACTACCAGACAACTTCATATGGTGAAGTCAGAACATTAAATATGTTAATACTGTATAAAATAAAGTATCATTCTCCCAAGTGAGCATCAGTAGCAATTCTGGGTCTGCAGATAACATTTGTTTTTCTCCCATCGAGTCCTGGGATCTCCCCTATTGTTTAAATAAACAACTGCTTTTGATTTGTAGCCATAACTTTACAGTTTAGGAGCCTGTATCTGAAATAACGAATTAGCCACTCACTACAAAACACTGAAATAAAAACAGACTAGTGTGTAACTTGGACTCGGCAGCCACCAGCTGCACCTCATCTTGCTATTTTTTTTTCTTTTGAAAAAAAAAGCGGGGGCTTTTAAGAGTTAAGTTACACAACTCTCCTTTTATTTTTAAAGTGAGTGGATTCCTTGTTGCGTTGTTGAGGATGATAAATTGATACCACATGTTGCTTCCAGACAAAAAAGACTCTGTACTGCAGTGGAAGCACTTGCAGCTGGTGTCTGAGTTAATGGACAGGCTCCACAAGGTAAACACGGGTTGGAAGAGGCCGAAACAGGCACAGGGAGGGGAAATTTTCTGCTTTTTAAAGGCTCAAGCATTTGCTGCTGTTGCCTGACCAGGGCTGAGTGTTGAAATCATGGTCAGTCCCAGCCTCCTTGGGAGACTCCTTCAGTTGTTCACGTCAAATCAGGTGTACAGCACTTAGGAAACGTTTGAGTGTCCTCTCTGGGAGGTTACCCATTTGCAGTCTTATCAAAATACCAAGAGAGATGTGTAATTGGGACGTGGGTAGACAATTTAGATTTTAATTTTTTTTTCCCCAAACAAAATGTGACTGTGTTCCCTCAAGGAGCATTAACTGAACAAAATGTGGTACAGCGTGGCCCTGAGTTTGGGGAAAGTGCTGTCACCTCACATACTGCTGCCCTGGCTACTGGTGGGCACCCATCTGCAACCCTTCTGATGCTGTTGTCCTAAGCCAGGGTGGGGCTATCGTGCAGCTCTCCTGTGGCACTGTACCACCCTCTGCTCACATCACATCTGCCTGGCCTCCAGTGTTCCTCTGTCCTGGACCTTCCTCCTCTGCAGGGCTGGTCGTTCTTCCCTGGAGCACCACTTTTCCAAGGGACTGGGGCTGGGTTCAACACCCTGCGGGATGCTCTTGATCTTATCTGCAGGAACCTCAGTCTTCTGGCTTTTAGCAGAGTGCATAACGTTCTTCAAGTCTGGTATAAATAGTAACACTAATAAAGGGAGGAGCTCATCATATTTCTTGTCTACTCTGCTCTTGTACAGTCCGTATATTGTACCCATTGATGGCGTCTGAGCTCTCTCCAAGGTGTCTGCAGCCTGGCTAGCATCTGTTCCATCTACATATGGTCTCCAGGTCAGATTGATGGAAGTTCCTTTATAGATCTTGTAAAGTTTCTCATTGCATTTTGGCATGGAAAAACGTGTTACATTTCCATCATCACGGTCTAATCCATCCCTCAAATAAGGGAAAGACAAGTCCCCCATTCATTTGAACAGTATCAGGTTCAAATCATAAACTACATTTTCTTTCCTTCCCCAGCTCTTTCGCAGTTTGTCGCATGGTCGTGTCTTTCTAACACACATGGTTATGCGCAAAGATTGTCCCACGGTATTTTCCAGTACTTTAAGCAGACGGGAACATTCTGTGACAGCTCAGAAACCAGGTAGAAAATGCAGTTATTTCCATCCAGATTACAGCCTGGTAACACAGCACAACAGCCTTCACTAATGCGAGTTGTCAATCCTGGTAACTTCTATAGCAAAACTTGCATGTGAAAGGATAATGGTATCCAGCCCTAATTTGATTTGGCAGAGCATCCAACACGAGGAGAAACCAAGAAACTCAGATACTGTTGCTGAAGAGGTTAGCGAGGGAGGTTACACGAAAGAAGTGGGTTTTAAGGCAGTGTTTGAATAGAGGGTGGAGATGGGGTACACAAAAATAAATTGACCCATAATTATGCTTAAGAAAACAGTCTTCCTACAGAAGAGAAGAGAAACAGAAGCCAGAGCATAAGTGGCATATTGCGTAATGTAAAGGAAAACAAACTGCTTGGATTTTTTTATACCCACCAATTTTCAGTGCAAAAGTATTATTACATTGCTTTATTATTTGTGTAATACCAACACTGAACAAAAAGATAGAATAAGAGGAAAATTACACGTGTGCACAGATTCACACATGTAGGACCCCTCATCCTGAAAGGTGCTTCAGTCTCACAATTTTATCATTTAGGATTTTTCATGGGTTTAGTGCAGATATTTTCATACTACAGTTACCACCAGCAGAAACAAACCATTTTGTGAGAATACTGTAAATTGAAAACTGTTAGCTGCTGGCACTTTGGCAGAGTTTTTTTTATGTCTGAAGCTGCGTGGCATGCTGCCTGTGCCACCTTGGGTGCTTTTTTTCAATGTTTTCTAAGTTTTTTTTTTCATTAGCAAGAATCATGGTGGTGTGTATTCTCATATGCAGCATTCTTAGATGGGGAGCAGCATGATTCATATGGCTCTTGTAGCCTGGCATGGTGTGCTGGTCTAGCTGTGGTTGTCCTTGTCCTGCTGCTGGCTCTTTGCAAGGAGAGGTCCCCTGCAGATGTGCTCACATACAGTTGCCCATGAAAGTCACAGGGAATGAGTGTCTGAGCTACCTGTGTTATAAAGTACAAGCTGGAATATCAAAAAAGGTTGTTTTTCAAAAAAACAGCAGTTCTCCAGCCAGTTGGGAAAAACCTGAGGAAGTAAGCAGTGGCGCCTAGTCATTAGAAGTTGGAAACAGCTTGTTGCCAGACTCAAAATATAGTTAAAATGTCATCAGTTAAATAATAAAAAGCTCTTTCCTTCCTTAGTCTACCATATTTTGATGACATGATAGTCCCATAGAAATGGACAAGTTTACAGCTAAGGCACTGACCCAAACTTCTCTTGAGTATGTCTGCAAAGTCTGGGCTGCTGTTTTGTGCAAATTGTTTAAAACATAACAGTTGCTATTTTGAACTGTGGTCCGTATGATTTCTCTTTTCATTAAGTGATAATCACAACCGCGCCTGCTGTCTGCATGCGAGAAGAACTTCAGGCGTGTTTTCCATTTCACGATCTGACAAAAACCACAACAGTTACAGGGGGAAAAAAAGGTCTTTTATACTGAAAAGAATTGTTTGAGAAAAGCTGGGCCGTATCTCTTTATACATCCAATGTGTCACTGATTTGCTTATGTCAAACATCCATTTATCCTAATGATGCAAATGTCGAGATGCTTGTGAATTGATTTCTTGATTGATTTGTTCTTTGCCCATTTAAATCTGGAATTTCTTCAATGCTTTGTAAATGAAGGACACTTATCTTGGATGGTTTGATTATGCTATGATCCCGTTGACTTTGTGTTTTTAAAGCATGCTGGTAGAGCAAATGTGATTTTATCCTCTTTAGAGCTATACCTGGTAGTTGCCAAAATTTAAGAAAAAAGAACTTTTGTGACTTTTAAAACTTGATCATCTTTAACCTGGAGGAATAGCACAACTGTTTTGTAAAGGAAAATGGGATAGCTCCAAAAATCTTGACTTGCACATGATAAAACAACACTACCAAGCCTGGAAGCCTTTTAACAAGTACTACTTGCTTGTCCTTCCTTTGAACCGTATTTTAAGCCCAAGATCAGCAGAATGAGTGGAGCGTGTTTTTCATCTCTGCTGTTTTGGTTTAAATGTGGAGTTACTTAACTAGGGCTACCATGGGCTGGTTTTCTCTACCTCTTTCTCGTTCTGGGGTGATTATCATTGGTTTGAGCTAACGTGAGTTTTGAATGGTAGAAGTTGCTGACTAGTGCAAGCGGGTAATATGCAAGAGCAGAGAGTGCATGGGCTCCCCTGCGAGTACTGTATTTCGTGGCATCCTGTACAGCATGGGGTATCCAACTGTGTACAGCAGCTTCATACAACTCTATCTAGCAGCTTACAGGGACAGGGATATCGTTGTCTGCTGTGTCACATCGTGTTTTGATGACTGTGAGGATACTATAGCGAGGGGACAGCTGGCCAGCTACTGCGGTACAGGCGTAATTCTGGTGCCTCTAGTCAAGAAAGTACGTACAGCTTAGTCATGCACAGGGTGCCTGTGGGAGAGGAGCAACAGCACTTGCAGTTTTCTCAAGAGTTATAGCAAATGCACGACGCACGTGCCCGTGAAGAATTAAAGACATTTGCAGAGGCTGCGATGAGTGTGACTACCTCTCCAGTCAGAGTTTTGCAGTGTCTTTGCAGTTTTTGTTTCAAGGGTCTGATGGGCGAGATTGCCTATAGTATAGAGATTTGTCCTGAGTCAAAAGTAAGGGAGAACCGTCTCGCATCTTGCTAGGAGGAATGGAGATGTGTCACACTCCTTTCTTTAGGATTGCAGCTTTTGGGGGTGTAGAGATTGGCACCAGTACACAGCTAGTGCAGGCACAGGGCTTGCTTTACAACACCAGGGTGCAGCCACGCTCCAGCCCTCCTGTGTCCACCACCCAAGAATCCCGTGGTGGTGTCCAGGAGAGCCTAATGCTTTTACTCATGTTGCCTTTTTCATGTGATGTTGGTTTAATGGTTGAGATTTGGGAAGCGGAAGAAGTAGGGTGCTGGTATTGACGTTTTGTTTTGTTCCTTTCCTGCAGAATTCCATCCGGCACAACTTGTCACTCCACAGCCGATTCGTCAGGGTGCAGAATGAAGGCACTGGGAAAAGCTCTTGGTGGATGATCAATCCAGATGGTGGAAAAGGTGGCAAGGCACCCCGGAGACGTGCTGTGTCGATGGACAATAGCAACAAGTACACCAAGAGCAGAGGGCGAGCAGCTAAGAAAAAGGCAGCCCTGCAGACTGCCCCGGAGACAAGCGAGGACAGCCCCTCTCAGCTCTCCAAGTGGCCAGGGAGTCCCACCTCCCGCAGCAGCGACGAGCTGGACGCATGGACAGATTTTCGTTCCCGTACAAATTCCAATGCCAGTACCATCAGTGGCCGCTTGTCACCGATTTTGGCAAGCACCGAACTAGATGATGTTCAAGATGACGATGCTCCGCTTTCTCCCATGCTGTACAGTAGTCCATCGAGCTTGTCCCCGTCGGTAAACAAACCATGTACTGTGGAGTTGCCTAGGTTGACTGATATGGCTGGGACAATGAATTTGAATGATGGACTGACAGATAACCTCATGGATGATCTCTTGGACAATATAACACTCCCTCCCTCGCAGCAGTCGCCCACAGGAGGGATAATGCAGAGAAGCTCCAGTTTTCCGTATGGTTCCAAAGGTTCAGGGCTGGGCTCCCCGTCAAGTAGTTTCAACAACGCTGTGTTCGGGCCGTCGTCCCTGAATTCCCTCCGCCAGTCACCCATGCAGACCATTCAGGAGAACAAGCAAGCCACCTTCTCTTCCATTTCTCATTATAACAACCAGACGCTGCAGGATCTCCTCGCCTCTGATGCACTTAGTCACAGCGATGTCATGATGACACAGTCTGACCCACTCATGTCACAAGCCAGCACAGCTGTGTCTGCCCAGAATTCCCGCAGGAATATAATGCTCCGCAACGACCCCATGATGTCGTTTGCCGCGCAGTCCAGCCAGGGCGGTCTAGTCAATCAGAGCCTGCCTCATCACCAGCACCAGTCCCACAACTCCTCTCTTAGTGGCAGCCGTGCCTTGTCCAATTCCATCAGTAACATAGGCTTGAGTGACTCGAACAGCTTGGGATCCACCAAACATCAGCAGTCACCTGTCAATCAGTCTATGCAAACACTTTCTGACCCGCTCTCAGGCTCCTCTTTGTACTCCTCAAGCGTGAACCTCCCGGTCATGGGACACGAGAAATTCCCAAGTGACTTGGACTTGGATATTTTCAATGGGAGCTTGGAGTGTGACATGGAGTCCATTATCCGCAGTGAACTCATGGATGCAGATGGGCTGGATTTTAACTTTGATTCCCTCATCTCAGCTCAGAACGTTGTCAGTCTGAATGTGGGGAACTTCACTGGTGCTAAACAGGCTTCATCACAGAGTTGGGTACCAGGCTGAAGGATCTTTGAGAACAGGGAAAAATGGGCAAACAGGTCAGTGCCCCATAGATGTGGTAAAATACTTGGTTCCTTAGTTTTATTGAAGCTTGCACCAAACCCTTAATAGTTAGTGCACACTAATGATACTAATTTGGCTTCTGATGGCTTGCTGTGTGTTGGTATGCAACAGGCACAACCAAGAAACGTTCGGAGGTGTGGAGGGAAACGAGGCTAAGCTGTAAAAGCTTTTGGGCTGCAAAACTGCCAGGATGCAACTGATGCTATGCATCCTTAATTTAGGCATGAGAAATGTTAATGACAAATCAGGCAGACCAAGGTGGAATATTTGTGGGTTTTCGGAATCACAGAGCTCCAACTTGTCTTCTTTGAAGTCACAACAGATGGATTCTTCTCTGCAGCCAATGCTGCACATAGCCAAGCTGTGTTATGTAGGGACAGGGCAAGGGGCTTCGCAGTCATTGGGGCAATAGTACTGCAGGGGAGGAGGAAAAACATCTTTGCAAGATCAGTGCACGCACCGAGGGTTGCATGTGTGGGACAGATCTGGAATTAATTAGAGTTGAAGTGCTGCTGTGGTACAGCAATGCTAGCGAAATTGTTTGGGCTTTTTTTAAATTGTGTTTCTTGGCAAAAAACAAAAGTAGCAAATCAAGGAATTGTATCTTGAAATAGCAAAGGTGAGATCCTGATCCCAGGAACATCCTGGATTTAAAGTTTTAAATACGTAGAAGTTGTTGGTCTTCCCCAGGACTGGGGTGGGAGTTTCCACCAAGAGAATATCCATAGGCTTGGGTTCTGACATAGGCGCTTTTCGAATGTTAGCTTCTTCAGGTTAATTTTTTCCAGATGGATGTGTTTTTTTCCATCGCTTCTTTTCCATAACTGGGGGCATTTGAACTTCTGAACATTGTTTTTGTCATCCTTTTGTGATTCTGCAGGCTCCTACCCATACCTCTGCCTGCTCACACGTACATATTCACTGACTCATAGGGTAGGTGCCACACAAAGTGCCCTTTCTCCTTTGTTTATTTATTAGTATAAGGGAGTACATTTCAAAATATAGTAGGATAAAAGGTTAGCTATAAATTATTGAAAGTGTTCTATTAACTTGAGAATGGTATGTAGAGTATCCCAGTGGTGAAGTTAAATGAGGTATTCATTCAGTTTTCAGCTTACTTCCAACTTACTTATTTTCTGGATGGAAGAAGGAAAGAAGGAGTCAGTGTCGTTTGACTTTATGGTGCATAATTTGCCTCTTTCATCTTTAATTGAGTTTTCATTCTCTGTTTCATAGGTAGGGGAAGCTTTGTGGTAGGTGAACAGCAGTGGTGAACCTCCTGAATGTGTTCCTGTGTATATGGAGCACCACAGGAGATGTGCTTGGTCTGATGTCTGTAAGGGAGAGCAAGACTGCTCCAGAGTCCTTTCAGTTGTTCTGCAAAGCTGCTCCACTCTGTGGAGCGGTTGGTTTGCACAGTCCTTTCTCTGTCAGTGGGAGGATTTCCTCTAGTTCTTTCACGTCTTGCTCAAAGCAAGAGCATTGCAGTGCACAACCAGGAGATGGGCCACAGAGGTGGGTTGTAGAGGACACCACATCCCACTGACCCTGCACAGGACAGCAACTTGGCAAGGCCAGGCCTACAGCTGAATTCTAGTTTTCCTTCAGTTCCAGTGCTGGAGAATTTAAGAAAGGAAAGAGGAAAATAAAAAATTGACTCATGAATCGGGAAACTAAAACTTGCAGAAGGTCATGCTTGTTGACCAGTTTGCTCTTCCTCCAGCTTCAATTTAAACTGAAAATTAGATGTTATTGACAGCTTTGCTTGACACAGGCAAATAGGGCAGCCTCCCGCTTTCGTATCTTCATGTGCTGTGTATAGGTGGGAGATGTCTCTGGGGAGACCTGCCTGGGCAGCGTGGAGGAGGCTCACCATGCCACCTTACCACCAATCCTCACTGCTGCCTCTTCACCCTGGCCCGTGCCATTCACAGAAAGCAAAGCTGCCGTGATCTTTTTCAGGCTGCTCCCTCTGAATAAAGGAACTGACACATCTGTGTGAGCAGAGTCTCACTGCAGAGGACAGATTTATTAACGAGACAGCTCTCCTGGGTGGATTACTGTCCAGTCATCTGTGGAAGCCTCTTTCCTTTTCTCTGACAAGTGGACTGGCTGCTGCAGGGTGCCTCTGGTATCAGGTGCAAACGCAGATGATTTCTGCTGAGGTGGTTCATCATGCACCCTTCGTCGTCTGTTAAGCAGCACTGTTTCAGAGTTTGCCTCCCTATGAGCATCTCATATTTTGATAGGGACCTCGCCTGACATCGGATGCAGTTGTTCCAAATTGCTTTCTCAGTTATTTTTCCGCTTCGCTGTAGCAGTAGGGACCCCTGAATCAAAATCTTGACTTTGCGGTGTTCATGTTCTCAATAATGAATCTTTACAGGCTTGAGTCTGGGGGAACTGCTTTCAGCAGAGCAGCCTGGTGCATGTTCATGCTAAATCCGTTTCACAAGGGCAGCCAGGTACGTTTTGCAGGCAGGCAGAAGCAGTTACAATGGGTTATTGGCATAGCTGGGAATAGGGACCGCTGTGTTTTCTATGAAAAATTAAGAGAAACATTGGAATCGGGTTTTGGGAAGAAAAGAATGAAGCCAAATACATAGGTATTTAGTTTATACATACTTAAGTTATGGAGAGGCGTTTACTTTGGGAGAGAATCAACTACAGTTTCTTCATAGGGGAAGTGGAAAAACCCATGGAGGAGATGCCACCGTTGTGGGTTTAGTGGCTGTGCACGTTTGCTGCACTGCAATAAGCCTCTGCACAGTCCCTGGAGAGAGCCTTGCCCAGTCCCACCACGCTGGCCCTGTGCCTGTGAGGCTGGCCTTTCAGAGGGCCCTAATTGAGGCATATAAACAAATTTGGGGTTGGTTTTTGTTGGCGGGTTTTTTTTTTCCCTCTTACAAGAACAGAAGGAGAAAATCAATATGCTTTTTTCTTGCTTTATTCACTCAGCCATAATTTTCCTCTCTTAAGCTGACTGGTGCCTCTGTTCTTCTACCTCTGCCTGCTTCCCAAGAGCACTGGATATGCCCTCCACCCACTCAGATTATCATCACGTTGGTTTTTCAGATTATTTATCAATAAGTAAAGACATCACTATTCCCTTGCCTGTCTCTAGAATACCTTTTGTTTTTAAATTAGTGGATCCTTCAGAGCCTGGGATTCCCACAACTCCGCACTCTCTGTGGTGAGACCCAGGCCAGGGACTTGGCTTTCACGAAAGAGTAGTCCCAGGCAAACTGGCAGGGGAGACTGTTTGGGGCATTTACTGCTGCCTGGAAAGTCAGGAGCTCGGTGACCAAGTGCCACTCGGGCAAAGGTTTCCTCCAGCATCAGTACACATCCAAGTTGTTTTTACCTCAGTTGTTTCAGTGATCCAGTTTACAACAGCACCAGCCAAGCAGCGATGGTGGCAGGGCTTGGGCAAGGGGTGGAGAACAGCTCAGCACAAGCAGGGCAGGAACTTGAGCTGGTTTCACCATCTGAAAAACACATCTAACTGCATCTTCTGAGAGAGATTTCAGCGTGCCATTTAGTGGGATGCCTCTGGGCTCTGTAACAGAGCTGTGCTGGAGCCCTATTGACCTTTTAGAAAATTACAGTTAAAATACTTCACAGATCAGTTAAAGTCACTCATTTTGCCCTAGCATCATCTAGCTCCCCACATCATCGTGCTGTAGCAGTAGAGTGCACAAGCGACTAATAGCCACGTCATGTAACATTCACACAATTTGATGATTAACATCTCTGATAAAGCAAAATCCTAGGAAACATAATGAAGTGCCTGTTGGTATTTCATCAGTCTGTATCAGCTTGGACTGCTTACGAATTTGTTAATTGGTGTTCAGCCCGTTTCTGGGTGAAATTCATACCAAAGATGAGTGCATAGGTCTGTGGATGACTTACTGTTCACTACAACACCATCTTAAAAGTCGAAGCAGATAGAGAAAAGATCTCCATTTGGATGGAGTTTCGAATCAGAGTCCTCTGGACAATATGCCACAAGGAAGACAATTTTTATTCTTTACCAGATGCCTTACTTTCTGTTCGATCTAGCTGAAATGGGGAAACCAGAATCAGTGTACCTCTTGCCTGAGGATGCCGGCAGCCTCAGGACCATAGCTGTGCTTCCTCCTCTTATTTTTAGAAGTGAGATCTTAGGGATAGGGCTGTCAGGTTTCTTACGTGGAGCCAAGATGGGGCTGCCTGCTTTTGAAAAATCTAAAGGAAATTCAGGAGCAGCAAATTCTTCTGCTCCATTTCTAACAGGTTAGTGGTTAAGGCGGTGGCACGCTTCAAACATTTAAGTGTTGTTTCAGCCAGCCCAAGTTTTGAAAGGTGGTTTTGTGACTAGTTGAATATCAGACGTGCCAAGTTTAGTCTTTGAAGAAAAAACATCTATGCAGAAAGAGTATTTTGCTAGGGAACAGGGATCCCATTAATTCCAAGGAGGGGCTGTCCTGAGCAGGCTCCTCGCTTCCCAAGCACACACCAGTGGCACAGGAACAAGCTCAGAACTCATGGCCACTGGGGAGGAAGAGAGGGGAAAGCCCAGCAAACCCTACTGGGGTTGCCCCCCGTGTGGTCCTGCTGGCCACAGCGCCCCTCAAAAGCCTTGCACACAGGGGCAGCCCTGCAGTTGCTGGGATGCTGTGGCTGTTGCTGCATGAAGGCAGCCGGAGCTGACACACAAACACGATGAATCTTTTACACCTTCTGGGAGTAGGGCTTTTTGATTTTGGTGGGCTTTTTTAATCTTGGATTATGCTTTGGGGTTTTATTAACTGTGGAAAAAAAGATCTGTAAAAACCAGGATTGCCTCCACAGGCTTGTGTTGTGAGTATACAGCAGCTGAAGCCAGGACAGTGGTCTGATCCTGTGGTTTGGGTGTTCTTCTGTTGGTGTTTTATATAGATATGTTTTTTAGTACCTCATGCTTCATCATGTGATTCAGCAGCAATAATTAGGCAGAAACTTGCTGTCCCTGCAGATGCCAAGATTACAGGATGACATACTCTCACCAGATGACAGCACAAACTGATATTTTTAGAACAACCCGCATCAACTGGTCTCCCCAGTGCTTTACTCCCTGGATCGGCAGCACGCAGGTTTTATTACGGGATGAGTCTTCACAAATAGTCTTTTTCATGTGAATGAGCCATAATGATTGTTTAGAGCTGCAGATCAGTGTTGGTCCCCAGACGTGCTGTTGCCTGATAGCTGGGATAGTTACAGGTGGTTTTTAATTTTCCTTCTTTAGAGCCAGACTTTTAAATAGACCCCCTAAGAACATATTTTCTTGAAGAAGTGCGTAGTAAGAGATCCTTTTTTTTAAACATAACGTCATGCAGCTAAGGAAAGATCGAGATCTTTTTTGATAGCAATTGAGCACTCAGCCAAGGTGATGAGCTGACAGCCGGAGAGGTTTAAGTCCTGTGTTGATGACAGCCAAAGAGCACAGGCATAGCGTAGGCAGCAGGAGTGCACCAGTTTAAGTAGGACCGCACGTAAATAGCTGGCCTTTTTCTTCTGGCCTGGGGAGGGAGGATGAAGAAGGAAGATGCTCACACAACCCGATCCTGGGCTCCCAGCACTTCTGGTGGGGAGTCTCCAGCAGGATGCTTCCATCAGCGCTGCCCCTGATTGAGTCCCACACGGTGTGTGGGGACACTGACCCCTTTAAATCAGGTACATGCGACTGGAGGGTGGGAATGCTTTGCTCTGGTCAGGTCTAGGGGAGCTATTTAATCAGCTTTTCCTCTCAGATTACCATGCAGGGTGGCAGTTGTTGGAGTCTGGCAGAGCAGACATCTGCTGAGCAGTAATCGGACGGAGACACAGCTCAGCTCACAGAGGCTGCTGTGTAGCCGTGGTTGTCTGCTGTTCTGCCAGGAGAAAAGCCACTTTTCCTGGGTGATGCCGTAACGAATGGCTTACATTTGTGCACTTTTACAGCTGCACTGAATATCTTGCCCATTGTTTTTCCCTTGCACTGCCTGCTTCTCCTGGCAGGTAATTCATTGGTAATTTACTTCAGACCAATGTAGAGAAAAACTGGTTTTGAGGAAGGACCTTCTCTATCTTGCCTTTTCTACCACTTGTTAGTCATGATAGAGGATGTCCTGCCTTATATCAACATGGTGGAAACCCTTTTCTATGATCTGTGTGAGCATGATTGGCCTGTCATTTTCAACTTAACTGCAGAAGAAAGTGAGAAGACTGCTTAGCAAGGAGGGTGTTTTTGGTACCTGGCAGAGAAAAAGAAACTCTATAAGGACATTCAGAATAAAGAGTATGTAGCACGTTTCCGTGGCACTATGAAGCTGTAATTCAGGATGTTTTGCAGGTACCTTTTACTCTAAAAAGTGGCTCACATTACTCAGATTCAAAAGTGTGACCAGAATCCTTCTGTGGTTTTGCTCAGGTGCAGTAGTTACCCATCCTTTTCTGATCAATAGTAGAGGTCACCTTCGTAATGCTCCTGAGTGCCTAAAGAGAATACCATTATTCCAGCCAATGTACTTTACCCCTAACAGAATTTGTATTTTGCAAGTATTTTTGGCCTGCTTCCTCTAACCCAGCAGTATCCGCTGTGTTGAACTTCAAGGCTGATGTCTCTCAGTCAGTGGCCCATCATTTCCCATGATTTCCCACCTCACTCAGGCTCCTGAAAGACAGGTAGGGAATAAAACTTACCATGTTTAGTTAAGAATGTTAATGTTAAGTAAGAAGCCTGGAGACCTTGTAGAGAGATGATGTCCTGTATCTAAACTCTTCTCTGTTGGCCAGAGGAGTGGTAGACTCTCCCTCGCTGTAAAATATTCCAGACTTGGCTTGACAGGGCCCTGAATAACCTAACCCAAGGCCCTGCCTTCAACAGAAGGTTGGACCCGATGAACCATGAGTCCCTTCCAGCCTGGACTTTCCTAGGATTCTGTAGACAAGTGATACCAGGATAACACGCACATCACTAGCTGTGGCACTTCACTGTAGTCCTGTGCAAGCCTTTTGTCCCAGTGAGCTTATACAGGGTGAGAGAATGATCTGCTGTCCTTAGATATATTTGCTTCCGAGAGATTTGGTTGTCTGCTATGTTTTACAATGTTTCTTGGAGTAGAAGAGCAGGAACAGAAGGAAAAGAGATGCTTTTGTGCTTTACGTGTCTGTGCAAGTACAAGCACAGCAACTTTTTAGCTCCCATAAGTCTCAGTTCTGTGCTGAAGTTCTTCCTCTTTACATCCTTCTCCCTCACTCTCTGCCCCCAATTCCGAGATGGAAAAAATCTAATTTTATGTGTAGAACTTAAAGAGAAAAAGTGAAGTTGCAACATGCCTGAAAGTTAAGGAAAGAAAGCACATTAAGTCGCCAGTTCTTTTTTTCCCCTTGGGCTTTGTGCCCTGACCTCAGCGCTGTCCCTCAGCACACAGCCATCCTCCGGCAGCATACGCTAAGCCTGCCAGGTATCACTGTGGCACACCTGCCATGGCACTGGGGCTCCTGATTTTTGTTCTGCTTGAGAAAAGTATCTCATGCTTCAATTTTGTCATTATAGAAGGATTGGCCACAGTAGTTATCTTCCTTACTTGTTTCTAAACAAATACTGTGTGTTCTTCAGTCTTGAGCTGTGAAATCTCGGGCAGAATATTAACTGGGAGCCACGTGTAATCAAGTTTTGATTTTTAAGCCTACCTCTGTTTTGGAGTAGAAGCTGTACAGCTGGAGTCAAATGTCACTAAAGGACACAAGTTCCCTTTAAAATATTTGCATCCCAACTCTCTGGACAGTAAAAGTAGTTAATGGGATTTCCTGTCCCAGTGGAGTCATTACAGAATGGTACCCAAGGAAAACACTTGTTTGCAGACCTCTAAGTGGTGGGATTTTTCAAGATGCAATCTACTCAACAGACTTTGCAGCCAAATCAGGAGGTCCTTGGTAGGCTGCCCTGCAGAGGAGCCGTGCGTTGCTAGTGCAGTTTCTCATGCTGTAATTATGTAAAGGAGCACACAGCATTTCTTTTAACAGAAAACTGTGTGTGCTGATTGTTGCATTAGCTTACTGATAAACTTACCACCAATGCATGTTTTATCTGTACCTCGCTCTGGGGAGCATCAATGCGTCACCTTCCTATTCTGAAGAAATTTCCAGTGCTGCATAATTGGCACTGTTGGGAATCAAAGGGAGAAAGCAACAGGCAGCAGATGATCCTTCAGAGCTGCTCTGATGGCGACTGAGCTGTCATGGGGCTTGGGAGACAGCCATCCAGTTAAGTGGTGGAATGGTACGAGGGAGAGGTGAGGAAATGTTGGTGCTGGAGGGAAATCAGATCCAACACCTTGGCCACAGAGTAGAGCAAGAGCAGCATTTGTAACTGGTCAGTAGCAAGGTAAAGGATGGGAAGGCAGAGAAAAGGACAGAAGAAAGGGGCATCTCATCTTCCACATAATTGCTTGCAAGCTGAAGAATTAGAAAATACAGGAATACTTACTTTTTGTTGTACACTGTTCTACCAAATAGGATAGATTTAGCAGCTACAATTCAAAATGTCTGTGGGACATGACAAAGCAGGAGTACATCCTCATCCCTTAATGCTTTTTCTGTTTCTGTGTTAAAGTCATTATTTTTATCAACCACATGCATACATATACTTGCATAAGCTCTAGCTTCATATAGTACTATGTATTCTTCTGATGTCCAGCAGAGGTATCTTGCTCCAGCCTTCTGTACACAGGGGTTCCAAACGTCCCTGGTGGAATTGCCCTTTGTGCAATTCCACTTTCATTGTGCTCGTGTGTGTGGGACAGAGCCCAGGTATCAATGCAGTTGTGAAGACTGCACTCCAAATAAAGCCTTCACGCTCTTCAGAAGAAAGTCTTAAGGAAGTATAAGAAACTTCAGGATAAAACCTAAAATTCCCCCTTCCTTTCCCTGATGATTGACAAAGGGCCTCAGGTTTGCCAGAGGATGAACTTCTTCCACGACCATCGCGAATGGGAGAAAACTTCGTGGTGGCTCAGGATGCAGTTGGAGATATTTGGGGTCAGGGAGAGAGGAACACTGAGGACTTGTGGTTGAGGACCCGTGATAAATGGTGATGTAACTGGGGTGCTGCCTGGTACAGTTTTCATTGCTATGATGCAGCAGGCTGCTAACTCAGGGTTGACAGAAGCTTCTTGTGGCAAGACAAGAAAGCGAGAGTGTGTGGGTCTATTACAGACTTTAGTGGGGTAATTTGAAGGCAGGCAGTTTAAGACTTTGATCTACTTCTTTTCATTTTTTAATCCATTTGCAAAGTCCATGTAAACAGAGCTGTGAAAACGGAGCGTGGTTTGGTTCTGCTATGAGCAAATTTCACCTCAACTGTGCATCTGTCTCCTAAATGTTGGCACTATCTGAAAGGACGGGTGTCCCCATGAAAATATGTCAGGCAGCGCCACTTCCACAAATGATGCTCAGTTTTCTTCTGTTGTCACTTTGTTTCATAGTATAATATTTTACGTACGTTTTTAATTTAAACGTTAAACACTGCTTTTTTGCTGCATTGGGAGTTACTGCACTTGTTTACTTTTAATTAATAGCTCTGTTCAAAGTCAGCAAGACTTCTCACACATGCTAAAGTTAAGCCCACGCTCAGCATAACTGGTGGCTGCATGAGAGCGGGCTGGCTTTGCTGGGCTGTGACGTGCAGGACCCCAACCTTGCCTTTGGATGAGGTTGTGTACTGGGAAGTAACCTGTTTGCAGACCCCTCGGTCCTAAGGCTTGACGGGGAAGTGGAGAAGAGGGCCTGCACTCATATGAGTTGCATACGAGCCACTGGACAGGTTTTACTGGGGACTACCAGGCTTCTCTGCATATCTTCTGCTGACCTTGTTACAGCCGTCAGGACACACCAAATGGAGTCGTTGCCAGGCAGTCACATTAACGAACGGCTAGCATTAATTTGCCCTTTGAAAATAAAGAAATCAATATGTTGATCCAGTCGGAAATCCCTTTATTCACAAAACAGTCTACCCCGAACCCCTCCACATAATTAAGGCTAAAGCCAAATTTTGTTTGGGTGAAACGTGCAATCTGTCTGCTCCCTAAGCTATGCTGAATGAAGTTCTCCCCTAATGGCACAGGGAGCAGCTGTCACGCTGTTGCTCTAATAACCGTGAGGCAAAATGATTAAATTTCCATCAGTCATTTAGCATTATCAGAATAGGTCATTTTAATAAAATGTTATCATAGGATAAGCGCCCAGCACCTTAGAAAAGAGAAGGGTAGTGATGGAGAGACATCTCATGACAGCGTTTGAGTAATCTCCCATGAAGGAGATGCTGCTCCAGTTTAATCCAGCAGTTCCTCTGCTGGAACTTAAATAGCTTTTTGGTTTCAACACATGTCCCCTTGTTCCTGCAGTATATAAAGCAATCGCCAACCATTCCTCTCAGAGAAAACCCTCAAAAGGTTCTAAGTGGTATGAGGGACTACGCCCTGATTTCAGAATCCATTTCAGAGCCAGGAGTTACATGCCCAGCAATGTAGACGGCTACCGTGTAGGCTTTCTGAGGATGTCAAAGCATTTCACAGGGATGTTTAGATGTACATCCTTTCCAAACCTCTACTTGGTGCCTGCCTGTATCTTTAAGTCACTGAGTACCTTTAAAAACCTGGCCTCTTGGCTCCCTTGGCTGAAATGTTCATCTGTTTTCAGTGTTATACCTACTTACTGTGTACCTTCGTAGTCATCTCCATGCCACATCTAAGGTGTCTTCCTGTTGTTTTTCCCTCTGCGGAGAAGTTTCATGGCTACAGAATAAGATGGACCCTAACTCTGTTTTTAAAGCTGAGTGGACCCTGACTGTTGACAGTGTGTCATATGAGCAGGAAAATGGAGAGCTCCAAAGTCCAAACTGAAATCTGTGGCTCCTCATTGCTTCTCTTGTGCAGCCTCCTCATCTGTCCCTCAGGGGTGGTAGTCAATGTCAAGTGCAGATGGAAAATTTGTTCAGCCTTTTGGTGATACTGAGAAAGGGTGATCATGAAAAATGGAGAAAAGATGGAGGATCCTTCCAAGCTTCACCTGGAAATATACTCAACAAATAGATGATGCACTGGGTTTCTACAAATCAGATTTAGTTTTTCTTTGGAGAGAGGGTTTTTTCTTTCCTGCTTGGGAACACACTCAAGGAAGCACACTCAAACTTGGCAAAGGAGAAGCATTTTTAAGCAGGGCCACAGTGCAACTTGTAGGTTGCTATCAGTTTGAAGCTTCTGGGTGCAAACAAATCAAAATTGCTTGTCCGTGTAAGCAGTTGCTGGGTTTGGAGGTTTGCTTGGTTGCCATTTTTTGTTGTGTTTTTCCTCCTACATGCAGCCATCTCACTGTTTTTTCTTCTTCTTCCTCTCCAGGCCCTCAAACTGACACGAGATGTAGAGAGAGAACCCTTTGCCAAATCTGCTGTCAGCAAGTGGACAGTGATACTGTTTACAGCTTACGACCTTTGTGAACCCTGCATTATTTTCCTAACAAAGCAGACTGTTGATAGGCCCCTTACTGGACTGAAGATCCTCCTTTTTTTTTTTCTTTTTTTTGGGGGAGGGGGAATTGAACTCATATGCAAAATCTTCCTTTTCTGGGATGGCCAAGCACCTGCTGTGGAGACAATATTCAGCACCATCCTGTTGAGAACACACTGTGTAGCCTTTACAGTAGTTACTTGTCAATGAGTATGTGGTGTTTCGATATATTAATGGTTTATGGGCTGTTTTTAAGTTGGCTTTTCTTTTTGGAGGTTTTTCCCATCTGCCCACCCTCCCCCCTACAACCTCCAATTTGATTTCCTTAGATTTTTGATCATATTTGCTTTCTCTCCCTGGGGAATCTGAAGTCCTGCGCGCGCGCAAGGAGATGATCATAACCCAACACTGCTCAGACGTCAGGGTTTTCTGAATATACTGCGTTTCTTAATCCCGCCGACCGGCTGAATTCCAGAGAGAGGTGATGAGTGTGGTCTGTTAGTTTGTTGGGTTGGTTTGTTTCTTTCTTTCTTAATTCTTTCCTTAAATTGAATGGTACACCCCTGTTTTATGTAAGCGTCAAACCAGGGTTGACTGCAAACAAAGGGAGGCCGACGAGTTTGCCTCTTGGCTGGAGGACTGAGGATGGACTGACAGCGGGTGCCGTGGCCCAAATGGGTGCCAGGGCAGGAGCCCCTTTGCTGCCCACCGGAGCGGGCTCCCCTCTCCTGCCTTCCGTTAGCCCCTACTGCCTCAGCGAGCTGGTAAGGAGTTAAGAGCTGAGCTGCCAGACAAGTGGAAGGTGGCCACCTATAAAAATGTGCTGGAAAAAGTGAAAATTAAGGCAAATACGCCACTTGGCAGAAAAGCTGAGTGTAGAAGCTGGGCATCAGCAGGTTACTTGCAGTGGCAACGCCGGGAGCTGAGGCACAGGTTGTTGCAGGGTGTGTTACTGCATCAGTGATCCTTTGGGTTGTTTTTTTTATTGTTTGTTTGGACATATCCTTGATTATTTTTTCCTTCTCATTGTGTGTAATCTGTTGTGGCAGAAGAAGCAGGAGAGGGAATGGCAAGGTGACAGTATCATACAAATGGCTTTTCATATGGGTATAGATTGTAACAGGATAAATGACACTGAAAGACAAGGCAGTTTTATATATTTTGCTTCTAAGATTTTCTTTTGTAAAATGAATAATAATTAATAATAATAATAATGAATAAAAGGTATGGTGCTGTATAGATCCTCTCTATAATCTGGAAAGTTTGATTACCTTTTATTAGTATCTTTGGGGGGGGAGGGATACAAGAAAAGAGGGAAGAACACCAATGGTACATAGGAACTCGGTATGAAGAGGTTCTGAATAGGACAGTGTATACATAATTCTCCAAAGCGATATATGAAGTTTTTTTTTTCTTTGCATAAAAGCATTATGCATATAAATATATAAATATATTTTATTATGTACAGAAACGGATCATTATGCATGGATGTTAGGGAAAAAAAAACAAACTAGCATTTTAACCCAAAGTCTCAGTGCATGAGTTCCCACCGACCCGTGTCCCATGCAATGTGGAGTGACTCCCTGTGGCCACTGCCACTGCACATGCACAGTCTTACACACACACGCACGCACCCATTCGTGGGCCCTTCCTCGCTCATTACTTTTCCAGGTCCCTGAGGTGATATTAGTGAAACAGCAGCTCCTAGTGTGATGGAAGTTTTGGTTTTGTATCGTAGCCCCCACGGTGTTCTCGCATAAAGATGCACCTCTTGGTTTCTCCCCGCAGTTCTGACCGTGTAGACTCTGTGCCGTCGTGGTTAATCGTAGCCCTGTAGCATATCGATCTTCCAAGCAGCCAAGGGTTTATCATTTGCCTTTAAAAAAACCCTTATATTTTCTTTTCACACTGAGGTGGTCTGTTTGTCAGTGTGGAGTCTAGTTTGTTACATTTGTTGGAGTTAACTGATGCTCACTGCCCACCTCGGTCCGCAGCCGGCTACCCAGGATGCTCATGTGGCACAGTGTCACCTGGGCTAGAGGTGGCTTTGCTTAGCCAAGTCCAGTTGCAGGCACCTTTTACCAAGGTTGTTTGAGCGCTTTATCACCAGCCTCCCCTGAGTGTGTAGCATTAGCTCTCAGCTTCCCAGTACACCCCGAAATGTGAGTGTATGCTGAAGGACTTCCCTCCGGTGCTCTTTTCTCCAAGGTCCTCCCTGGTTGCCTCCCTGCGGCTGGTCTCATCCGCCTGCCCCACGGTGTTGGCCACCAGCAGAGCTCACTTGGTGGCCCGCTGTGCCAGAACACAGCATTTGGCCCCTGCACAGGTGAGCCATCGGTGAGCCACCACTGTGCCTGCCCAAAGACCACCAACCAGGTCACTGACTTGATGGTATGGCCAAGGTGACCAAAATCCATCACTTGTTTGTTTTTGTTTTTTTTTTCTTGGTAGGGATGCAGTTCTTGTCAAAGGCAAGAGAAGGCCCGTTAGCTTAAACCAAGCGGGGGCAACTTCAGCAGTGCTGTGGCAGCCTAGCTCCCGGGAGTCCAACAGAGCTAGCTCCCACTGGCAGGAATGAGAGAGAAAACTATGGTCTGCTCTGTTCAGAAAATGGAGAAAACCCACTTGATTTAGAGACAGCCCATCAACGGCAGAGAGGTGATGTTGTTTTTAAAAAATAAATAAAAGCATTAGTGGCTGAAAGGCTTAACCTGCCTCCCACTAACATCAAGGAAAGCATTTCCATTGATGTAGCTGGGACACCTTGTGCCCCTGCTTCGTAGAACATCCCAGCACTCGCTGAAGAGGTATGGGCTTGGCCAGCCTCTTTGGTTTGGTATCTCTTGCTGATTTTGGGGGCCAAAGTTTTCAAACAGAAGTGCCTGGAGTCGGGCACTGAAAGTGAGGGGGACTTCAGCATGGTGGCACGGTGTGAGCTGCTCTTCCCTTGATGCTTCTCAAGGGAAGAAGAGGTGCCAGGTCCCCCCAGGCCCAGGAGAAGGTCACCACCCTCTGTCCCTGCCGAGGAAGCTCAGCAAACACCCTCCTCTCCAGAGGCACTAAATAATTCTTGCTGAATTCAAAGGGCCACTTATGTAGGTGCCAAAATCCAGACTTGAATGGCTGATTTTGGGAACCTGCCTTTGGAAAATTGGGCCTTTGAGTCTTTGAATATGTTTATGCCTAGACGTTTTCCCCCTGAAATCGTGTAAAACAACTAAAGGCCCAGAACAATTAGATAGTTATCATTTAAACTCTTGGTCTAAACAGAAGGTCTATAAAGGTGACATTTACACAGTTCCTAGTCACAGGTTTGGGGCTTGATTTAAGGATTTTGTAAAAAAATTTTCTTTTGAGAATCATTGGATAGTTGACCACTGCTTAACTCCAGGAATTTTTGTGCCACCGCTACAGAAAGTTACCTTTTGGGTCACATATTTCTCTAAAATGATGTCATTGCTTGGCAATCGGTGTCCTGTAAGTGTTTCTAGTACACAATATACCTTAGGAATTGCCAACAGATGTGAAGGGGGACCAGATACATTTCGTTACTATGGGTTGGAAAAAATGGATTGTACATTTGGCTTCACATGTTTAACTTTTTTTTTTAAAAAAGTTGCATGATTGGAAAAAATATGTATACAGTATCTGTAAAACTGTTTTATCTGTTTTTGTTTCAAGCCATGTAAATTGGAAGAATATTAAATCCGCAGCCTTATAGCGCATGGCCGTCTTTACATACCGAAGAGCTGAACAGTTTATACTTTTCATTTGGGCTATCTTGTACTTTCATTTGAAAGCAGACACTCTCATGTTGCAGTCTTACTGAGGATTTTGTATTTAAAAAAAAAAAAAAAAAAAAGGAAGAAAAAAGATGCTGCCCTGGAGGAATATACTACCTTACTACACAGAGGTTGGAAGGAAGTTTGTTTTGGAGCAAAACCTGCCCCTTTCCAAAGGAAGTAGAGACGCAGTGCTTACTCCACTTGGTGTTAGTAGATATTGCCTTGTGTATTCTATTTTAAATTGTAATCTAGTTTGTAAAAGAGATGGTGACGCATGTAAATAAAGCATAATGGATCTCTACATTGCACATGAGCTTTCGTTCTAGTTTATTGTGTTGTGACCAGACATTTAAATGCATGACCTGGAGAGGGGGTGACTTCCAAGCAGTGGGTGAGATCAGTTTTTGGAGGGTTTGGGGCTGGGAAGGGGACCTGATCCTGCATCCACTGGAGTCTGTCAGCACATACTTACTGGTGCATCTGCACTTCAACCCTTCAGCCAAACCAGTGTAGTTTTGGTGTTCAAATAATCCCCAATGGGATCATTTACTGCTGCTAAAAATCACAAAGTTCATTTGTTTTGGGGGTTGAAGGTGGGAAGGTTGTCCCCTGGGACGGCAGCAGCACCCAGCAGCTGCAGCTCCAGACAACTAGCCCAACTGCACATTGGTCAGGAGAAGAGTTACACACACCTCCCCCCTCACTCCGTGGGCTTGGCTAGGTTTCAAACTGTCTTTGAAAAATGCCTGGAGTACTTGAAACCACTGTTTGGGATTTGGGATCAGAAAACCAGCAGCCTGACTCTGCAGAAAGTTCTGTGGAGGGCCCTGGCCAAGTCACAGGAGAGTGGGCTGAGAAACATAAGGTACTTCGACAAAAAAAAGACTTTGAGCCACAGATGTATATGGGTTTCTTGGAGTCATTTTTCAAGACTAAATGGTATTTTCAAGGAAGAGGAACCTTCTCATGCAGTGGGGAGGGGTTTCTCATGGCTCCGCAGGGATGAGGGCCCCATGTCATCCATGCAAAGCCCACAGGAGCTGAAGTACTGCAGTATAAAGAATGGCTTGGGGATATCCCTTGTTTAACATAGCAAGAGCTGTTCGGGCTTTGTCCTAACTAGAGATAGCCTGAAATATCACCAGATCCAGTCAGAAAATAGCTTTTGGCCAAGGTGAAGTGTGCGTTAGCCTTCCCGGACTGAGGGCATGCTTATCCTGCAGCAGTTACAGCTGCTTCTTGGAAATGGAGCTGATTTACTTGATTTTCCTGGAGGCCCTTCCAACAGTGCTCTGGCAGGGAAGGACCCATGTCCTCCGCATCGTTGGCATAGCCCCACTGGTATTTAGGACAAGTGATGAGAGCACTTGGCCTGGTGAGTTGTCAGGTGGGAAGAGCCTCAGCTTTGACCTGGATTTAGGCAGGGGCAGCAGCAGCCATGATGAGCTGGTCAAACCCTGGGTGCATTTTGTGCTGAACCTACTTGGTTGTGTTGTGCAATGCCTTAGCTGTGACCTTCACTTCACCCAGCCTTGGAATAGATCACTCATCTTTCAGAGTACTTTCAAAATAAGTCCAAACATTTTAAACTTCCCTGGGTTGTCCCAGAAGACAAAAGGCTTTTCGAGCTGCTGCTGCTGAGTCTGGTGAAGCAACCGGGAGCTATTTTGGGAGCTTCCCACCACATACGCTGATTTGCGAGTTTGACCAGACCAGGGAAAACAGTATTTTACAGCTCTTGTTTGGCTACCACTGCCAAGGAAGTTAGGGGTGCTTTCAAGAAGATTGAGATAAGCAAATCTGGGAGGCTACCTCTTTTTCTGGTGGAGTCATCGTGACTGGTATCTCCCTGTGCAAAAGGAGGACTTCTTGTGTGAAGTGAAGCCCAAGTCAGATGGAGCAGATACTGCTCTCACTGGCGCTCAGCTTCATCCTCCTGCCAGCGACTGCTGCCGTGTCTCATCGCCTCTCTGTTTGCCCGACCTAGCCCACAGAGCTTTTTTCCCACTGGCTCTGCCTGTGGAACTTTTTAAAATGAAAATACTTTTATCATGTAAACACAAAACATAGAAAATTCCATTAGGGGAAAAAAAGGAAAAAAAAAGTTTGATTTATTTTTTAAATGCTGTTTAGATCTTCAGAAAACCCTGGAATTGTCTGACGAAATTCAGAAACTGGATTTTTTTACTTTCACACTTGGATTTTCTTTTCATACTAATGACACCAGTTGCTTTGCATGTGCCACAACATTTACTTATTAGAACAAAGCGTCTCCTGCTTTTATTGTTTGATGCTTTGATGACATACCAAGGAACTGACTTAATCTAGAAAATGAGATAAAACATCTCGATTCAGTAGGAACAATTGGCCTAAATGAAGGGTAACTGTTGTAACATTCTTTTAATGTTACATGGTGCCATGCAGGTTTAAAGGTGTCTGTATCCTAGGAATGACATGTGGTGAAATGGGGCAAAACAGTAAAAAATATGTGACATTGTATAAAAGCCTTTCCAACTTCCAAGACAAATACAATTCTAATCAGGATTCCCTACCTCCTCCCCTGCTCAAGTTTCAGTCTTTATTAGGTGATACCTTAAAACCTGACTTTTACTGAAATTCAAAGGACAAGGCAATTCCCATTTCCTTAGGGATTAGCACTGCACTAGTACCTACCGACCGTGCATGCTGCCCTGCTTCCCACACCCTGGTGGGCATCGAGGTTGCTGCCGGCACCCACGGCACGTGGTACCCCATGGATTTCAGGCTTCGGCTCTGTCTCATGCCTGGAGGGGCCACATGTAGGACCCCACAGCTGGTGCAGTGAGATGCAAAGACAGGAGGATGGGGAGGATATAAGTGGGAATGAAGCATGGCAGATATCAGCTCCCTGTTCTGGTATTCACCTGTTGCATGAGACCTCTCTGAAGCTTCATCTGCTGCATGGACAATGGATCCTTCTTCTGTTTATAACCACCTTGGAAAAGGACAGTATTGGTTAGAAAGTGCTAATTAGGAAATACGGTTGTACACAGACCTCCAAAGCAAAAGATGGAGGAAAACTATGTATTGACACCATCACTTTGGAGATCCTTCCTGGAGCATGGCAGAGGATGCTGCTCCTGCCTCCTTCTTCTCCAGGAGGGTGAGATCCAGACTTTCCAAGTCTCTGCTGTGAAGGACAGGCTTAGTTTCTGGGCAACCTCTCATGTTGCATTTGTTCTTTCAGTAGAAAATTCATACTTCACCAGCCCTTTATTTTAAATCTCTGTAGGCTTCTCTTACTTAAGGCTATCCAGGCTTGTACACCATTAACTAGCTCATGGATGAATGTCCTGGAGAAAAGTCAGTGCTTAGAAAGCAATTCATAACAGACATAAAACAAGAAAAAAAACCCACGTAGTCCTCTTACTCATTAAATGAAACCCATTGTCATTCACACTTCTCTTGAGAGTCATACTTGCAATACCAAACTGCATTATCAACCTCAGTTGATATCCGTTAAGCAAAATTTATGGCAGGCCTGTCGCATTTATACAGAAGTTTTTGCTATGCATTGTCACTCAGCCTAGTGGGCTCCTATGGAAAAGCCACAATTTAAGTCAAAATTCTACTGTGCCTGAGCGCTTAAAAAATTGCAGTGGCTTTCTGAGCTAGGAGATATCAAAGTCTATTCCTGGGGAAGGCAGCTATCTTCAGGTGCCTGCTCTGAAACCTCTGCCTCTAGAACTACAGCCAGAAAAAGTCAGCAGAGGGAAAGGTTGGATATGGATATTCAAGGGGTTTTCACTTTGTGGTCGAGTTGTGTTTGCTCTGCAGTCTGGGTAAGGTGGGCTCCTTCTTGCCACCAAAGGGCCAGTGCTAACCATTACCGCATCTTAGGAGCAGTTATGTGGGGTTACCCTGGAGTAATACAAATACAAAGCCTCTCTTCCCTATCTCTGTCTCATCTGTAACTAGTTACATCCATGCCTTCAGGGTGAGCCCATTTCACTCTGTTTTTCACTGGAGGCCATCCATGTGATGAGTCCTGAAGGTGAAAGTGCCCCGAATTGCTGGCTTTTGGGGATCTTGGCTGAGACTCTGATGCTGCACTTCCAGCTTCTTAAATCTTTTGCCTGAATGTCTTTGCTTTTCCACAATCTTTTCCTTCACCTCACTTCACCAAAGCTTTGTTCTCTTCTCGAGAAAGGGCCTTAAGGACAATGACACGATGTTGCTGTTGGCAGGAAGCTCCTTGGGTCACAAATGCATATATGAGGGCCAGCTCTCACCTCACCTGTCCCATGGACCATCTGAGTGAGCTTCTCTCTGCATGCAGAGAAAACTATAAGAGATGTGAAGACACAGGAATGGCAAGTAAAGTGGTCAATCCACTTCCGTGGTCACCACGTGTTTTCTAGTGCCGCCAGCAATGGTTTTCCTAACTTTTGATCTCCATGAACCTTTCTTTGGAAAGAAGTCTCTTTCTCTTTTTATTATTTATTTTCATTCTCTGACTTTTTTACGTTCTGTTTTTTCCTAAGGCCAGGTATTAAAATGTTTGTGAGGTAATGTCAGCTGTGCATGACATTATTTTTAATGATTTTTTTATATATATATAGAAGTAGCACAGTTATCTTCCAAGAGCTCATTGCTGGTACAACTTACTCCATTACAGCTACACTGGCAAAAAACACTCTACACTGTTTTTTATTTGCTGCTTTGAGCTACTTTTGAGTCTGAAGACAGAGTTTTCTGGTCTAGCTATTCTCACCCACCTTTTCCTGACGTAGGCTAAACCCTGAATATTGCTTCACAAGGAATAGCAAGTTTGCAGCCAATGCAGACTGGTGGCTGTATTCAAAATTCTGTCAAAGTCAGGAGATGCAGAGCTGAGAGTAAGTAGAAAAGGTTCGTCGCCCTCTTACCAGGTGTGGCTGCTCAAAGGGACATGAGCACGTCACTTCAGAGCAAACTACTACAGCCCATGAAGTGGCAAAAATATGAATACCTAACTCTTTTTAAAAGTGTCTCCTTGTGGCAGAGCCCTGGAACAGGCTGCCCAGAGATGTGGAGTCTCTGTCTCTGGAGACATTCAAGATCCGCCTGGACAAGTTCCTGTGCAACCTGCTCTAGGAGGAGCTGCTTTGGCAGGAGGGTTGGACTACATGACCTCCACAGGTCCCTTCCAACCCTGTAGTATTCTGTGATTCTGTGAAATAGCCTTGTACAGCCTATGTAAGAAGATGCAGCCTAGAGCAACCATCTACACAGTTGGCCATGTTGCCTGCCCTTCAGCAGCGCAGGCTCTTGTGATCTGTAATATTTTCCTGGGCTGCACTCTGTCAAATAAAACTGAAAAACCCTGATTCTCTCTTTTTTTCAGTGATTCAAGAATCTGCTAACTTTTCCTCTTGAAGGTTAACAGAATTTGAACATTTTATGCTGATCACCTCATCCACAAGCTAACAAAAGGCTTTATCTGTTTCTTTTCCACTGTAATTGACAGTCCTCTGTAGATGCATGTTCAGCATTTCAAGACTAACTTAAAGGTCAAATTTATCATATGGGCAGACTGGATGAGCTCATGGTTGAGGAAAGACCATCTAAAGGTGACTTGTCTAACATATCTCTACACACGCACAGATCCTGCACGCATTTTTGGTCCAGCCTTGTCTCAGACACCACGGGTGCACCAAGAGCCCTAGGTCAAAACTGTGCTGGAAAAGTACAGAAGGGTTGAGTTGGCAGCTGGAATAAAAGATAATGATACGGGTCTGAAGGAGACATATTCAGAAACAGAGCAGAATTTCACTCTTCTGACCCCTCTTATATGAAATCTTAGTTACACCAAACTGCCCAAGTCAGTCAGATTTTGCCTATTCGTTCTGCAGCGATGCGTGTGTACTGCACTGGAGAAAGCAAACACTCCCCTGTGTCGCCGTGTTCAGCTGGTGACAGTACCCAAAGCAAACCCTGGGACCCTCGTACGCCACACATAGGGACAGTCACGTAGTACTCCGTGCCCTGCACACGTGCTCAGAGCACGCCTCATGATGCAAGTACCACATGTGCTCCGTTTCTTAGCACAAAATCAATGTATGAAGCTCAAAATATAATAAAACTGTAGGTACAGCTGAAAGTGTGAAGTGAGAAGAGGAGGTGGATAACTTCCCCAAGTTAAAATCAGTATCTTCAGTGGCAGCTTCTGCACCCTGTTTGGTTGGGGATTATGAGATTACTATCTTGTTAGAAAATGGTGATCAGCTCTAAGTCTCTTTTCTCTCAGGATTTCTCTGCTGTGTCCCACAGGCTTTTTGTCCAAGTGACTTTTCAGCCTGTTCCTCCTTCTCCAGGCAGAACCACAGGTGGTAGACACGGAAGAGGAATTTGGAGGTAGAAACCAGTTCTCCGTGGGACACTTCAGCAACTATCAGCTCTTGCACACGCGTTTCCAAAGCAGGACCCACATGCTGTATCCCCTCCCATCCGTCCCATCCTCCTCCTCTGAGGCTAATCTTGTGTCACACTTGTCCCCAGGTCCCCATGCTACCTTCCCCACCCTGCCTTGGCTGGATGCCCATGGCCGTGAGAGTTTGGGAACCCCAAAGCTGGCAGCAGCCTCTGACTGCTGGTGTGTCAGCCAGCTCAGCAGCTGGAGGACATGTGCCCCACACCCTAAGCAAACCCCTCTTGCAGAAGGAGCAATGCCACCATGTGACACCACTAGGAACTGGGAGGGAAAAATCGACCAGGCGATATTCAGTAGACAAAGGTATACAGCACTATCCCGAAGAAGGAGAGATCAGCGACATGTGCACAGAATGGGGTGCAAGCAGCAGCACTGGAAAAAAAAGTATTTTGGGCAGCAATCAGCTAGAAACTGTCTGAGCTCCTGCTGCAGCGTCATGGCACTGGGGCAGTCCTGGGTGCTGGAACCATCCCAAGGAAAAGTTGCAAGAATGAGCTAAAGAACGGGGACCTGTGGGAAAAGGCTGATATTTTGTTTGAACAGGGACACAAACTGCCCTTTACATCGAAGACTACTAAAAAAACTGCTTCCTGCTCGCTAAAGAGAGGACACAGCCGTGTTTCATCTGCAGCAAATGTGGGTTACGTTCTAGCTATGAGGGCAATTAACACATTTCCTAGAGGTGTAGACTTTTCTTCATTAAGGGTGTATTTGAGAGCAAAATGTTTGCCTGGATTTTCATTGACCCTGTCTCAGAGCAGAAGGATGATCTCCTGAGGTTCCTTCTAGCCTCATGCTCCTATGACTTGCCTTAAAGAGTTAAAACAGCTTTAAAAATAAAACAAAATACTCAAGAACCCCACAAAGGTTTCTGCCCTTTCCTACCTGAGGCACAGATCTCTATGTACAGTAGCAAATTGTTATCTTTTTTCCAGGTTTGAGTGTAACAGGTATTGAGTAATGTTGTCTGGTGTGTTGACACATGAGCCAGGGTGTGCCCCAGACCCCGGAGAGGTATCGGTGTAGTGCAACCACCTGCTAAAAGGCTGCTGTTCAGTTTTCTTCTGCTCTCTAGCATCTCCCTTTGCCCCTGGGGAAGGGGCGTGCTGTCCCAGTTGGTTCTCCAGGCACATCTGGCTGCTAACAGAAGTAGTTCTCTCCTGTTCCTGATGAGACTCAAAGCTCTGAGAAGATGCCCTACCCTGCAGGTTTCCTTTTCCTGATGAAAACCAGTGCAGAAAGTGCTCTTCTTGAGGAGGCTCTGGCATCTGTCAGCTCCTCTCATGGCTGGAAGCATGCAAATCTGAAGGACCAGAAGTATAAATACGGGTGAAAAGGCAGATATTTCTGCAATGGGTCAGGTTTGTTTCAAAACTGGCCACCTTCCCCCACTGAGGGCATGTGTTGGGCCACCCAGCAGGGAGGAGGGGCTGGACCAGGAGAAGATGCAAGCAGCAAAGCCCCACTGACTGTGAGGAGCAGGGCTGGTGTGGGCAGGGATGCAGGAGGCATGGCAAGGAGAGACAGCTTTGGGTGATCATTTGTTTATCAACAAACCTAGGCCTCGGAGAAAGATGCAGCCTGAAGCATTTTGGGGTGTCCTCGTCACTGCTGCCAGGCCACCAAGGCTGGTGTCCCTCTGGGTCAAGAGGAGCCAGGCAGCCTGTGCTGGCAACAGTGGGCACAGCACAGGCACCCAAGCCAATGTAGTTATGGGCTGTGCCAGAGGACAACAGGGATGCTCATGGTGGGATCAGCCTCTTCTCCTGCCAGCAATGAAGAGCAGCCACTGCCTCCTCGCCCTGCAATGGGGCTGGCAGTAACTCCCCCAAGAAGGTCCCAGCACAGTCAGCCAGCAACTTGTGCTGAACTTGGGCTCCCAGACAGAAAAAACAAACCACTGCCTTTTCGATGTTTACATTAGATGTTTATTTTACAGTTCATTTCACAATCCGTTTCTCTTCTCCCTTTGCTGTGAGTTGATTTATGGTGCTGCAGATCCTATCTGCCTGCCCTGCCCAGGGCACAGACTTGGAGGAAAGCCTGCCAGGGGTCTCTCCTTGTCCTTGTTGCTGTTTTGTCTCCAACTACCCTTACCTATGGGTTAAACTAGAGCAGTTTCTGCCAAACTGCAATAAATTTGTTTCATGCTCCCTTGTGCTTGCACTGGTACTTTGAGGAATGTGTGGCTCAGGTTGTCGGAAGAAAACAAGAGCAAATAAACATGGTGCAAAGGTCTGTCTTCAGCTTCCCTCTGGCCAATTTCTCCCCTGGCTGGACCAGCGGTGTTGAGGACTGCTGGCACGCCACGGGACTGTGGATCTCACGCCCCATCTGCTGTGTCTCACTGGTGGTAAGGTGCCATACCTGGCCACAGGGCAAGTCCCCGGGCTGTGGGGACAGCCAGTGACCACAGGAGACGGCTGGTCTCTGCCCACCCTGCACCATAAGGGATTGTCCGGGGCTGTTGGAATTAACTGGGATTACTTGTTCCATGGCACATTTAAATTTTTATTTTTATGCTGCTATGTCTTAGTGGCACTGGGGGAGGTGGTTTAGCTTCACCGTTCAATCAAGGCCTTTCTTCCACTGCTGAACATGCAAAAAAGATGTGCTGCCATTTGCTGAGAAAATAGGAGATCAGATCTGAAGGTCTGGTGGGAAATCCCTGAGTAAAACTTGGCCTTCCTTGCTGGCTGCGTGCTTTGGAGGAGGAGAAGGACTCACTGCTTCCTTGTACGGGGCCAGGTGCTCCCCATGAATAACTGAATAACTGGACCCAACCTAAAAGCAGAAGGAAGTCTGTTTAAAAAAACAGAGGTGTGGTAATGACACTATCGTGTTTTATGTGCGTTGTGTAATCCGTGACGTGCGTGGCTCCTGAAGAGCCTGCTCCCCAGTCACGGGTAAATCACTCCTTGAAAACAACAATAAAATCCTAATAAGTTGGCTGGCTAGAGACGTTTGTTCCTTTTCCCCAGGGAAATGATATTCACTATAAACAAATGTATATTTCGTGGACTGAATGCTCATGTGACAGACAGGATGGTTGTATAAATCAAGCCAAAAGTTTTGAAAGAAAAGAATGTCAACCTCTCCAGTTTTCTTTATCACTGCTAATTGCCTCGGTGATGATGCGTTTGTTTCACATAGTTTCACATAGAGGGCAGTGAGAACCTATGGTTACCTAAACGAATACAAAAATCCATGTCTGCCCAAAAACTTTTTTAGCAATTTACACCTTTTGAATTGCTGCTGTACCAAGTGGGGACTTTAATGTTAAGAAACTGCCTTCATGTTCAACTTAATGCAAACTAGAGTACAGAAGAAGGGGATTGTTTTGGCAATACATGTTTTTAAGCTCTGTCTCACTGGTCTAAATTTAGTCCATTCTTGAACTGGTAAAAGTTCTTAAAGGCTACATGAAAATACCTNAAAAAAGAAAAGAAAAAGAAAGTATATGTACTTTTATTTAATGATGGAATGATTCTTTCTTACCTTTAATAATTCTGCAGACATTGGAGAACAGCGTTGGAAATAGAGAAATTAAATGGTCTGGGAAGTATGAACTTTTCTGCTTCTGTGCACATGGCGATTCAATACTTAAAAGGAAGATCTGCTACCATTTTATGTGTCAATAACACCCCCAAACAGTATGTTAAAAAAAATGAGAACACAACACTGTGAGTATAAAAATTGACCCCAGATTAGCCCAAGTTATATCTGGTAAGTCCCAATAAATCCTAAACCATTTGTGTAGGTACTGCGAATCTAGGGCAGGGTTTGGGGGCTTCTTTTTCTCTAATTGAAACCGCATTTTAGGAAAAGCAGCAAGGCCAACGTTGCTTGGCAGCTTGGCATGGAGGTATTCCTAAAAGCTTGTCAGAAAGTCAAAGGTAGAACTAAAAAGCAGAGGGGTGGCAGCAGTAACAAGGGTGAGGGCGGTTTCTGCAGGATGATCAGGAGATGCATTTCATAAGAGAGGAACCTTCTCCCTGGATAATTTTTCATAGCTAGCAACCATGCCTTGCAGTCTCTGTCTTGCAACAGAAGTTGTATGTGGAGATTTTTTTTTTCCCCTACATGACCTGTCTGCCCTGCAAGAGGGCCATGAAACCTCAGGGGAAAAACCTGGCCCCTGGGGACTCCTGCTGACATCTCCCTTTCCACCTCTTGTCCCCTACAAGCCATGACTGATAGGGGTATAGAAGGGGGGGGGGTGGCTGCTGAGGGTGGATACCAAACAGGGCAACCAGAGGAATGGCAGTGGGACTTGCCTGGGACGGACTCCCCCAGGCATGGACCAGTGATGGGGCCTCCCAGGGCTTGGTCCTGAGCTCAGCTGGATACCCCAACGTTGCAGAGGTGCTGTGGGTACTCTGACACTGCAGAGATGTCAAAGGTGCCCTGTCTTTGCACTCATGGGTGCCCGAAAAAACTACCCATAACCTCTTGCACCCAGTCTAAACTTTGCCCAAGAGACATTTGCAGAATACAGGCTTCTTCCTTGAAAGCCTGACTTCATGTGGGGCAAAAGTGGAGAGGTTGTCCCCCTCACCTCCTGCCAGCCTCGCCTGCCCAACTGAACTCAAAATCCCAAAGGAAAACATTTTGCTGGTGTTTTGCAATACCCTCTCTCTGTCTGTTTTTGCTGCCCCTGTTTCTCAGTCTGTTGGCTAAGATCAAGTATAGCATCTCAAGGACACCCTGGTCCCATCCTCTGTATTTAGGAGAGAACAAGGGGAGATGCAAACAGTTTTAAAAACACTTGTTTATATTAATTTGTAGTTTATTGGGAATTTTAAATGAAGTACAGCAACCCATGAACTGAAAATAAGCCAAGGAAAGCAGTAAAGGCATTGTCAACATACGCAATGAAGATTGATAAATGGCAAATCTAACTCTGCTAAAAAGAATATGGTTGGTGGGATCTGTGTTTCTGTTTGGAAGTAAAATCTAGTGCTCAGTGAGGATGTCCAGCCACCAGTTTCTGAACAGCTTGACTCCTGAAGTCCTGTTCCCTAGAGCAGGCTCTGTACGTTTGGGTCTTTGCAGTTTTTTCCTATAAAAATTCTGGCAGCCCATGAAGAATGGTTTGCGGACACTTCATTCCACTGTGACTTCTTAGAACGTGGTATGGGATTAAGGTAAATCTATGGTATCTCCTTAGAGCAGTTTGTACTTAGCAGTGCAGTACATGTAGTTCTTATCCAGGTAAAGCTTCCCCTAGACACAGGAGGAAGAGCACAGGGCTGTCCCAGCCTTGCTGTAGGAGGGGTACCCAGTGTGACAGCAACAGGACATCCACCAGACACGTCCCAGGGAAGGGCAGCTTCGTGCTAGACCGGCAGCTCAGGGCTCTGCCACGGGGCGAGCTGTGAGAGCCAGGGGCCACAGGCATGTAGAGCAGATGTAATAGAGCAAACTGCTGGCATAAAACGAGTTCCTGTTCTTTATTCTGCATCCAGAAATGGCCTGTGATGTTGGGAAGGGATGGATCCGAGATCCATGGAGTGCTACTTTTTCTTGCTGATTGCAGGGGACTGCATTAATAGGGCTGCTGAGTGTTGATAAGGGCTGCTATAGTGAAAAAAAGCAACTAATATGATAAGGCATGTATTTTTGTGTCACGTTTCAAGCCATTTAATAGTATTGGGTGGGAGTGGGGTGAACAGGAGCAAACGTTGGGTTAAAAGATGTCCTTTATGTTAAAGGAACCTACTTGAACTCACTTTTCTGTAGTTTAAATGAGAAAGTGGGTTAAGTTATTTCTGATAAAGTACTGGCTGCTTGAATTATGTTCATAGGCAGAAAAAAGTGCAGATTTGCATCACAATTCTGCCCCTGCAACCTTTTTGAGTTTTGCATGGGCTTTTTATGACACTCCCTCCCCACCCTGTAGGACCACACTGGAGGCTTTTCCCAAATAACAGCATCGATTGTAGGCAACGGCATGACAGTTCTGCATTACTGCTAACCCAGGGACAGGGATGCCAAACTTGCTTTCATTGTGGATGGTTTGATTAACTTTTCATCAAGCCTGCGAAAGAATATTGAACCAACTCGGACACCTCTTCTGTGCTTCAAAGACCCGAGGTTTTTTTTATCCAGTCCCTCCCCTTTCTCTCAGAGAACAGAAAGCCTACAATTACAGGCAGCTTTCAAGGCTGGCAGCTCTAGCGAACTGCCAGGACTTGTTAGGGCACAGGGTGGAGGAGCTGAATTGCAGTTGGACCAGAATGAAAGCCATTTCAACCAGAGCCGCTCAACACCCCCCAGGGATGGGACCTCCCCTCATTTCTGGATGCATACACTTGGAGGCCAGGATTTGGCCATGGAGCAGGTGTAGCCCATCATTCAGGTTGTAATGGGTTGCTCCTCTGCCTTGGGGAACAAATACCCAGAGAATCTACTCAGTGCCATACCCTCTGCTGGGCTCTCTGACACCTCTGATTACCCATCCCCATGCAAATCAGGAAAGGGTAATGTTTGCCTGAAAACTCAGAGGAACTGGGTGATCACAGAGATCCTCATGTCCCACCATGCATGACCACAGCCAGCCAATGGTTTCAAAAGCTTCTCTTCAGGGAGCATCTGACCTTATACAACTTGTTTAGAAAACCAAGTTTGAACAAATCCTAAACTGACCTGAGCACCTTGGCAGAAGGTGAAATTTCTTCACTTGTGTCCTGTTCCCTGGAGCTCTTCCAAGGGGGTCTGGGTCTTTCCATGGCCTTTTTCAAGTGCCTTCCAAAGCCTTACCTGAAGGACTTGAGTATGCTTGCAAGCTGGTGTCTTTCATCAAGAAGCTATGGTAGCATTAGTGGCAACATCTAGGTTGCATACAAAGGGCATCACTGGAGGAAAGGTCTTCTCAGTGAACCTCGAGGGCCTTCCATTACAGAACAGTGACTTACTCCTGAAATTTTGCTGTGATGTAGCGGCTTCCTTTTGTAGGACTTATCACCCTTATCTGATGTACTTACACCTGCATTTAAACTTAGGCGTCCTGGTGGGTGCTTCACAGTGTCAGATTTGTCCCTGGAAAGGATTTACCTCTGGCACTGCAGGTAGCAGTGGCCCCTCAGCCTGCAATTTAGGTAGCCAGCCAATTTTTACAATACTCCAGTATGTTTGTGGAGAGAAGTGGGGTGTTCTCCTTGCAGAGGTGATTCTGGGGCTTTTTGCATCACGAGGGCTGGCAGCTTTTTGTCTTGGCTCACAGGGTCGTTAGTGTTGTTAACAGTCATAAAATTATTGCACCCTTTCCTAATATCAGTTGACTTTGGACTTGAGAGCCAGTGCTACCCTTTACACTTGAGCGTTTCACAAAGACTCGAAATGTTGGCAGTGAGAGCTGGGTATGAACCAATCTGGGCAGCACATTACAGCTGTGGCGTTGCTTCACTTAAGCTTTTCCACATGCTGACTTCAGGATCAGAGTGTCTGTGTGACTCCACCACATGTAAATGTGAGCGTTCATTTTTTTCCCCCCGCCCTTGTTGCGACTGAGCTTGAAGAATTCATTCCTCTGAAAGCCCGTTTCTTCTAGGTTATGCTAAAGCGAACTTTTCTTTCCAGACAAGTGGAGTACTGGGCTAAGATTAAACTTTGCAGTTCAATCCTTCAGCTTGCAACCGCTTCTCTCTCTTGGCACGGGGCTGAAGAGACAAAAGGTAGAGACAATTTCCTTCAAAGAGAATATAAAAAGTTCTTCTAAGAAGGCCTGAAACACCCACAGCCTGAAAGCTCCTTTGGGAATGTAATTTATGGTCCATATTTGGCACGGGGACTACCAGGTAGATGTATCCCATATATTTTTATCTGTGCAACGTGCATGTCTCTTTCTCTGATCCTTCACCCAGAATTGTATTTTAATATTAAAACTGAAGACATGTATTTAATTGTTGTGGTGCCTATAAGAAACTACAGGCTCCTCTGAAGTCCTCTGAAATTGTGAAGTGTTTCACAATGTATGAAGAGGTAATTTGCATTGAGAATCAATATGCTAATTATTATGTCAACACTTATTGTTTTGGAGTGTTTCTTCTCTTCTGGTCCCAGGGTGTACAGGCACGTACGGTCCCAGTTCGTCTGCGAGATGTAAGCTGTGCCTTGGCTCTGCGGCAGTCACAGGACTTGTTAAAAGAGATACAAACCGAAGATGAAGAAGACCAGCACAGTTTGTACTGTCTAATCCAGTCTACATTCATTCTGTCAGGGAACGTCAATTAAATCAGATGAAGAAATTAGGGAGCTTTTGTCTAGCCGGTGAGTTAAATAAATATTGATTAAAATAAAATGATTGTTGAGCAGATGAGTCAAAATAACTACCATACCAATCCATATGGTTTATGTAATGTCAAGTGGTGTTGGAATGCGAGTGTCAAATATGGGCCCAAAGATGTTCTCCTTCTTCATTTTATTTATTTCAAAGATGGTTGTGCCCTGAGTCAGGGACCAGGAATAGCCGTGCCAGGCGCTGCACTACCTCACAACAAAAGGATGAACTTTGCCTCTTGGCTTCTTCTGCAGCCTGACAGTTTTTTGGGACACTGGGGGATGCGCACAGGAGGAGCATGAGAAGCAGGGGGTGGTAAGGCTTTTAACATTGTGGCTTCCAGTATGGAACTGTATAAACACAGGATGAGCACAATGTGAGACTGCGGAATAGCTGGTTGCAGAGTTTCTGCTGTCTAATATTCTGTGACGGGGCTGAGAGCCATCAGGAAGATCAGCTGAAATGGGCCTGGGAGCTTGGAGAAAGCAAGCAGAAAACACTGGCTGTCTCTGCTAGACCTGTTAGTTCTTAATTGCTCCTTGGTAACTAATAACTAAGCTGCATAGGGAGAATTATAATGCAAACTTGGACTGTGCTTCCAGTCCTTTTAGCGTGCTTGCTTTAGGGGCTATGTATACGTGTGAGGCATGGGGAAGGTCAGTGAAGTGGAAAGGTACTGTGGGTCAGGATATGTATTTTCATGAGGAGAATGTGTCTCTTTAGTCTGCCTCAGTGTCCCCAGACACATGAAAACACGGTGCAGGCAAAAGGGATGGATGCACCTCTGAGAGCTCCTCACTTTTCAGGTGTTCGCAGCACAAATGAGAATGGCTGGACCTCCTGTGGTTGCCCAAACGGCCACTGCAAACTTCCTGGTAGATAACTTTTCTTCCTATTGTTTCCCCCCTCACCTGGGAAAAATGTTGCTGGATTAGCACTTTTCCAGCCAGCTGCTAACCCAGTAGCGCACAACCAGGTCTGACACTAGAATCAAAGACACTTGACCAAATCCTGGTACTCATCCCCACAGCAACAGCAAGGGTCTTAAACCCATCTTGTCTTCCCCGTGACACACGTGTCTGCTGCAGAGCCCAGTCATGGGGGGCCAGGGGCTGGTGGTGGGGTGGCTGATGCTGGGCCAGTCTTGCACTTTCTCCAGGTTTGCTCCTCACCTCCAGGGAAATAGTTCTTTTCCTTTTCTACCGCAAAAAGCAAAAGAAAAAAGCTAGGAAGGGTTTCTGATCTGTTTATACATACCAAAAGTTTTCAGATAAAACTTTTATAAGTGTCTGTGATCAAGAGCTAGGAAAAAAAAATTAATTTGTTAAGTGGTGCCGCTCCCCACCCAAGGCAACCAACAAAGCCTTTATGGTTTTTTTTCACAAGTAGCTCTAGCTTCACTTTATCAAGGCTGCCAAGAACCTTCAGAGCCTGATCACAAGTATTTTAATTTGAACAAACACATTTTTGGGTGGGTTTTCTGCCAAAGGTGAGAGATGATACATGTGCGGGGTGAAGTTAACCTAGAGATTAACTGCCCTGCTGCTGCTGGCTCATCTCTCTCCTTTTCTGTTTTGTTTTGATTTTGTTTTATTGACAAATTTCTGGGCTACATTTGTTGGGCTTATGTTCTGACATCTTGCCTAATATTTTTGCTTTACATGTCAGCTTTTCGTTTTCAAGTTGCTAATTATTGAACTACTATCAGGTAACTGAGGTGAACGTATTTTTCTTTAGCTGTAACTTAGCTTAGTACTTCACCAAACCCTAGATATCCTTGACAAGTCCCAGTGTGGGGAGCGGGGGGGGGATGAGGTGGTGGGCAGTTCTTTAACTCATTCACTTGCAGTAATTAAGCCTGCCCCAGCCCCCAGTAAGCAACCCTGCCATCCAGACACCCCCAGCAGTTGCTCTCCCAGGTGAACACAAAGGCTCGCAAAGCAGAAACGCCTTTGGGCCCCAGGGGTGTCAATAGGTCTGCTCAGCTATCTGGAGTTAAGTCATGCATTTAAGGTTTCTTCCTGAACTGGGGTCTTAATTCTTGTGCCATTTTACGGGAACAAAGAGGTCAGGTTATTTATAGCTGGGTCGCCTTTGTGTGCGTGCAGCTAGCGATGCCTTTGGTGCTCCATTTCCTGGGACTCTTTTTCCCTCTGGCTCTTAAGTCGCAGCTATTCTCTCCTAATGCAATAACAGTAATTATCCTATCGCTGGCCGCTGAGGCACCCTCCATTAGCACCTGCCTTACCTAGTGTACAGCTCAGGCTGGGAGCCAGGCAAAGCCCGTGTAATTTATAGCTCATCAGAGAAGCCAACCAGCCCACGGTCTTCCTGTTTTGTAAAGAGATGGACTTATCACCTAGATGCCGCTGCGATGGGTGCACTGGAAAGGCAGGAAGATAAAAGTAGTGCACAAGCAAGCTCTGGCCCTGTCTCTCTTTGTTTTTGTTGTTTCAGCCAGGCATGCAGTCAAGCAAAATCATCATGACTTGATGCAATCAGAAGAGAATATTGACATGTTTGGAGCTACTCAATAGACCCATGTCATTTCACAATGTAATTGCTGTTTCGCCGAACGCAGAACGAGAGACATGGAGCTGGCCCTGTAAAGATTTCTCTGCTAAGGCCAGGATTCAGCACAACGATGACCTCTTATGTGTTTTATTTGACTGCTGTTCTATAGAACAGTCTATAGACTGCTGTTCTACNTCCCTGTGACTGCAGGGAGGTCAGACTAGATGACCTTTGGAGGTCCCTTCCAGCCTAGATGATTCTATGATTCTATTCTAAAGCATCCTATAGGGCGTGCTGTACAGTGCATGGATTGACTTCACAGCCTCTTCAGTCCTCGTACATTTGCAGGGTGCTTCCGTGGCCCCTTTGGGCTGAACCTGCAATTCAGTCTCCCAACATATGAGGATGAGGAATGCAGAAACAGGAGAAAATAACAACAGATCTGTTCTGAAGGGACACAGATGTTTGGCTCCCTCCTGTCCTTCTGCCACCAAACCTGGGACAGAAGGTCTGGTCTGGAGCAGACCCACCGGCCTGTCTGAAAACCAGACTGTTTTCAGTTTGTGCTTTTGTCTAAAACCCTGTTCTTTCTATGGTTGAACTCTTTCTCTCACTCTCCTCGCCCTGGAAAGTGCTGCCCATAGGGGACTTTCGTGCATCCCACCTCAAACTGACTGGGGATGGTCTGTTGAGTTGTTGGTGACCCGAACCATCAGTTACCACCCTAACGGCGCAGCTTTTCATCTCAGGCACCAAAGGACTGCTGTTGCTGTCAAAAATGTTTTCAAAAGTGTAACCAAACAGAAAACAAGAACCTATAAATTCTCCTTTATGACAGCACATGTGGTGTGTCTGTTCTTGAGAGCAGAAATTATTTTTCTTTAACTGCTAAGCTGATACATCCAGCAGCATTTGGAGGGCAGAAGAAATTGACGAGGTTAGATGAAATGAAGAGCAGATCTTGAGAGAATGACTTCTGATGCTGATCCCAGATTCATGCAGACAAGGCCATAGTCCTTTGTGCTGAGGGTGCAACACGTACACATCTGGATTGGAGAGATCAGTCAAGGAAAATCTTCTCTGACACCACTGGACTTGGCCCACTTCAGTCCTCCAGGAAGTGAGAAGCATTTTCCACCATGCCTTAGAACACCTCAGGCTGATAACCACATACTTCCCAGCATAGAAATTTCTGGCAACGTTCTGCTGAGAAGCTTTTGCACTTCTGATGGTCACTGAAACTCAGCAGGAGCAAAGCTGAAGGAAGGGTCAGAAATGCACTTTTTCTTTGTTCCTTTAGTTGCTGCTCATGTTTTTGGCTGAGATTAAAAACTCTTTTGGAAATTTTTCATATCTTCGTTCAGTGCTTTGGCAATCTGAGGAGACTGCATTACTTGATGATACTTCAAGCTAGCAACAGTAGGGCCCAGATATTCCTGGATTTGACAACCAACAAACATCTTCATCAGTGAACTTGTACAAGGTGATGTTGTTTTGATGTGCAATTAAGTTACTAGGAATCTAGTCACAGAGCAGAGCTTTGAACTCACTGTTTGAAGCAAATGGGAGAATAAACACAAATATGTATGCATCTGAGACTTGGTTTTCCAGTGGGTGAACTCATGAAGTGGGGTGATGCTCCTCAGCAAAGCAGGCTTGAACAGAGAAGGTGGAGGCTTTAGCGGAGGGGAGGTACAGGCAGAAGCAAGGAGATGAGGGATCCCACACCCTGCCTGCTCACACCCTGTGTCTGCAGCACTCAGTTCTCCAGTCAGTCCTGGGGAGCCTTGGGAAGACTGTTGGGAAAGACACAAGGGTTCATAGACTGCAGAAAGGGGACTTGATAGTTTAGAGGACAGGAAATTTCAATATAAATGTCAAAAGCAAATCTGAGGTGAAACTTGCAAAGTATTCCAGAAAAATTGGTAAAAACTTCTTCAAATCTCAATGTAAGAGAGGAAGAAAAGCAGAGTCAGGCTGCTGTGCAGTAAATGAGATTAAAGATAATCTAGGCATGGCCTAAAATCAAAGGAGTATTTTACTAAGTATTACTAAGTATTACTAAGTATTTTGTTCTTATTTAAGGAAGACAAATCCTAGGGGCAAAATCAGGCTGGTTAATGGGAACAAGGATATGGAAATGGAATCACCACTGTGGGGAAGCAAAACTCAAAGAGCAGGCTGTGTTCCTCTTGGCGGGGAAGGGGGGGCAGGTCATGCCTGTCCTGGAGTTCTGGAAAGACCAGCATGTGGGGCAGAACATCTAATAGCAATTGTTTTTATACATCTATCAAGTCAGTGAGGGACCCCATGACTGCGGAATATCCATTACAATGTGTTCGCTCGTACAGGGTTAAAACATAATCCAGCCAACCATCGTCCTTGTAACTCTGACCTCACTGGTATGCGAAGCTTTGGAACATGCCTTGAAGGTTAATTAAGAATGCAAAGGCACATCAAAAATGGGATGAAATGCAACTAAAGGTACATCCTGCCAGACTAACCTGATGGCTCTCTTTGATAAAACAATTATTTTTCCAGACAGGTGATATCTGCCAGATTTCCTTTATCTAGACTACTTTAATGTATTTGCTATGATGTCAAGTGTGAAACAACTAATGCTGCTGGAGACAAAATAGATTAGGAGAGGAACTGCATTGCTAGTATGAAGAGGAGACAATGAGAGCTGAGGGTGGAGATCTCAGGCCAAGAGGAATTATCTGGGAGAGTTCTTCCCATAGGAGTTTTGGGACCAATTCTGTTTTAATGTTTGCATTAATGTCATGCTCCTGGCCCACGTGAGTGTTGTGCTGATGAAATGTGCTGCGCAAAGCCGTGATGCACCGCTGGTGTGGAGGTGGTTTGGAGGGCATGCAGGACGAGCAGGGCACCTGAAGAACGGCTGTAATAAAAGGAGGATGACATTCAAGTAAAAGACAGAGAGTCATGCAGGTGAAAACCAGTGTCAGAGGCGGCTTTTGTTGTTAATAGGGAGTGAGCCAGTTGGGAAAATAACTGAGAAGCAGCAAAAATCAGCTTTACATAGTCACAGAAGAGTTGCGTGCTGCCAGTTGGATCCTTATGTTGCATCTATTTCCAGTTGAGATTAGGAAATTTTAGTACCAGCATACACAGCTCAGATGGACTCTGCTTGTTTTCCTGCCCCTCTTTTTGGGAAAGATGCATTAACATCGGAGAAGCTGCAGAGAAGAACTGTGATAAAGACCAGGGGACCAGAGACCCTCTCTCCCAGAAGGCACGGGGAGTGTCCTGGAGCACACGCATGTGGTGATGGGGATGGAGTTTGATGGAGCAGGTACCCTTTTGTAGTCTTGGGCTCAAGTCTCCAAACACTGCCTGCGCGGGGTTGCCAGCTGCTATTACTCTCACATTTATTTTCTTTGGATTAGGAACAAAAGCAGCCCCTGGGGCAAGTGGCATCAGCTGGGGTAGAGTAAAGGAGGGAGAAAAGGCCAGGCTGGACCAGTTCACCAGTGTCTCCCAGTGCTTTGGTACCAAATAAAGCCCCGGTGCAATGTTTAACCCTCAATCCCGGTAGTCACCAGCCCTCCTACCAGCACCTCATGCTACAGACAGGCTCAAGTTGTGCCACAGCATCAGAGATCCTACTCCAAGGATAGCACAGGCAGAGGAGCGGATGCAGTTGCATGCAATTAGATTTTTTTAAACATTTTTCCTCAAAGCTTGGAAAAGCAACTGAAAAATGAATAAAAACAACTGTCCGACTGCACGGTTCGCAGCCAGACAATAAACTGCAGTTTGCTCTGCTTAGCAATTACCAGAAGAAGAAAAGTTTTTCTGCAAGCGGAGAAGGGAATTTGCAGGAGGGCTCCAGATGAAACCTAAACAAACAGATATAAACAGACTCTGACCCTCTGGCCATGCCTCAAGCCGGTCAGACACAGAGCAACCTGGGTCTGGAAGCTTTGTCGGAGACGCTGTTGGAGAGGGGTTGTTGCTGGGGGCTATCAGATAAGACCCAGCAAGATGCTAAAGAAATGGCTTCCAGCCCAGGTTTGATGCCCAAATATTGAACTCAGCAAGAGAAGCAGAGATGCTCGCGGCTGTTGAATCCAGACTGCAGGGCAATGCCCTTTGAGGAGGGACTGAGTGGGTTGTGTTTCCGAATTTCTTTAGCTTCCCTAGGAGTTAATGTTAGCTCTGTCATAGTTGCCTTTCTAACGAGACGGGTGAGGGAGAAAGGCAGAGTGTGAGACGAGTAAATAAGAACGAGAAGAGATGCCCATGCGAAATTGCAAGAATTGAAAGCAGAGGATCTTAAAGCTTGTGTAAGACCCACACAGTTTCTGCAGGTCTGGCAAAGCAGCCAGGAGGGCTTCTGCTCCTTTCGCGAGAGCAACCAGGAGCAGAGCGGGACTCTCCCGCTGGGGAACCCTGGCAGCATGTTGATAAACACATTGGTGTTGAGAAGCTAAGTCAAATACAATTATTAAACTGATTATTCACATTGCATTCTGTTCACTGTGGGAAGATACTCCTTTTGGGGTTAGGTTTATGGGCCATACAGATTGTCAGAGTGAATCTAATTAGCAAGAGAAATCTGAATGGAACAATGACTGGTAATTGCTGTTAATGATGCAAGCGTATTATACCAGCTAAAATGAAATCTTGGGTTGCAAGCAGTGCTGAAAGGCAGATGAACATTAACAGTTGTACATTAAAACTCTACGAGTCCCTACCTGGCTGCTGTTAGGTGTGGTTAAACTGAGCTCCTACTCGTAAACAGCAGTGACTTGCCAAATGCATCCTGGTGGCCCCTGGAATAAGAAGCTGCAAGAAATGAATGAGCTACAGAGCTCTGGTGGGAGAAGTGGTCTGGAACTCGTGCACGAGCTGAAAGCTATCTTCTGCTTTGCTTTCACCCAGGCAGACCTCAGCTGCCTCCAGAGCTGGTTGGAATAAAAAAAAAAAACAAAAACAAAAAAACAACAAACCAGGATCCTTTTCAGTTGCACAGTCCATGGATTGTGCCCCTGTGCAGGTGCAGGGCCTCCAGCCTGGGAGTCGGACCATCCCGGGCTCCCCAGCTGTCGGTGCTGCTCTTGGCACGCCTCTCCAGCTCCACCAAGCAAGACTGCGGTGGGCTGACATTCAAATACTTCGGATTAAATTTGGACTGTGAATCATGCAATACACACAGACACACACGCACACAAAACCTATTTTGTTGTTTCTGCCACTGGAGGTGGACATGCAGACCTTTCTGACCGTATGGCTAGCTGGGCATCTGGATTCATTGGAAAGATGTGGTCCAGAGCCTGCATTTTGGTCAGCAGCCCCCAAAATTGGGTACAGATGACTGGCACTCTCAGTCTGTGGAAACCGCCATGCTTAAACTGTCAACAGAGCTGGAACAACTCATAGCTGTTGTGGATTCAGTCCAGCACTGAGCTTCAGCTCTCACAGAGGATGGCCCTGGTCCTGTGCTTTGTTTCTCTCTTTTTAGCCTTCAGAACATTTTGAATTGGTCTTCAGTTCAAGACTATCTATTCCTCTGCATTTTTTGGGTAGGATGGGTTTCTAAGAGGTGAATTGTATAGAAAAATTGTTTGGAAAGGTGGTACAAACTGCATCATTTTTGTTTTTTTCAGAGGTTAAATGCATTTTAGGTGGTACTTTTGGCAATACTATAAATGTAAATGTGACGGGAAGCCTGGACGGTTGAAATATTTTCTACTTATTCATCCTTCCAAATGTGTGTGGGCAAGACAACCTGGTATGGACAAAAATGCAGACTCTCCCTTATATTGCTTACTTTACATTTTCTGTGGTATGAAAGATGAGAGTTATAAAAGCCAAAAGTGGGAAGGAAAGAGGAAGGAAAAACGTGAGAGAGTTTTAAGATCACGGCATCAGATCAGACCTCCATACCTGCAGACCACTGCGTCCTTGACCAGAATGTGCAAGCTGGCTCTTAAATATCCCTTCACTGGGAGGGTGAGTGCTGGAGTCAAAGTTGGGCACTCAGGTAAAGTGAAAATGTTTTACTTAAAACAGAAAAAAATTTCATGCTAACAGCTGTAGAACTTGAATAAAAACAAACAAAAGAGCTGGTGAAATCGAATCCAGATACTTTTGTTTGAAATAGCATTTAAGAATGGTCTGGGATTATTGGTTTCTTATAAAAACCCTCAAAATTTCCACCTGAATTTTCAATTTTTTTTTTAAATATGTTTAGCAAAATTTTTAAAACAGTGTGAAAAGAAACCTTTTTTCTGTGTAGTCCTCCTCTTCCTTAATGTAGGTTAAGGAATCATTATAATGAGTCCATTGATAGGCACTCAGTTTTGCCAAGGACATGTGAGGTTAAAAATTAAAGAGCTGTGAAAGTACTCAGTAGGTTTCATGTATTTTAAGGACTTTTGTTTGAGTTTTTCCAATGACTGGCATAGAATTATTTTTCATATATCCAAATTCATACCTAGAAATGTATTTTTCACAGTTAAGAGTGTCATCATAAACTCCTTTTTGTCTGTTAAATATAATGATGAGATTTGACTTTTTCTATGCTTTTATTTCTACGGGAGATTTTTTTTTTTTAATTTCTCTTTGCTATTCAGATGTGTCAAGGAATTTCAAATAAAAACAAAAATTTGCCATTGAAAACAAAATTCCTACACTGTCGGGCAATCCTTTAAACATCAGGAGTGGATTGTTTCTTTGCAAATCATTTGAATAAGAGAATGCATAAAAACAAAAATCTCAGTTTTTGGAGTTATTCAAAACTCAGGAACAAGGAAAGCACTGAGGAGCCTGAACTGCTGTAGCTGGTCCAGCTGTGAGAAGGGAGTTGGACCACATGAGATCCAGAGGCCCCTTCCAACCCAAACTACTCCACGATGCTAAAAACGAGTTTTCTTACTTCATAATTTTTAGTATATTCTTTCTACTTTTATTTGAATCTAGAGTTTTTAAAATAAAAAATAAAAATCTGGGTCTGAGTTTATTTGTCTCTTAATTATTATCAGTTACAGTAAATAAATGTTACCTTCAACTGAAAGGTTAGGAAATATTTTAAAATTACTAAGAGACCTCTTGGTATCTCTTTAACAAGACTGAACAAATACTGAAGAAGATTCCTTACAAACCAGTGTGCTAATTCACTTACAAATATTGTGTAAGAAGGCATAACAGAACCAGCAAGATAACTCTGATCATCCTATAACTGAGCTGTATTCTGTAACAGCTTCAATATACTAACAAAAACCTTATGTCTTTATTACCAAAACCCATCACACTGTATCTAACTTAAATTACCTGGTGTTTTAAATGCTTTTTTTATGGACAAATCTCTGTGATTCAAGTTTCTCACATATATGCCTTGAAATTGATGGAGTGTTTAGGAATATGAACATGAGTGAAGCGTGGCAGTACGGGTTGATGGGCTCCTCAGTACAGAGCTGGATTCTCTCTTTTGCAGTAATTTAGGGAACATGCCATACCTCACACAGAGTTCCCAGAGTAGCTAAGAAGGATGTAAATCTTATTTACTCTAGAATCTGTGAACCTGCACAGGTGGAAATGGTTGATTTTGTTAAGCCACAGACGAATTTTACAGGCCTGTTTCTCTTAGCGCGGCCACTGTGGGTTTTCAGGAACTAAAACTACACCACCTATGGGATGGTGACTCTAGTGACTGAGAGTGGCTGTCAGTAGCACAATGATTCGTTATCAGAAGCTTAAAGGACAAAAATTGCATCTGTATATATTGATTCAAATGGCATCATCACTTTTTTCCTTGATGTACACTCGATACTGTACCAAGATGATGTCCACTGTCAGTGCCCGCTCCTTTTTGTCCAGGTGACTACCTCTCCGTTCATTTGCTTTCCTATGGGTTGATGTTTTATCGTAGCTATTAACACACAGTTGGAGGAAGCAGCAACAGGAGGTGACAAAACAGCAGTTATCCAGCTGGGATGGAAGAAAACATGTTCCCAGCCTGTGACCATGGAAGCCTGAGATGGAATTTGCATCAGAGCAGGATGAGATTTATAGCATCTAAATTCCACCTCAATCCCAACACCTAATATCTGCTGTTGGGCATTCGTTCATCTTCTGAAAAGCATTGTTTGAAAATCCCAATATTTTTTTAACTTCATCTCCCTAACGCAATAAACCTTCTTAGCCTTATAAAATGTGATTATCAAAGACCAAAGACTCCCTCTACTTTCTTTTTATGTACAATTTGCGTATTACCCCATCCTTCCAGTGCAGGTTGGTAATATTTAAAGGGCACTGAAATATGATAATGACAAGTACTGCACCTGCTGATATATTATGAAACATTTCCCATTAGTCACTTTATATCTGAAAGGCAGAAAAATCCCCACCTAGCAACAGAAAGGCTTTTAGGATTAAAAAAATATAAAATATATTTGGCAGGCAGTAGGCATGTTAAACTACACCAGGAGGATCCCAATCAGAGGTTTCTAAAGACAACAGGAGTGTAAATAAGTTACCAACGGTGCTGCTCACCACAGAGCTGGAAGAAAATTCAAAGCTCTGTAACCTGAAGGAGCAAAAGACATGTGAAGGGGAGCCTGGTGGCAGCCGGCCACGTGCTTAGGAGAGAGCTGGGGTTGGAAGTCACTGGGAGGAACCATCACCCTCCAAAGCCATGGAAAAAAACAAAGCATCAGATGCTGCGGCTCACCTGATCCCCACAGGAAGGAGGCCTGAGAAAAAGCAGGCTTCGTCTGCCCCAGCCTTGTTGAAGAGGCAGGAGATACACCTGTGGGAGCTGATGCTCCTGACCTCTTGCTGTGAGCCATTACATGGACATTGTTGGATGTCTCTGACCTTTTATCATGAGGAATGGACCATAACCTCAGCTGGGACTCACTAACACCCTCCCTTGATGGGAGGGGAAACGTTTGCCTCCTTTTATTAGTACCAAGTGACAGTATTTGTGCCAAACCTCATGAAAGGCTCCATGTTGCCCAAGACAGCAGTAAGGTTGACCTGAACTGAGTGTTCAACAATGCTGAAGAACAAAGAAACACCGTTGGTGACCCCTTGCAGCCTGGCCCCCAATGCCTTCCAGCCCTCAGTGGTCCTCCGATGGAGGATGCCAGTGAGTAAACCAGTACTGGGCAGTGAAAAGTTCTCTGTTGCTGGTTATCTAAGAAGCCTCCAGATGTTTTTTTTTCTTATTCCCACCTACTGGCCATGGTGCTGGGGTTGCTAAACTTTTGCCTGGAGTAGAACTCTTCCCAAGCTTAGTGGTAAACAGAATTCACTTTACTCTAGTTTGGGGACAAGTTGTAAGCCATAATTTGAGGAGAGGAGAGCTACAATGGCTGTGCACTTCCCTTCCGTGCAGCCAGGTCTTTGTGTTTCCTATTGTGAATTAGGTAGGGCAAATGCAGCCAGACAAAACAGGGGCTGAAACCTGCCATCAGAGCTCGGCCCCATCACACAACCAGCGCCCGAGGCTGGAATTCGATCATGGGGGAGCTAATAATAACAACACGCAACAAAGAGCAGAGTACTTTGCTGCTGTTGCTGAAAGCATGAAAAATACCATCTTAATTTAGAGACTTATTATGGTGTATTATGGCAGTGCATGCCAATAAATGCAGAGTAAGGTAGAAGCGCTAGGCTACGGTATGTACTCTTATTGCAATAATAAAAGAAATTACCTCCTGAAAATACAGTTTAAAAAAAAATAAAAGAAGGGATGTTCTGCTGTTTATTCAACAATAAAAGCAAAAAAAGCTATGGTAGCCACAAAATACTGCCTCTTTAAAGTGAGCAAAAATAAACTAAAGCTAATCAAGTTACTTTTCTGCCTCTCAAAATATCTTAAATGTCCCAGTGGCCTGCAGAATATGCCACAGAAATGCTGTGCATCTTTTTCAGATTTGCTTTTCATCAGACTTAATATGTCAATTTTATCAAATTTTATTCTCAAAAATAACAAAACTCACAGCCAAAGAAACACAGGAACTTCAAAAGCCTGGTGGCACTCCATGGATTTCATTTTCCTTGGATGTGCGAGAATAGCTAAAAACCTTTAAGACATTGCAGTGAGCTTGGTTAGGGGGAAGTGCTCACATACATGTACCTCTGGTACACCTCTGGTCTGCTCTCCTGCCTTCTTGTGCTGCTCCAACTGGGAAAGCAGAGATGGGCTGCCAACCTGGCTCCCCTAGTTGAAGGAGGATCTCAGCTTCAGAAGGACCAAAATCCTGTCCTCATCACCATCCTTGACTTCTTGGCAGACCGAGAGGTCTTCTTCGTAGACCTAGAGATGGAGAAACTTAGGCATACAACAGGGTTGCTGCTGACTGACACCCCTCAGGGCCATTGCTGGTGGTCTGACAGCACCAAGGCTCCCCAGCGCCAAGCTGGATTCAGGCTGCTCTTTGCTCTTTCATGGTGTCTCTCATAGCATCGTGGAAAAAGCTACCGTGGTACAGGAGCAGGCTGCACCTCCTGTCAGAGCTTTCCACATGCACCCTAACAGGTGACCTGCATTTCATTTAACAGCAGCTTATAATTATTATTATCCCCTATTTGTAGGAGGGTTCCTTAGTGAAATACTAGAGAGATCCAAAATTTGATTGGAAAATGATCAGCCTTTTCTGTTTGCAGTTACTTGGTGGAGAGATTATTCTCAGGAGTTATAAACCATTCTCCAGCAAGGAAGGAGTGCTTGGGATTTCCAGCATTAACGCTGGTAAGAAATCATTTGGCTGTCAGTAACATTATGTAAATAGATGGTTCATGTTTATACTCTACAAAATGCATTTACAAGAAAAAGGCTGACTAATTTGGAGGTCAGCTTCTAATTCAAGGTTAGTGCTCAACAGTTTGTTTTTCCCCCCTGCCAAATAAAACCACTAAAGGCTAAATTAAAACCATGTGCTCTAACCCACCTTTACGCAGCTACTGATATAAAGAAGATGGAAGCAGTTTTGCTATCAAATTTAATGCCACTGTTTAAGGAGTGAAGTAAAACGTCCTACAGAAGTTTTTGCATAAGGATGCACATCAAGACTGCCTGACCTCGAAGGTCTGAAGTGCTTGAGTGCAGAGAAGGCACCTTTCAGTGACATGTTCCTGTTATAGACTTGAGGCTTGGTTTTCCAGATATGCATTGCAGTAAATAGTAATTTAATCAACAAATCATTCTCTACATTAGGAAGAGCAGTTGACTACAGGAAAACAAAAAAAAACCACAGAAAAGCCAAAAAAGGAAAGGAACCAGCATGATGACGTTTGATCCTCTTTTAGATGTTTGGATATCCTAATCATTGTGAAAGAGGTTAGGTCCAGTAACTCCCTTAGATCCTTTACTAGGTGGTTATATTGAAGTTGACCGCCCAATTTCTAAAAACTACTAGCTGCCAAAATTTGCACCAGCATTTTATTTTCCCTTCTAGCTATTTGTTTATCATTGCTTAAAAATTATCTGGTCTTTAAAATTTCACTGAAAACTAAACCCTACTTTTTTTTTTTTTTTTTTTTTTATTAGCTTCTCAGATATAAATAAAACTTGAGATTCACTCAGCATCTTAAAATGTTTTTCCTGATCCTGCACCTTTCCTATAGGCTCCTTTTAGGTACTGGAAGGTCTCCCCAGAGCCTTCTCTTCTCCTGGCTGAAGAGCCCCAACTCTCTGTCCAGAGGAAAACAAAGTTCTCACAACTACTATGAAAAGTGCTAAGTATTCGCTCTCCCAGAAGGATTCCTCAGATGCTGAACCTCAGCTGTCTCTGCTGAAATCTCTCTTATTTCCCAAACACTCTTCTTATTTCGGGTGCTACATCTAAAGTTACCTTTAAACCAAACAAATCCTAAATTTCTTTTCAAACTGAATTATCACCAAAATGTAAAAAGATACATTTTAAGTATGTGCCCAGACTACAGGTGGTGACACTAGAAGAACTGCATTTAGGACCATCTCATATGCAAAATTTCACTATCTAAAAATGGTGACCACACACTTTTATAATAGACTCACTATTGGTCGTAGGTCTAGCACAGCATCCAGGGGTCTATTGACCCAGCAGAGAGCGTGAATAATCAGAGTGATTATAACTTAACACTCAGTCAATGTAACTTTAATTGATCATGTTGCATCTGTACCTGCATTCTGACTGTGACTACAGCGGTAACATGCCTTCCACGAGGCAAGATATTGCAGCCTGAAAAGAAAGAGCTTTAGGTTTTTGGGTAAAAGGGATAAATGGTTTTGAATGGATCAGCCAAGATAGCAATAATTGCCATGAGGCTTAATGTAGCTTGTGCAGAAAATGTTTCTCAACTGCTTATGGTGGATTGTCAGATGTAAGAGCAGACAAATTGAGCAGATTGTGAAAATAATCCTAGCATAGCTTCCAACAACAGAAGTTAAACTTTTTTGTTGCTAAGAAATGTCAAATTACAAAAAACAGTAATACCAGTTGCTGCAGAACCAACAAAAGTATAAAATACCATTAGCTGCCACCATTCATTATATATTATCTGATTAAAAGAACTTGCTAAGTAGCATTTTCCAATACTTACTCTTAGATAAAATGGTACGTTTTGGCAGAAGAGGCCTTCTGTATTGACACGTACATAGTGAAGCCCTTTGCAAATTGAGAAAACAGTTTTAAAAACTTTGCTGAAATGAACATATTTTTCCCAGTGTTCTAGAGACTCAAATCATATTAAAACACTTCCAAAGGTTTTTCATTGTCTGAAAAGGGACTAATAAGTTGTTTGTCTGAATGTTTTCAATATGGTAATGGAGCAGTGTTAGGAATTTTTTGGGGAAAAAAAACACCATCAAAACACAACCCCCCCAAACCCCAACCTAGATTACAATCAAATTATTTGAATTTCAATACTATCCTTATTTGGAGATGCCAGTATTAACTTTGGGAGATGCTACTTTCTAAAAATTTAATGAAAAATGAGAATGAATGATTGCTGCCAGCTAACTGTTGAAATCTTATATATTGCATGCATCCATAATAGATGATCATTTAATCTTCATTTAATCTTGAGGGTTATGCATAGCTTTCAATCATTTAGGTTTAATAATCTCTCCAAATGTCAGAATTACCAACCTCTGCCAAACTTCAATTCATGGGAACGATAAGACATGCCCCGACAAGACAGTTTATCACTATACCCTAAAGTTGAAAGATCTTTAAATGTTTTTCAGCTAATAGAAGTTATTTCTGTCCAGTAGTTAAGAATTGCTCAATTGCAATTTTAAAATTCCTTAAGGATGAGAAAGACGGTGATGAAGGAAAGATGTTTTCAGTGACTGAATACTCCTTATCTTCATCTCATGCTGTGCTAAAAGTTTGACTGCTCTAATTTTAAAGCTATCTGATCTTTTATGTGCTAAAGCATATGAAATCATGCATTATTAGAAATACGAATTACAAGAAGACTTCATTTATTTGGTGTTATATATAACCTCTATCTAAAATGCATTATGTGGTTAAAAAAATTCATTTCATAATATTCATTAATTCTCAAACTTTTCTTTCAGAGAACAAAATTGCTTCAGCCTAATTGAGATATTTTAGCTGGGGAAAAAAGTTATTTTTTTACAAAGTCTATAAGCATCAGTGAATGTTTTGATGCTTAACAGTGAATTGGGGTGAATCCTGTATATAAAGGATGTTCTTTACTGGGAGATCCATTCAAGTGAGTGTACAAGCCTCAGGAGTCCCACATTGAAAAACAGTCACATATTCTTTCTTTAGAAATGCGAGTTTTTAAATTTCTTAGAACATGTGGAATGTGTTATATTCATTTCACTGTTACATCTGAGGCATGTATGAATATTTTCTTTGTATACACATAGTTGGAAAGACTGCAGAACTCTATTAAAGGCAAACTCTGCTTAAGGTTGAGCTTCTGATTTAAAGTGATCTTAATTGTAGACGTAAGGATTGATTTTTTAAAGATGTGCTTAAAGGTACTAAAACAATGCTTATGGGTTTACCAATAAACTGCAGCCGATCAGAGTGGAATGCTGTACTTGAGAACAGTGGAAATTTCCACCTTGGAGAAAATTAGCTGATACTTGAAAGGTAAAATAGCATTCCCCTGAAACATCACCTAAAATAATGTTCCTAATTCCTACCCAAAAATGTGACCAACCTGCCCAAGAAAGGTGCTTTCAGGGCAGATGGCTTGTTCTAGGGTAAGAACACAGCGCAAGTCCGCATCCAAGCTTCTAGTTTAGTCCTAGGTCTCGGTGAGATACATTTTGTTTTCAAGTGTCACTAAATCTTTCTCCCTGCCCCTTTGCCTCTAGATTAATTATTTTCTGTGCAAAGGCCCTTCTTTCAAAGTCCTGCATTATTCTGTTTTGACCATACTGGGGAACTTAGCCAAGTCAACAAAAAGGCAGCCTTTATCACAGAGAGGCTGCTCATGAAGTGGATGGTTTCATACATTACTGGGGGAGAATTGCCTTAACGTCACCTATTCACGCTGATGTGCCAGGTGCATCCACTTACAGGGCTCAGTGCTGCTACCACCACATCCTCCGTTGCCAAGACCATTATACACTCCGAGGGATGGAGCAAGAGGTAGGACTTAGATCTTCTCTGCTGGGAAGTGGAAGGAGAAAGACTGATCTTTGTGTCTCAGAAAAAAAAAAAATCTGCTGTAGAGAGCCTTTTAACTCCACGGCTCTGCAACTGCGAGAGCTTTGGAAGAAGACAGGGAGGAAAATAGCATGAGTTCAGAGCAAGACTCTGCTCTGCATCACTGCCCCGAGATACTGTAAAGAGGACAAAGGGAAACTGGGATATAAATAGAGAATGACATTTTCCTTGCATTGTCCGCAATGAATACATTTCTACATGAACAAAATCGTTGGAATGAGACAACATGCATGCCTGATGTTGAAGAAAAGCCTGTTTGTGCTTAGTACATTGGAGACATTGTTCGAAAATAGTTCATCCTTTTGTAAATATTGCCTCGGCATTGGTGCCAGGGTCACTGCTGCTTTGCGCTATCAGCTGGGTAAGTATCGGTCGTACATGTGCTGTTGGGAGAAATTTGAATACGGGCACCAGATTTAAAAGGAGAAAATTATCCTCCTAAGGACTCTCCTGTTCATTTGCAGTTAATACTCCCTGCTTTCCCCTTCTTCTTGTTTCTTCCAGATTTAGTCTCTTTTCTTGCACCTAAAGGGTATCAGTGGGAAATAAAACTTGCCGCATCCCTGAAAACAGATATCCTTTGTGGACAAAACTCTGGTCGGTGGAAAACTCGCCTTTGCTTCTCCTCTGTAGTAATTCAGCCACAGCAGGTCCAGGCTATGCTCCCTCCTCATGCAAAGATATCAGCTGAGCAGCACCAAGTTGGAGATCTTGGCTCTTCAGTTTGTTTGCTTGTTTTCTGAAAAGACGTGCATTTACATGGCAACATTCCTTTATTTTTGGTGGTTTTTTTTTTCTCCAGAAGTTTTGAGAATCCAGCAAAACAAATACTCGTATCACATGCAAACCAAAATCTATGAAATGAATAAAATATGTTCTGCACCCAGTGAAAGCCGCCTTGTGTCCCTGGAGCAGAAGGCAAATCTGATGAACAAGATTCTTTTGTATTTATCCCCACGCCCGGCTTTTTTGGCATAAAATACAGAAAGAAAAAAAAAAGTCAGAGTTAATTAACATACTGAGATAATGGACCACAACTTGTCTTTAAGTATGGTTGTGCAGATCCACTCTACCTAGTAAGAGAGAATTAGTGCAAATGAAACAGAATTTAACCATCAAATGAAAAAAAACCCATCCCTTCCTGCGATGTATCGCATCAAACCAGTTTCAATCCCACAAACTGTGCAGCCTCCGTTTAGTCAATAGGACAAAATGGACTTTCTGGAGCACAACTCCCGTGACCTGCTTCAGATCCCTAGCTCAGTCTGAGGTGACCTGGTACTTATTGCTCTCCCACAAATACAAGGGGAGGTCAGAGGAGAATAGGGGTGCCCTATGGAGGTTTAAAGAATCCAAAGGTTTTCGTTATTCAATCTATACTAACAGCTTTTAGCAGCAGCTATAGCCTTGGATTAATGCTTAAAAAAAAAGTAAAAAAGGAGAGTAATACTAAGAGGTTGCTCCAAAAAAGGATGTATCTGTTGGGATACATCTGCCTGGGAGGTAATTCTTACTGCTAGGCTATTCGTTTAAAAAGCATTTAACCAATGTGTTGGATTTGGCAATCCAGGAATCGTGCAGATTTGGGGAGTGCAGAGAACGCTGAAGTTAGTCTGGCCCCTGGCTGTGGTGACTGAATCCTGGATTCATGAAAGGTCATTGGAAATGGAAAGATTTTAACTAAATAGTCTTTGAGTGATGCCCAGCAGATGAATCCTGGTTCCACATGGCTTTGGTCTTTTTTTGAAATCCCAGCAGTCCACACCCAGCAGGATTGGCTTAACTCTTACAAAAAATAGGATTTTGTATAACTTGAGACAAAAAAAATAGTATCATTTTTCATATTTCCTTGTCCTCCAAAAAAGCAAAGTCAACACGTTTATGTGAGCAACTTATATTCAAATTGCAAATATTTCGTCTCACTTTGGATATGCTATGATGCCCTCATTTCCTGCCTGATTAGGAATGGGCTTTTAATTCCTGAAAACCTCTCTCTCCAGGAAGGAAATTAATACATTTGTAATCTGAGGATACTGCTCCCCATCAAGATAAACTGCAATCTGAAACTACAGAAATTGCAGGACCCTCCAGCATTTCACGTAAGCAGGCAAATACAGTTATCCCTATGATATGGACAAATAAATCAGAGGAAAGTGAACTACTGACTTGCCTAAGCAGTAGTCAGTGGAAGAGTTAAAAATTATACCTTTAAAAAATGCTATGGTGTTCAGGCAATTTTGAAAACGTTTCTCTGCCCTAAAGAAGGTATTAGTTCAAGTTTGAAGGAGATGTGGTAGGAGCTATCGTACCATGCTTATGTAGCGTCTGAGGATAATAATGCCACACATCCTGAAGATTACTATACTCTGCCACCCTGCTTTTATCTCTACAGCCATGGTCCAAGGTTAAAAAGTGGCTCCCTTTAAGTCAGGCCTCCAGATTTTGCAGTTGGCAGTGGGAGTTCCATTAAGGTCCCTGACAGAACGGGGACATCGCAAGTATTTTTCTTTCTCTGGAAGGAAAAGGGCCATGGCATGTGTAAGCTCCACAGGGTTCCCAGTTTATTAGGAGGTCCGTGTACTTCAGTTCAACAGCTGCTTTTGTGCATTTGACCTCTGCCGGGGTTTATGGCAGAGAAGATGTGCTCCTCTGGTTATCTTACTGCTCAAATAGACTAGTCATATTACCACATGGATTGCAGTTGCTTAACTGATTCCTTTTATTTTTTGCCATGTTATTACGACAATAAAGGTTGCACATTCTGCTGTATCATTAAAAAACAAAAAAGGAGGAAAATAATCTATAGGTCAAGGATGAATGTCCAAAGACTGTAGTAATTAACAAATCGAAAATTTACTTCATATCTGATAAGAATGATTTACTGGAAAATATTCCATCCTATGTTGCTTCAGGCTTTCCTGATAAATACCTTAATGCAATCAAGTTTTGTGTCTTCTAACTCAGGTCTGCTGTTGAGCTATTTGGAGTTTGTGAAATATTAAACAATTGTCTGCAAAGCTGTTGCACTTTTTTTCTTTCCAGAAGAGATGTCATAACCCCCCAAACTAAAACATACGTATACTTTCATACGCATAAATCAAATGACAAGTATATAATTGGAAAACAAAGGCAGATCACTAAAATTCGTAACTCAGTCTTTATTATTGTTATTATTATTACTCAAACATTTCGTGGTTACACTACACAAGGTGATAAATGGATTTTTTTTCTAGATTGGTTACATAGTTTTCTGAGCTAAAATGTTGAAACTGCTGAAAGCCAACTACACGTCCCAAACAGCTTTCATCTGAGCTTTGAAAGCCTTAGACCCTCATTTCAGTGTAGTTCTCTGCCCATTTTCCAGCTCTGCAATGGCATTGGGATTCCATCCTTCCTGCTTCAATGGTTCAAAAAGAATAAAGAAATCTAGGGGGCAACGGAAAGCAAAATGTTTTAGCAGTAAAATCAGGTTGACTAGAAATGTGAATTTCCATGAGAACTAGAATCCATTTCTGTAGCATACACTGCTGTGATTTGCTTTCATACATGGAAGAAGTCAGTAGACTTTTTTGAGTAAAATTTGTAAATTTTACTCAAAAATAAAATGGAGTAAAGAAGTTCCTCCAGCCCGGGAGAAAATAGAACATCAGAATGTTGCCATTGTAAAAGCATGGATTGATTACCCAAAGAAATAGAAGACCGAGGAGTGAAGGAGACAGTATATTAACCCTAAGCCATTATAGCTCTCTTCCCTAGTTGTGCTCTGCCCTGGGTATACAGCCTCGACCTTGTGCCATATTTCTGCTAAGTAGAAAGGAAGTTTATCTGTATCTTCATAGGACAGAACGATAACATAACCACTGCAATACAACCAAATTATTTCAAAATACAGTTTCTCTCTGTATTGGGTGGTTTCTTGATAGACTATAAATAAGGAGTTAAATATAAGTATTCAAGAGAAAGCACTCTCAACAAAGAAACATCCCACCTTACACTTTGGGAATGATTTAAAATAAGCAATTTTATTAATAGGATTCTAGCAGTAGCCTATACTAAAAGATTTTACCACTGTCTTTAGATGACAATCTGACACCATAAACACAACATATTATTAATTATAATTTGCTTTTATCACCCAGGTATCCCACTTCAGACCAGGGATCTTTCATCTAGGCACCGTAAAAATTCATTAGAAATGTGTCTGCAGAGATTAAGATGAGTATCTGGCTACATCTTGGCCTTGATTGCAAAAAAGCACACTGTCAAGCATCTTAATAACATATTTACTGATGTTCAATTAGATGCTAGAGAACAAAATTGATCGCCACGCTTAAAAATGTTTGCTGCCGCCTTACAGTGGTGAGAAATGTTACCATCCATCACGCGTGTGGCAGGCCCGTCAGCTGAACACCCATTCCCACAATCACTCTCCGTGCCCTGTGGAGGGGCTGGTGAGTGGATCCAGCTCTGCATCCTCCTTGCTTTGAGTTTTCCACACATAGTTGAGCAGTAAGGACGGGGAAGGCTGTAGGAGTTTGAGAACAAAAACTTTTCCAAAGAAATATCCCCTCCCTGTCCAGCTTTGGTTACTGAATGCAAGCCTTTCTAACCAGTTCTCACAAGACAAGCTCCACCTTGCCCTGAACAGCTTTCTGCACCTGGTTACGTTTCACAGCTCCTGAGCACAGTGACCTGAAACACGAATGATATCGCGGATGCCATTTGGTCTGGAAAGCGGTACCGACATTGGAAATCCCTCACCTACACTAAAACATGGGTTTTAGTTACATTTTCACCCGCATTTATTAAGGCAGGAGACACAGATGTTTGCTTCTACCACAACAAGCCTAGTCCTCTTCTGTACTGACAGCAAAATCACAGCTCTTGCCTTGCTGGCAGATTCCACCAGTACAGTTCATACATGGGTTGTGCTGTTGGTGCAGGGTCATTAATGTTTAATTTTAATTAATATTAAATCACCTTGATCTCTGAGGTACTCCCGGCTGGCTCATCTAGGAAACCGTGTCAACAGAGTCTGCCATCCCATCTCTCTTCCCACTGTTCCTGGCCACGGTGCTCTCTCCTGCTCGCTAATGATTTTTAGTGTGGCGTTCTAACAACTTCTATACAGCTTTATTACTGGATTTGTTCTAGAAGGATAAAATAAGGGAAGGTGTAGGAGGCTGAAGTACCACGGCCACCCTCTTACATCGCTTCATTTCCTCTCGGCCTTTCTGAAGGTTGGGGAGAAGCCCATGAAGCAAACTGCTGCTTTCTTTTAGTGCAGTGGGCTTTGTTTGTTTGCCTGATATTGGCTTTCTAGCTTTGATTTTGCAATGTTTTTTTTAAACATGCACGTTGCTATGCATTTATGCTAAAGGCAGCCAGGCCAGAGAAACATGTGCAAGACTTGGACAGTGGTAGATAAGTTTTGCACAGCGCTATAATCACGTTTGGTTTTGTTTGGGTTTTGTTTTGTTTTGTTTTGTTTTGTTCCCTGCCCCTTTCTTTGCAATTCCTAGTATTTTGCTTGCTTTTTTGAACCACTGCCAAGCAGCGCATTGATGTTTTCGTGGAAGACTTGTCTCAAAGTACATCAGAAGAGTCTCTTACAGCCCTAGGATGCTTCTTCAGAGGGGCAGCAGCCAGCTGGGACCCTGCCATTCCCCTCCACGTAACACACTGCAGTCTCCTACACCGAGGATCATCAGCTGCTGTGCTGCTCGGTCACCCAGCTTCACGGTGTCCTCCCTCCTCCTGCCTCCGTGCTAACAGTAATCTCTGCAGCTTTTACTCATGCCCTTCCCCAGAAGGTTTCTGAGCTCACTGTATAATTAATGCTGGTCAAGGGGCTCTGTTACGTTTCCCACCACCAGGACAAGTGAGTGCTCATTTCTGTCCTTTGCTTCCCATCTTTCCACATGTTATTTGTCCACGTGAGAAACTGCCTCCTTGCTTACACAGCTTCATTTCTCTGAGAGACTTCGCTAAAAGACGTTGAATGTCATTTTTTAATTCCTTGGGGGTGTATCTGCCAGATCCCCCTTCCCTGTAGAGAGGGACTTGTGAGGCATCACATCTCCTCACACAAGCTGCTTGTTTCTTTCCCAAAGTCACTCTTAGTCACCCATTTGTTCACTAATTCTTTTCTTTAACTACTTCACCTGGCTTGGTCACCAGGCCTAATGGTTACCTGTATCTTTCTCTAGAGCCATTGCTAGAAATTTCTGCCATGTAAGCCACTGAGCTTTTTCTTCAAACTCATTTTTTGATACGCTTGTGTTTTTACACATATAATCTGCCAGATAGAGGTTTTTTCCTGTTTTCTTCATTTGGGTATAACTTCAGGTTTTTAAAAGATGCCTTTTAACTTGTAGCGACCTTAACCAAATGGTTTAGCTATGTTCACTTTCTTTTTAAGACTTTAGAAAACCTCTAAGAAATGACAAGCCCTTCAAGTGTGAATGTCTTGGAGCAGTAATTGCAGGATTTAGAGGCTCTTACATGTATGGTCTTCTCTGCTACATGCTGAAGACTCCAAGAAAATCCATGTCTCATCACCATCTCTGAGTGAGCTTCTTCATGGATTCTTTACATGGGGGTGAAATGACACACACACACACACAAAAAAAAAAAAAACCACAACAAAAACCCAAACAAAAAAAACCAAACCAAACCAAAAAAAACCTCAACAACTTAGTTTCATTCTGCTGTTCTTAATTTCTGAGTGGGAAAATTTGTACAGATTGGTCTTTGAATCCAAGTGGAAGAGCAGCCACCTCATATAGGATTTAGAAGTAATCAGAGTTTAAAAGGAGGAAAAACTGGGACTGTTCACCAAGAACGTGGATGCAAGGAAACATAGGATTAAATTGGATAAATAGAAAACAAGAAAAACATCACAAAGCTTTCCTAAGAATAGATTATGACACACTAGCCAGACATTTAAAAAAAACCATCAAATCCTACGCTTTTTTACATCAAGGAAATGAGTTGACCTAATCTGATTGGATTTCAGGGAAACATTTGTTAGTATGCTACTTGAAAAAAATATAAATTAAAGTATGCAAAACAGCAATCGCTAAATTAACTCTTAGTATGAATAAAAAATTGTGAAGTAGTTTCAAAGGGAAAGTCTCAAGCCAGAGGGAAGTTGATAGTGGACTTCCTTAAGGAATGATCCCAGACAGATCTTATGAACTATTTTCACTGACTACATTAATTGAGGAAAGGTGACACAAAGCTGGGGCACTGTTTGCACAAAGAGGGGCTGAAATATTATATAATAAAGGGTACAAAAGTCCTTTTACATTATGAACTTGACTCAGTATCCTGGAACCTGGCATACAACAAACCTAGCAAAAGTTCTTCCGGATGGTATTTTCATTATAAAGATAAACCACAGTGGTCAAATTTCTTAGTTGTCCCCCAGGTACAGAAGTAAAACATATCAAATAAAATTGCCATATAAACATGCCACAATACAAATTTTGTATAGGAAGTCCCAAGGGAAGACAAAGAGAAGAAAGAAAAAGAATTTTTTTCTTGTTTAATTAGAGACAGTCATAATGCTACTTAACTTCCAGAAACACAGCCACTAAAATCCTCCAGATTCTTCTATTAAAAAAAAATACTTTTTTTAACATGTTATTCAAGAGTGCCACTTTCCCTTCAATCTCACAGGCATAACCTGTAAACCGGAGATTAACCTACAAGATCAATAGAAACAATACAATGTGACACTCAGTCCGTCTCCTCTGTTGATCCTGGAAAAATATTTCAGAATTTGGTCTCTTGCTCCCAGAGCTGTCAAGTGAGGCCAGCGCAGGACAGTGAGTCACAAGTACTGGATGACTTTCTGAAGGCTAACCTGAAATAACTACAATGTGCCCAGGGTAAGGTAATACTGGAGACAATTCTGTCTCATGAGCCAAGGTACCTCACCTGCAAAGCCCTGCGCTGTGTCACGTGCATGTGTCAGCTCACGTCTATAGTCGTGCAAAGCGTAGAGGTTCCTGAACAAATCTGGACACGTCAGAAAACTCATGAGAAGCCTGTGACTTGGATAAAACTGATGACACTCTTATAAAAAGCCTTTTGACACCCTTGCCATGCAATACCAGTATAACAGTGCAAAGTTCATGGTCATAAACTAGGAATGAATAACAAGAACTTTTGCTATCAGGATCCATAAAAAAAGCCTAAGGTGGGTGCTTCAGTCAGTCCTCAAGGCCTGCAAGATGTTGATAGCAGGTAGCTCTGAATATAAAAGTTACTTTAAGGGTGGCAGAGCACTGGAACAAGCTGGCCAGAGAGGGTGTGGAGTCTCCTTCTCCAGAGATATTCAAAACCTGCCTGGATGCGTTCCTGTCCGACTTGGTCTAGGTGACCCTGCTTTGGCAGGGGGGTTGGACTAGATGATCTGAAAAGGTCCCTTCCAACCTGTATCATTCTGTGATTCTGTGATTATACCGTGAGAGAGAAATGTTCTTTAAACTGAAGTCAAAGACCCCTCATCTGGTACTGAACACACATCATCTGAAATCTTTATAACCACTCAGAGGAACAGAGGAGCAACCTCATGACAAGGGTGGGTAGCTTCAAGATGGCATCTGGTATCTCTGCAAGCGAGCTGAACAGGGGAACATGGCTGCCCAGGATAGCTGGGCCACAGATGCAGTAGCTGGCCCTGGGGCTAAGGAGGGCTTCTCCAGTCTTGCCTACGTCAAGGTCAGAGCTGACTACGAAAGCCTTGGTTTTCAAAACTCGCATCAAATTTACACGTTTGTCACCAGCCAGTTTATCGTCACCTGCTATCTCGTATTCAGGAGTGTTACACAAGAATGTGAATTAACATGGAGCGCAATACTCCTGATTATTACAGCTGGGGAACAAATGGGTCTGTGTATATGCAAGTATCTAATTAGTCACGTCGTGGTGGCACGTATGTGGAAATACTCTCTTTGACTATGAAATCATACCGATTGCTCTGGCTTATACAACGACGTGTGTTGCTGCGACTCTTGCATAAGGAGAATTAGGCCTTCTCTTTTCATATTACCGCGCCATCCTGCTTTATTCTGAGCCCTTAATCTTGCATCACAGTGAAACACTGTAGTGGCAACACATAATTGTGTATTTTTCCGATTTTCCATTTTGTAAAATGCTAGTTCCTGACCTCTGCTAAATGTGTACAGCAGCCTACCTTGACACAGTATTAAATTAATCTTAACTGAAAAGAGTTCCAGCATAGCTGTAATAGTAAAAAAAAAAAAATAAAATACTTTACCCACTCATGAATTTCAGTTTTAAGTCTTCTTTTCCTGTAAGAGCACTATCATCTTAGTATGTAACATGTGCAGTTTCACAAGTTCTATTTGTTTTAGACTGAGATGACTTGGCTGCATTAGCTTCTTCTATCCCCTCCAGTTTTGGTGGGGTCCCAAGTGCCTCCTTAGCGATACTGCAAAAGGAAATCCCCATAAACCCCAGAAAGCCTCCAAAAAGCTGAGGGCAAAATTTAGTGGATCTTGCAGGCAGCATCCTCCCCTTGCACAGCACTACCACAGATGTCGATGGCAGCTCTGCAAAGAGGACGAGAACCCCAGCACACAAGTTTTGCTTGCTCTCTGGGGCTGAAAGAACACCCTCATCCCAAGCATCTCTTCTGTATTTGCTCGATGTTTAAGGGAGCTTATTGCTGGAGTTTTCAGGGCAGAGTGTTGTCACAGTGGCGCTTTTGTAATTTACAGATAAAGGCTGACAAAACAGAAATGCAGTTTGGAGGATTGGGCACAGTTCGAGGTCATGCTCTCTAAGGTTGGTGAGATACTTACCTCTCTGCTCAGCTTCTGGGGGCCTGCACATTTCTGAATTATCACTTTTTATTTTATATTAGCATCAGCAGTGGACAGATAAAAAAAATGTGTAGCTTTAAAAATGAGTACCTGGGTCTTTTCTCCAGAATATGGTAATTTCTTTTGTTTATGTATAGCAATTCAGAATCCTCCTAATTTATTTTAGGGTAAATTTTACCTCCTTCCACCTCTCCCAACACACAGGCACGTATATACTTATGTACACACACATATACGTAGCCTTCAACATTATTCCAGCCTAAGGATGAATACCATGAACCAAAAGTTTGGCATCCCTACCACAGTGAAAGCTGACTGCCACCTATGGGTAAGAGTTCATGTTAGCATATTTTGATAAAATTTTAATACTGTTCTTTGCAATTAATTCAATTTGTAATTATTCTAGCAGGACAGAGTTTGGATTCATTTGCTATGTATTTTGCCAACAACAATCACTGCTTCTCCTCTGAAAGCTGGGTATTAAACCTGCTTGCCTTGAGAAGGAGCATCAGCTTTACGATGAGTAAAAAAAAATGGGGTACGATGTTCTCATTTTTCTTATTCTGAATAAAGAACACATAGAAGTACTCAAATTCCCCATGCAAAGTGAAAAGACCCGATGCCACACAGCTAGGTACAATGCTGTACTTAATGATTACTATAATTTTAAAGTTTAGCCATCTCAAGGTTCTAAAATTTTGTTTAATGCTTTCTTCTACTAAATACATACAAACAGCTTAGCTACGCAGTCTCGTGAAAATGTGTATACCATCAGTATTCCATAGTAATTTTCTATTCAAAAATTTTCAGAGTAAAATGAAAGCTAAGTGGGGGAAGGGAGGCAGTAGAAAAATGTATGGCTTGATTATGTAAGCCTCGATTTTTCTGATAATCAGTCTATGTAGCATTTACTTAGAAAACTCAGAAGGAGGCACAGAATGAAAAGCCAAACTTACTCCATCGAAAATATTTTTTCCGATTCAGCTTTCAGGTACTTAAAAGCAAACAGGCTGGCAATTCCGCATATGTGACTTCCAAGGAGAAAAATGCTAGATTACAGCTGCTCTGCTGCAGTAAGCTGCATTAAAATGGACACCACTATCCCTTTCTCAGAAATAATGCGGGTGAAAATAACTGGAAGTCTAGCAAATTAAGGCATATATTTCAGTTTGAGAAAAAAATCATTTTGCTCCAGTAAAGAAAAGCTAATTGTGGTAATTATATTTCTCCCTTTTGGGGCAGGGGCATAGTATTCCTGAAGGAACAGTGACAGATAAGAACTTACAAAAAGGAAAAAATACATTAAAAGAGATAGTAACTAATAAAAACTAAGAATGAGTCCGACATTCATTTTTTAAAATCCCCCTTTTAAAGTAACCTTAGTTGTGGGCCTTCTCATTCGTATTTTACTTTATTAAATATGATAATCAGGCTATCTAAAAAAACAGAAATAAATATTACACTAGTGCTTATCTTGTGCATTTTCACTAAGTTTTTTTACTAAACTTATTTTATAAACTTATGAAATACCGTAAAAGCAGTCAATAAATGCCACTTAAGTATGAGATGTTATCACATCAACATTTCATGCTTGCTCTCCAACAGCGTCGGCACCCTTTATAATCGTATTCAGACATTTATGGTAAAATCTTTGAGCTTTATAGAAAAAAGCATCTTGTAGTTAAAGTAACTCTGTCTCATAGTAATATATTTGTGATGCATTTTCCTTCTTACTTTTGAATTGACATATTTTAGACACCACAAAAATAGCATTCTCCGATTTATTTCCTTGCGTCCACTCTGGCTACTGAATCAAGCTGTCAAGAGTCCAGAACCATTTCCCTGTATTTTCAAACCACAGTTTAAACTTAACCCACTTAGTCTCCTTGGATAGGAACTTCATATCAGAAAGAAATTACTCCTTATCATGTTTGATGAATCCAGCTTAAAACAAAACACAGAACTGCATGAACATCTGTGACAAACGACTTGTTCAGCCATTCTGCTCTTTCTTATTTAATCTCTCACTGGAGCACGATTTAGAAGGTACACTATTTTACAGTGCAGGCCTCCTCCCACCAACCTACTGCTTGCAAAAGGAATAAAAGAAAATATTTTCCATTTGTCATACCAAAATCCAAACAGAATATAGTTGAACCTTTTAAACTAATTACTAGTAGGAGAAGGGAAATAAACAAATAAGCCACTACCCCAAATTTGTAAGAGCAACAAAAAGGTAAAAAAAATAATGTTAAAATGCCGTAAAGTTTTGTTACACTAATAGATCTACTCATAGAATATGAAACAAAATCCTCCTTTTCTGGTGACACATCATGGAGTTACCATTTGTATACTTATACAAGTATAAACTGAGATAAAAATTTTTCTTTATATAGTCAGTATTCTGAAGTTTGAGACATTCCTACTTCAATATCTTTAAAACGGAGGCCTTGCTATGTGGAAAGATCTCCATGATATGGGAAAACCCAGATAGGTTCCTCCGCATTTTTTCCCACCGAAGATCCCTATGTTCAATAGAGGGAAAAAACCACAAAGCAGGCAGAGCACCTAATTCTCTGAAGGGCTTGTTGTTAATTTTATGCCTTTACAAAGAGACAAGGAAAATTCCACTTTCCGAGTAAAGAAATGCAGAATGCCACAATATCATAGCTCTAAAAAATTATTATTTCTGTTCTATACAGATGTCTCATCAGTGTCACTGGAATACTGCTTATACTGTGTTACACAGATTTTTACTTTAAATAATAGTATTTAATGCCTATATGGAACTTTTGTTATCTAGTAGCTTTGCTAGATTGACCATGGATTTTTCCTGTCACGCACTTTTTCGGCACCTAGTTATATGCCTGCATTATTCAACTGACATTCAAAATATTACTCTATTCTGGTCTATTCCACTATATTTTGACACTGGAGAAGTGCATTTAGATACTCATAATATAATATGCTTGCAGACGCACCTAAACACAAAAACAGATTACCTTATGATACAGTGGAATGAAGGGAACTTTCTTTTAATGGAAAAAACCCTGTTGTTTATAATAACTGAGTTTATAGTTAAGAAGTGGAGCAAAACACCTGGAACTGACTCATTGTGAATTCCAGAAATGCAAGGAGCTTCACAAAAACTCTATGGTTACCTTGTTTTTTAAGCAACCCTGCCAAACTGACAGCTATTAACAGTAGCAAGGACTTGCATAACGAGGACTTGAAGGAAGGCTTAGTACTATCCATGCCGGAGTGATTTCAAGAGAATGAAGGCACGTATTTCTTTATGATGCATTATGTAACAACACAGAGGGCAATCCGAGGCATTCACAAAAATACGAGACCCATACTCGATCTTATATTTGTTATTTATCACACAAATATTTTCTAGTGCTTATAGCTTAAGGCTTATGAAACACCTAACTTAGGGATATTATTGAGTACAAATGAGTTTAAAATGTTTTAGATGACACATTTTCTCCTTTGCACATCCTTAGGAAAATATAATAGGTCCTATAATTCATTTTCTTCAAACTTCTGCAATACGTGCTATCTCAGATAAAATAAAATTGTCAAAATCAGTGATAGCTGGACCTTCTGGTTCACATTAGTGTGAAGAGAAAACTGCTGTTGAGCTGACACATTGATAGATTACGAGTTCTGCTGAAGAATAGCTAAAAATGGTGATTCAATCTTGTCGTTACTACATAAGGAGAATAACAGAAGTGGAGATGTTACTCATGATATCACGTCTTTTATCAAAACCCTAAAGGGTTCTGGTGCATTGGACACAGTCTCTTCCTGACAGCTTCTAGCTTTAAAAAAATGCCAGTGTAAGTAAATGAAACTAAATTGGCCTATTAAAAAAAAACAGGATGAGCTTGTGCCCTAAGTTTATTCAAACATGAAAATAAAGACCAGATGATAAAACTACTATCTTTTGAGGGGGAGTATTTATTCTTTTTTTTTTTTTTTTTTTTAAATTGCAGTAGAGATGCTGGTCTTGTAATGATGAAATGGAGATCTAGGAGGATTATGAAACACAAGTAACATGAAGGGCAAAACTGACTGAAAGAGAGGGAGAATATTATTACAATTATTTAAAACTTAACTGGGTTAGCTCCTTAACTAATCTAAATCAGGTCCCCTGAAATCACTAAGATGATACAGATTCACCCAAGACGTATCTAGCACGTAAGATAATGCAGACCGTCATTTTCTATTATGACACGTAAACATAAATACATGTGGAGAGTCACCTTTTCTAAATATCTCCTTAATCTTCAAATACTCAAATGAGAACTTTTAAAAGAGGCACCTTAAGTACTTCTGCTATTCTATCCCTCGTCCTCTTTTGACATGAACCTTGGGCAGCTGCTGAAGCGAAGTCAGGTTTAAACACTGACTTCAGTCCCTCGGTGCTTCATACTTTCCTGTGCTGCTGCAAATCACCACAGAAGGCTCAAGATGGAGGGAACAGGGCCTTGGTGGCTTGTGCCTTCCTCCCACGTACATCATCAAATGTTCCTGGCGCTTATTTCGCTTTCATCCAAGGAGTCCTGCAACAACAGAAGGGGAAACAAGGCTTCACAGTTCTCATCCTTCATGGACAGGAATAACAGGTAAGGAAAAGGAGGAAACAGAAACATAGAGGGGGGAGGATTTCTTATTACAGGCTCCCCTCTCCCAAAAGGAAAGAAACCATGACACAAACTTCATCATATCATAAACAGGCATGCACCTTAGACGGCTGATAATTCAGTGGGTTTTGCTTCAGGGAAGGAAGAAGTATTCTTTTGATTTGTATTTTTACTTTTTCCGGGTCCTCTATAGTAAGTATTTGCACCTTCTCCTACAATAACTAGTATTACATGTTACATAAGATTTTTTTTTATCTTGAAAAAAACCTTACTACCCAGCAAAACCGTGACGTAAGTTCTGTTCTTAATTTGGGGATGAATGGGGAAGAAGGGAAGGAAAGCAGCTAGGCAGAAAGTTCATCACCCTGCTCTACATCGTAGGCAGAGCCAGAAACCGACATTAAAACCAAGAAATACCTTAGCCCTGCTCTGTGTTTTGCCTACAGTTCTTCCACACGCATTTGCCTTTTGAGTATGCACACCGACATCTTTAGGATATTCAGGCAACGCATTAACACATTGTGGATACGGGGAAAGAAACAAGCCAGAAATATTTGGAGGGTGTGAAGCAGTAAACAGTAACCAAGCAAAAATGTTTTAACCAGTGCTGTTACGACCTGATGGCAAAGCAGATTTCTGCGTTCTCTTTTTGAGCTTGTAAGCTCGGTAACAAGTGGAAGGAGTTAAAATTTTCCCAGTTTGGAAATGTCACGGATTTCTGACCATTCCACAATGCTGTAGAGGCTCTTAAAATACCAGAGGTGGTAGAAGATGCGAGTCTGCTCTCAGGACAGGCCCTGTGGTGAGCGGCTGCAGCATGGCGGGGAGAGGCAGGGGAAATTTTGGCTGGGGGGGGGAGGGATGGCAGGTCCTCAACCCGCCTCCCGCCGGGCTTGGGCGGCTGCATCTGGCAAAGCAGAAGCAGCCGTTACACCTCCCCTGTGCCAGGCTCAACACCCGCATCCTCCTGTATTTTTTTACCGTTATTTCTGTATTTATTTATTTATTTATTCCTCTCCAGACAGCACATCCACACAGCGGCGTTTACCTATTTGCTCGAGCCGTGGCTGCCCCGCCACCTATCTCGGCGGCCGGCGGCAGCGGAGCGTTGCCGAAGGGGAAAAACCCCCGTCCCTCCCGGGTGCCGGGCGAGCAGCTCTCCCCTCAGCGGCGGCAGCGGCGGTTGGCGGGCAGCGTCCATTGCAGCTCGGCGAGCAGCAAACATCCACGGCCTCCGGCAGGCTGCGACGACACCCAGCCCCCTTCCCCGTCCCCCCAACACCGCTGCCCGGGTACGTTTACTCCTCACCCCGTCCTCCTCCCCCCAGCCCCGGGTCTGTACCCGGCACAGCGAAGCGCACCTGACAGCCCGCCGCCCCGCGATGTATTTCCCTCCCTTAGCGACAGGGGAGGCGCCCGCCGGCGGCGGCCCGGCCATTGGTGGAGGGGAGCGGGGCGGGCATGGCTATTGGCTAGGGCAATCGCCAATGGGAAGCGCTGTATCCGGGAGGCCGGTGGGCTGCGGAGCTATTTAAATCCATCTCGGTGATGTCAGCGGGGGCGGCGGTTGGCGCTGAGGCGAGCGTGGTCGCGCCTGTCAGGCCGCGTTAGTCACGGCGCGGCCGCTGCCTCCCAGGGAAGTTGTCGAGCGGGAGCGGTTCGGCGCACCTGCCGAAACATCCCCGCTTTACGGAGATCCCGGCGGTCCCCTCTCCTTTTCTGCTCACCCGGAGTGCTAAACGTTGTCCCGGTGGCGATTCTTGAGTCTGTGGATTAATTTGCCTAGTTGTGCGAGTTTGACACTAAGCAGCTCCCCATTAAGAGGAGGCAAGAGGGCCGCCATCCGCATTAAGAATACTTTTTTCTGTTCAGGGGGAGGAGTTACCTCACAGCACCTTTCTGCGCCGAACCGGTGCCTCCCCATGGCCTCAGTGATACTGAAAGGCAATCCGGTGCGTTGAGTTTTCATCCCTTGAACCGTGCCTGATCCCCTCTGTCCCAGGGTTGCCTGGTTTTGATCCTGAAGGAATGCCACAGGCGGGAAATCTGCAAGTGATGATACTGGCTTAAAGGTGAGCACTGAGGCCGTGAAGCATACCAATAGCAGAGCACAACCACCTGGCCAATTTTCCTCTTGTGTTTCTGATTCCTCTGAATGGCAGATCCTGTATTGTGAGTCACAGGCTTTTAGGGGCTAAAACTTGATAGATCCTTCTAGCTGCATGTGTTCTGTTTTCTATTGTCTTCCCAGCACAGCAATCGCAGATGGAGCTGAAACTGTGTTATGTTACAACAGAAGAAGATAAACGAAAACAAGATCCAAATACACTGGTCTGTCTTGGCAGAAAATGTCTTCTGATTTGTCCTGCACTTTAATATGTTAGAGACCTGTCCTGCAGCTCATGTTTTCAGCCTTTATTAGGCTAAATAAGTGAGATTAGAGTTGTTTGACCTGAGGTCTGTAACCATCCTGTCCGCAGCTTGACACCCAATACCTTCATGGTTGCACAGCTCTCTCTTTTGTGACCTAGGTTTACCTATGATGTGAACAAAACGTAGGCATCTCCCATCATACAATGGCATGTCACCCGTTAGAGTACAAATAAACATTGGGTAACAGACTGCAAGCTTTTCTTAGTTTGCTGGTGGATATGTGCTGTGACTATAGATTTTGGCTTGTAACTACAGGCATTTTGCCTAAAGATGCACATCTGGATATGTGGCTGGAGAAAGACGTATGGTGTGGTGACCCATGGAAATTGTTCTGTAAGAGTAATGCTGTGGTGCAGTGAGAAGAACACACAGGGCATCACTGAGCTGAGTGTTGTTGGTGCCAGAGATTTGTCCTGAGGAAATTGGGATTGGAAACCAGGAGGAAGGAGGCTGGTGACAACCAGGGGACTAAAGGTCTTGTCAGACTCCCAAACAGGCCAGCAGGAGCAAGCAGCCTTTCATGGTGGAGCTTCATAAATTCGCTGTCACAATTAGCATGAGACCTAGGGCTTAGCAATTAAAGTTGGAATGGGGAATCGGTATCCCCAAGGAAGGATGAAAAGCCCTTACCGCCATGTATAAGGTGCTGTCATTGAAGTGATAGATCTTCACTGTGGCAGGATAAGGCAATAGAGGTAGGAAAGAGCACAGGATGGCTGGCCGTAGAGGTGGCTTCCATGAGAGGACGGAAAGGCTTGTCATAAATTGGGGTCCTCAGGGTGAATTTTATTTTTCATTTAATGACTTTCTTTCACCAAGAGTCAGATGGAAGGATGTGAGAGCCCCTTTCAGGAACTGACTCCATATGTCTTTTCAGTCCCATTGGCATTTTCTTGCTCCTCTCACCGTATTTTGAAAGCTGCTTGGAATAAAGATGAACTTGCTACACTCGGAATGTTGTTTACGTATTGTATTTGTCCATTAATCCCACACTCCAGATTTTCTGTCAGTTGCCTGCAAGGCTCAAGAAACAGTAATTTTTTGTTGTTTTGATTGAATTTGCTCCCCATGGTTCCTGGCTGCATGACCTCAGGTGACTTGGAAGTGTCACTTTTCTCTGAAATGTCAGATCAGCATTAGTAAAAGATGAGAAGCTGGGCAGAGGTGTTGTGGTGGTCCTGCTCCTGACTCATGCATCTTGCTCACATGCTTGGAACTAATCTTATGATAAGATTTGAGTTGAGAAGAAATTTTTCTCTAACATAGGGGAATTTTGAGGGGAAAAAGGGAAGGGGGAGGCATTCACCCTCTTTTGCAGGATGGAATGTGCTTTCATTTGTAAAATGAATGTGGGTATTTTGGGGGTAGGAACTGTTGGAATGGACAAAGCTCTCAGCCTGAAGTAGTATAAACCTTATGTTTGTTGGGTGGGGGATATTTTTTAATGTATGTGAATAGAAGAGGGAAGGATGAGTGGATCTTTCTAGACTTCACATCTATGGCATAGTTGTAAGGACAGAAAGGACTCTGAAGATTTCCTCGTCTATCGCATGACTTCATCGCCATAAAGCGGGATCCAATCTTCCCATTTCTTTCCTGGTGAATATCCAAGTTATACAAAGACCTTCAGGAACAGACCTTTATAACCTCCCCAGGCATCTCTTTCAATGCTCTACTTTTCTTAGCTTAGGACACTTTTCTGTTGCCTCCAATCAGAAACTCAGGTGTGCAGATTAGCCCCATTACCTTTTGCACCATCCATATAGAGATCATCAACAATTTTTTCTAGTTCTCTTTCTGGAGAAAGAAGGCAAGTAGCGATTTCAACATTTCCTCATAGCCCCTTTTTTCCTTCTAAACAGCCACTGTGAATGAACAAAATTGATGGCAGGTGAAATTTGCAGCCTCTAGGAAAGGAGCACACACTGCAGGGGAAGATGGATGGATGGTGTTATCAGCTCAAAAGAGGGACACAGGGACAGCTGGCTGATAAACTGATGTGTGCATCTCCATTGAAAAAGAAAAAGCAAATCCCAAATTTTAGGATGCTTAAGGAAAGGGGATGCTGAATGAGGAACAATAAAATGTCACTGTAAATGACACTGGAAATTGCTATGTGTTGCAGCACCTCAGTTTCAGAGTTTCACAGGGTGTCTGAGGATGGCTGCTAAGGCTGAGCAAACTGACTCATGGAGAAACTAGGAGACACGTGAGTAACTGAAGTTCAGACAAGGCAAAACTGGATATCCCCTCCTATTCTTGACACTGCCTCTTCCTGGCCAGTCTTTAGAAATCATCCCTGCTTCAGGTTAGTGATATGTGATACCATTATTTTTTTTTTTTCTCTGTTAAGAACACATTTTGCAAAAGAGTCTATAATATTGTGTAGGATTCAGCTCAATTCAGGCCGCAAGATAGGGTCAGTAGCAGTCCGCGGTTTCAAAATATCCTTGATAAAAATTTATTTTAAATGTTCTGGTCAGTACTAGTGAAGCTTTTCAATTTTTAAATGTGTTCTGTGTGGAAAAAATGGACGGTTCTGTTGCTACAGATTAACCACAATTTATTTTGTGATACCCTGACTGCTGGAAGAGACATTTCATAGTTTATTTCATCCTTTATTTTCATCTGGTTGTCCAAGGAACAGGACTGGAAAGAAGAACGGTTTAACCACAACTTTTCTTCTACTCCTAGTCCCAGCAGACATCTGAGTTTACAAAGAAATAATCTGTACAAGCTGAAAATATGAAAATTACAGAGTGAGTGGTTCAACAGTATGAAGGAGTGCTGGATCTTATTTTCTTGGCTGGTATTCGCTGTGATTATTTGTTTATTTTACCTTTGACATAGCTTTATCCCACATTTCAGTGTAAATTTTTCTCAGGTGGCAAAAAAAAAATTAAAAAAAATATTGCTGCAGCTGCTGGTTGCATGAATTATTCTTAAGTACCAATGGACACTAATTGTGTTTAACACAAAGAATCTGGCTCTAAAAGCTACTCAGGTTTAACCTTTTCCTTACAGAAATGGAGTTACTAATGATTCTTTTCATGGAATGAAGGAAAAATAATTTTGATGATCAAGTCTTTGTTCGTGAGGCTCTTTCAACAGTAGGTTGTGTCACAAGTGTTTTCCTGGCTCTGCTGTGGGCAGTTCTGTATGTCTCAGTGCTGTTAGCTGGCTAAACCAGCAGGCCTTAGAGAGCAGCACAGAATGATAACTGTCACATCTGTTTTCCTAGAAAGTTATTCTGTCCTGTCTTTGAGACAAACTTTGAATTCTGAGATGGTTTTGTATTCCTAGCACTGCAATTGGCGTCGTCATTCCTGAAGGAATAAAATCCTTCAGTTGTGTATATTGTACCTAACGGCCCTCCAGGGTGTCAGCGGGAGGCTTCAGTATGCCAAAAAAAATGCAGATGTGGGCTCCTCAGCTTAAAGATATTGCCCTAGATTATAGAGGACAGACAAATGTTGATTAACCAAATGTGCCTGCAACACACGAGTTCTCTAAGAGTATAAGCTAACTTCCAAGTCTTCTCCTCTGGTGTAGCACCAGTAGCTCAGAGCTCTAAGCTCTGCTTAATTTCACAGCCTTTGCTTAGGTAGCTGATCCAGTTTGTTTTCTGTGCTATGCTATACAGAAGGCCATTACCTGTGGACACTATCTCTGCATGCACTGGGGCTCAGTTGTATATTTTGCTCACAGCAGCTTCTTCCACAGTGTTGCCTGATTAGTACATGCAATAAGCATCTTGTGAAGCCTTTAGAAAAAACTCTTCCAACTTGCCAGGGACAAACGTGCAAGATACTGGTGACCATCTGGGATTATGAAGAGGATGGTTGCAGCAGTGCTCAGTGGTCTGTTAAGGGATAGATCCATAGTCAGGCCAACTAGGGTTGCGGGGAAAAGATCAAGGACTTGAATAAAACTAATTCTCCATTCTGGCAGTCAAACCGGGGAAATGCATATTTTCTTGCAGTCCATTGAGGCTTGCAAAAGCTCTTCCATCTCTAAAACATTGCTGAGACTGATGCCAATGAAAATAACAAGCACAAACATTTTTAACATTTATGCTGCTCGTTTGCAATTTGAGTATGGTGAACTCTTGTGTGCTGAAGTGCACGAAGCAGAATAGAACAGACCAATCTGTTTATAAAGGCTGGCAGGATTATTTATCATCACTGAGATTTAAAGCCTTTTTTTTTTTTCTGTTTTATTGATAAGTATTTCTAAGACTCCATTGAGTTGTAGCATTCCTGTTGCAATACAGCTGTATGATTACTATTTTGATTTTTAGTTTGTTAGTAGCTTGGATCCCAGCTTGGGACCATAAATCAAAAGGCAGGAGACACAAAAGAAGCCTCTAAGAATGTGCTCAAAATAGCACAGGGAGGAATTTTATGTAGTATTTCCTAGGTACAGTGTTGCTAAGGCAGTATAAGATTTTATTCTTTCATGAAACTTATCTATACATATATAACAAAGTCAATTTCTTAAGCAGTAGTCTGTTAGGGCAAATACTCTTAGATTTGGGACAAAATATAGCACAATGTGATATCATCTGAGTAGGTAGTATCAATCTCTGCATAGTTTTCCATAAGGGGTGGGGAACTTGTGAGGAATGTCCTTTTACAACCCCATATAATGAAGGGGAAAGCTTCGCAGCCAGATTTCCCAGTATCTGGATTATTTTTTTTTTTTAAAGTTAGCTCTCACATTTTGATGTTGACTTCCTTTTCCTCGATCCCAAAGAACATCCTGTTCAATAGCTACCCTAGAATTTAAGTCCAGAGATGACTGTTACAGTAAATACCATCATGACATTTAATATAAATTCTTGCCCAAAATATCTGAGCTAAAGCCTAGATTCTATAGGTTTGCATATTTATGTATTGGTACTAGTGTATGATCTAGGTGGGGTTTAAGCGCTATGTTCCAAACAAGCAAATCCACACAAACCACTCATCACCTCTTCATCATCTGAGCATATGCAGACACCTACCATCTTTGTGATGCTGTTTTAATCCTACGTGGAATGGCTTTATGAAGACAGCTTCATCTTTAGCATACATGGAGCTTACCGAGTTCAGCACAGATCTATTTCCAGTCAAGAACGCAAACCAGCTGAGATGGTTATTGTCCACCTCTTGCCTAATGGTCAGCCATTAGAGGACTTGCTGAGTGAATCAGAATTTCAGCACCCTCAGACAACAATGCCCAATTACTAGATGAGAGATCTCACCTTAGTGGCATGAGTGGAATTGTGACATAGTTTCTTCCATGGTCTTCAGAGTTGATTTATATTCTCTGCCATGTTTGCATGGATCTATTCTCCTTTGTGTAACCACTTAAAATGTTACAATCCTCTGGTTTCTGTGGAATCCCTGGTCTGGAGTAAGGAAAGGGATAATTTTAGCACAAGAACTGAAATTGTGTCCGACTGCTGGGTAGACAGAAAAAGGTAAATATCTTTAATTTTATTTCCTTAGGTTCTCTTTAATTTCTGAGATAAAAATATGTATCTTTGCTCTGGTACACATACTCTCAACCTCAACTTCTCTTGTATCCTTTGAATAATTATTCTGTTTGGAGTTGTAAGTCATGCAATGCTTTTCAATTTATATAATTCAGCATGCAGGAAAAGTGCATATCAAATTTATGGGTTGAAATGGAATCATCAACCATTCACAAGGCAACACCTGCAAGAAGGAGCACTCACAGCTTCTTGTCCTGAGCAATGCAGACACCAAGCAGTTACTGGGTTAACTTGTCCTAACACAGAGCAAAAGCCTCTGGAGTGAATCCAGCATTACTTAGCTGTTTCAGAGCTGTGTCCATGTGTTTGATTGGTGTCTTGTTTGGGTTTTGTTTTTCCCAGGGAGTCATAACTCATTTGCACAAAAAATCTCCAGTCCATAATGAATACACATACCAGGATTTATAACAGATAAATTAGAGGAGATGTGCTCACAAGACAGAAAAGTATGCACGAGTAGAAAGGATAAGAAGTACCCTTTTCATGCTGTCTGGCAAGAATGATTACTTAGAGTGGAATATAATTCTAATTTTTAAGTTATTCAAATACCTTCATGAAAAAAAGGAAAACAAAGAGAGAAAAGGTATTTATGGGCACACTGGTGTCACAACTGCTTTGGTATTCTGCTTTTGTACATTACATTCAATATCTGATAGGTAACATATAGCACTAAAGTGCACAGCATTTATAAAGACGTCATTAAAAAATGTAACAGTCTAGGCTGCAGGAGAAAATAAGAAAAAACATGGTCCCACTTAATCATTTCTCTGAATCTTGCATGACTTTTTTAAGGGTGAGAAAAACAAGGACTGTTAAGCAGAAACTGTGGCTGGTGGCAAGTCAGCTGCTGCTCAGAAAAAGGGGTGAAACACTGTATGTCATCCTCAAAAAAATGAGAGCAAAGAAGAAGTTGTGATGTGTTGCAGAGAGCTGAGGGTGCATGTTACTCTTTAAATTCATTTAGGTAAATTTAATTTACCGGTAAATCAGCTCTGAAAAGATACTGGAGTGAGATAGCCATGTTGTAGGTGTGGGTGGAAATAATATGCACAGCAAAACAAGCTGGTTGGGTATGTGGAGAAGCGTGTTGCTGGAAAATCTTCTGACAGACTTCATACTAGCTGCAGTGTCATATATAAACTTGTGTCACATGCTGTTGACCAGGCAGAATTCAAATGCTGAAGAGACTGAGCTGTGGCAGAAGCTCTGGCTTTGTGTGATTGCCAAACAGCCCAGTGTGGAACACTTAGTATCATCTGAACTTCTACTTTCTGCTTGTTAGGAGCACGTAGTGCTATTTTGTGGCAATTATGAGGTTGGTTGAAGGCCTCTGGGGAAAGAAGTCTGACTGGCACACAGCATTGGAATGGACACAGCAACACCTGGAAGATGCAAGAGGATTCATAGGGGAGGTAAAGAGTAGAGGGTGGCAGAGTGAAGATGAAGTGAACAAGCATGGAGTGCAAAGATGAACAGAGGCTTACCATTATGATGTAGTTTAAGGCCCTACCTAGGGATGCTAGGACCTGTGGGAAGCTGAAGTGTATCAGTGCTGTTTGCCTAGTGTGGCAAACCTGCTTATCTAATTATTTTATCTGTAGTATTTCTAGAATACAAGTAATGTGCAAGCTGTGCTGCAACGCGAAGACAAGCAATACAGGTGATAGGACAAGAGGAAACAGCCTCAGAATGTGCCAGGGAAGGGTTAGATTGGGTATTAGGAAAAATTTTTACACTGAAAGCATTACTAAGCATTGGAACAGGCTGTCCAGGAAAGTGGTTGAGTCACCATCCCTGGAGGTATTTAAAAGACAGGTAGACATAGTGCTTAGTGATATGGTTTACTGAATGTTTTTGTCACTGTAAGTTTGATGGTTGGACTAGATGATCTGAAATCCCTTCCAAGCTAGGTAATTCTATGATTCTAATAAAGGTAGTTCACTTGCTGGGATCTGCAGATGCTGACACCTGTGGTCCCTGGTACAATCTGGTATATGGCTGGCAGGAGCAGAGGAAGCTTCATAAAGAAGAGGAGAGCCACAGCACAATTGGTTCTGTGGTTCAAACAGCTAGAGCTGTCACACACTAGTGTTTCATGTTTACGAGTTAGCTTGGGTTTAAGCTCTTCAGACCTACTTGCCTGGGGCAAGCCTCCAGGCTGGAGTGCTGTTAGGAATTTGCAGGTTAAAGCTTCTTGGCAGCAGTTGCCATTTTTCAGCTTTTGTGGCATTGGAGCGTTTTCCTGGGAGTGGGAAGAGAAGTTGCAGAGGGTAGTCCGTGAGACACCTGGGAGATGCGCATAAGGATGGGGAGGGAATCTGGGAGATGGCAGCAGGGTGTCTCTGGAGACCTGTGGAGGAGAGGGAGGTTGTACTCGGTCTCAGTCTCTTTCCCTTCTCTCAACCTGCCCTCATCTTTTCCTCCCCAGGGGTGGTTCCTCTTGTTCTTGGAGTTTCCAGCTTGTTTCCAAAGCCTGCAACTGTCTCCTTCCCACCTTACAGCTGCCTTCCTCTATCAAGTCAATTCTGCCAAGTAAAAACTCTCTTTCTGGCTTTGCTGTAGCTTCTAATTGTTCTCTGCTGAAAAGAAGGGGATGCTGGTGTGAATCCTGTTACAAAGCAAAATGGGTGCAGAAGGTGGGTGAGGATTATTTAGGCCAGAACGGCAGGGTCTGTCTCCCAAGGCAGTCTTCAGCTGCCTCTGTCTTGTCTTGGTCTATTGAGCTGATGTCACTCAGGTAGTCGCATTGATGTCAGAGGGCTGCAGTCTGACCTTTGTTTATGTTATTATGTAGTTGTTAGGATGTAACTTTTGTTAGGTAAAGCAGGATCAGGCAAGTGTTATGAAGGAAATGTTATTGGTAGAAGTAGCAGAACTAACCTAATACAAGAATATTTGCCCAGCAACCTGCTACACCTGGAGCAACACTGGAGAGTGGACCACCGACCAGTAAAAGTGCTCTCCACCTCATAAAACTCATCTAACCTCAGCCTGAAGGGCAACAACACAGCCCTACTTTCAGGGACACCTAACTGTGGAGGAATAGCTGGGACCAAGCTTGTGTAGCTGGAACCAACGCACTTAGCACTACTTCGCTTGACCACTGGCAACACCGGTCCTGTCAGCAAGGAAAGGGGAAGTAGAGACAACCACTCTTCTGTAACTTTTTACCATTCTTTGCATTATTAATCACTCTTTCACAGACGTAATGAATATCCATGCTCTTTCACACAGATCCAATTATTGTATAATAATTAATGCATGCATTTAGCCCACCCTGACCAAAACCACAAAATGGCAAAGTCTCCTGAGTCAGTTCAAGCCTGCCTTGTAGGTTTCTAAACCAGAATCAATTAATGGTAGGTATTTCCTATATTCTCTTTCTGACCTCCTCTCCCCATTTCTGTCCCTTCAAAGTCTGGTTCCCAGTGCAGTGATAGTCAGGAAGGGATAACTGTTGGATACACCAGGCTCATAGCAGGTAAGAGAGTTGACGGGCACAGTAGCGTCTCCTGTCTGTACACCTTTGAGCATGTGTGGAGGTTACACGTATGCAGCTTTGTGTCTAGCTTAAATGAGCAACTGAATTAATGCTAGGTGAATGTGCATGCATGGAATAAAACATTTTCCTCTTCATTCTCAATCTGTTTTCAAACTGGCATCTTAGCTATTTGACCTATCTACCTAATTGATAATGTCCTCTGTCACCTAGCATAAATATATATGTTTCTTGAGATGACTGATCATCCGTGTTGCCTTTGATCTCCTCAGGATCCTCAGAACCCTACAGTGTGTAAAACTGGCCGATTATTCCTCTAAGTTATCCCTAAAATAGTTCAGTGTTCTGAAACAATGGAAATTTACAACTTTATTAACGAAAGATCAGTTTCAGTGGTCTGAGATGCCCTTTGTTCTCTCTCATGGTTTTAAGAAAGCTGGTTCCTCTCTTTGCTCAGCCAGTGGTTCCATACTGCTTTGCCTACCAGAGTTTCAGCTCACGCTTCAAAATGCTTTCTTCCTCACTAGTCTTGAGTGGTCCTTTACAAACATGTATGGTAGACCATTCCAAATGGCCAAAACTTGGCCAGAATCTAGTTGCAGACATTCTGGGATTTATGCTCACCATCATAGCCCTTCCTTCAGAAATTCTCTCTCTCAGCACCCACCTCTCATTTCCTAATAATTAGATTGCAAAATCTTTGTGGTCAAGAATGCCATCATTTTGCTCTGGACTTAGAGAAGCATCTGTCGTGGGCAAAGCAATTGACTTCACTCATAAGAGAGAAGTAATGAAATATTTATTAAGATGAAACAGAGATTTAATAAAATTAGTAGTAAATACAACAGTATTTTATGGGATTCAATGCTAAGGTACACTTGTTTATTTACTGCATAGAGGACAGGGTCAGACAAACTTCAAGGAGACCCTCCCATTGAATCACAAGGTTCAGAAAGGACCCCCTTGCTTTTTAAACTCCTCAGTTAGGAGTCTATCATAGAATAGAATAGAATCATAGAATGGTTAGAGTTGGAAGGGACCTTAAAGATCATTGAGTTCCAACCCCTCTCAGGGACACTTCCCACTAGACCAGGTTGCTCAAAGCCCCATCCAGCCTGGTCTTAAGTCTGGTGTCTAGGTGTGGCTAGATCCAGTCCTAGTCCCAGACTTGGTCAATGGTTTATGTCTAAAGGATTATATGTACAATCAATCCCTTCTATCACTTAGCTAAGATTTCAAAGTTTTAGCATGCTATTAGTCACTTACTGAGAATCTGTTGTGGCAAGGAATCTCTCAACCTTGAGGAGTAGAGTCTTAAGTAAGTGTCCTCACAAACGGGAGATCCTGGCATGCTGCCCACTGCCATACCAGAGAGCTCAAAGGGTTCTTGGGCTGTCCACTATTTATACAGTAAGATAATTGACCTACAGTCATATTCTCATGGGAACAAAGTATCTAGGTGCCCACCCCAGACAGTGTTTTCACTATGTTACAAGCTGTCCCCCAAAGTCCAGGTGCAATTTATTGCAACCAATGTCTGGATGGCCAAGGCCTGAGCAGGAGCCCGGGGGAGGAAGGAAGGGGAAAAATGGAGAGCAAACCACCACAGCGTCTAATACAATTGGCTTGCCATTCATGACTGGAATTCCTAGGTATTACAGAAATGCATGTATTTTCTATTTTATTCATGTAATCATTTAAAAATATCATGTGATTTGAGTGAGTATTTTAGGAGATTTTTGTGGAATATTCCTGAGAGAAAATGCAAACTGTCAGTGATTCAGGACTTTCCACACAAAATGTGTCTCCATTGTTCAAATTGCCATGGAGTCCTTCTTACCTCATTTGTAAAACTAATATTCAGCACTTTTATTGTCTATCTGGGCCCTCACAAGGCCATAAACTGGATCAACCTTCACTGCAGCAATGCTGCAATATTAGGACAGAGCAGTTTCAAAACCAATTGTTTATTCTTTTAGATACTTAAAGTAATAGATTTTCTAAGCTGTATAATCTCACCAGATTCTTATAGGACACCATCTGGCTGTACCATCACAAAAGTTCAAGTATACCCTCCCCCTCCCCAAAAATGCAATATTTTTTTTAAGTATAAATGTTGAATGTATTTTTACAATGAAATAAATCTGACAACGTATTTGAAGAGGAAAGAATATCCACAAAACAAAGCAAGAAGATTGTGGGGCTTTCCTCCTGAGAAATACCTGAAAATCCCAGAGCTGATAGGAATGTGGAATTTGAGCAATGTTTGTCCTTTTCTCCCTGAGTTCAGGAGCACTGTTCTTCCTGTGCTAGTGACAAAAATCATAAGACAGATCATAATACAGGATTCAGAAATTAAATATTTCTTTGTGATGAAGTCTCAGTCTGTTTAGTGCTTTCCCCAGTTAGGATCATTACTAGCAGTAGATCTGATTGTAAAGGTGAGCTTTCTCATCAACCTTCTTTCTACTGAACTATAGCTTTCCAGTATCCTATAAGCCCACAAAACACAGCCCAAGTTCTAGCCATGCTGCATTAGGGGTCTGTCTTATATTAACAACCCTAAGAGAAGAGGAAAGAGCTCAGTCTGCAGAGCAATCTGAGGCTCCACTGCAGCCTCACTGCCTGTTACTGCACATTTAAGATCATTTGCAACACTCCATCATCTGGATGAGGTATGCTACATCCCACCTGTGTATGCATTTGTTTTGCCAATGAAAATGATTCTTGTGTACTCCCATTATTGTCTGTCAAGAAATTTTGTTAGTATTCTCAAAAGTGTGCCATGTCTGCAAGAATCACTCATATTTCTATGCACATAATTTAAAAGTATACATATTTGTATGCGTGTCTTAGAAAGACAGGTTTATAAGCAAACATCTGTAAGAAGAGCAAATGAGAGGTGAACTGATATTTACAGATGTCCAAGGCCAAGGATCAAACTGCAGAACCCCTCTGTAGGTGGGTGGAAGAGTAGTGTATCTTTTCATAACTAAAATCACAGGAACATTAGCAAAGTAGAATAAGGCTTCTGCTTGAATGCCTTTTCTCTGTATCCATGCAACCCTTGAAAGCTCTGCTAAGGTGAATTTCAGTTCTCATTATGGATTTCAGGAACATGTGAAGAAAAAAAATTCCCATTCAAAATGTTTCATCTGATCCTGCTTAACTGGTAGTTGAACGGGCAGAGTTCCCACTTTTCTTGGCCGTTGGCTAAGTATATTTCCTTTGTATGTGTGGTAGCCAAGGGAGACATTCTTAGTAAGTGATGTTGCTGGTCAAAGTCCCACCCACCAATGACCATGAATGCAACAAGCCTGTATACGAGACCAGCACTCTTTATCCTGGTAAACACCATGCCATATGTTTTTATCAGGCACTAATTTTGGGGAGAATTAATCTTTATAAAGTTATTATGTTAGAGTGTCCTAGTTATGTCAAAGTATAGAGCTAGGGGCTTCTTCATTTATACAAATATTGCTGAACATTTAATCTCAGATTCTCAGTCTGGTGGATAATAAAAAATGACTACCCACCAAACTTGTAGCATTAAATGGAGACTATATTTTTGGCAGCTCATTGGAGAGGGATTAATATTACTGGAATTGCTTTGTTTCTCAGCAATGCCTCCTTAAAAACAGCCTCCTCTGAACACATATTTCTATTTTATTGAGAAAAGGAAATACGGTATTAGAAATCAATGTTTTTAAAGGGTAATTTAAAGAAATCTAATCTTGGCAGATGCTGAAATATTTTCAATTTAAAACAAATAGTATTTCTGTCATCTAGTCGGCTTTTTAAAATTAGACCATTACTCTTTGATAAGTTAATTACAAAACAGAAAGAGACCCAACCAATCTAAAAAACTGTATTAAAGAAAGTATAGAGCACATGTCTAAAACCTGCTTTTACTGATTTATTGGTGAAGTTTTACTTTTTATATGAAAAACATTTTCTCTGACGTCTTATATCATAGGAAAAAATGCTCAATTTTTCACCCAATCCCAACTAATTTTTATACATTGGTACACTGATGGACTATTGTTTTGCTGTGCTACCATCCATTATAAAAAGTGACAGTATCATAATTGAAATTATTTAAAATATGGTGCATTTAGATAATTCTTTACTTCAGTATAAATATAACTATATAAGAAATGCTACTACTGGAAATTGCTAGGATGAGCTACCCAAATGGAATTACTGCTCTGCAGGCCATATTCCTCGGGGGGTAGGAAATGGAAAATATAAAAAATTCTTTGGAAATCCAAAAAGATAAGAGGAGTAGAAGGAACACTTTTTCTTGTGTCTGAGGCCTGGTCATCTTTAGTCTCCAGATCCATCAGCTGAATCCTGGGCTCACTGAAATCCCTTGCAAGTCTTTCAGCCTAGTGAAGTCACAATTTCACCCCAAGTATTCAGGATAAATGCAAGCAAAACTCACCAAAAAATGGCATTGGCTGATTAGCTTTTAACATCTGTCCAGAGATATCTCTGTAACTGTGCTGCATGGCTGCATTTGGTTCTTCTTACAGTAAGAACCTGCCCAGTGGGGATGTTTCTGGGTTAGTGCTGGGGTCTCAGCTGTGCCTGTGCCCAAGTTGTGGCAGGAATCAGTCTAACAATTTAACAGTATGAATAGTGGCAGGCCAGAATCCAGACTAAATGCACTGTCCCTGATTAGGTTACCAATATAGAAATTGCCCCACAGAGCCAACTGTGTGAAGTTTTCTTTATACAATGTTTCCCTACTGCTCCTCACATCAGTCCTATCTCAGAAACAACCACCTTCCTAAATGTGGAGCCAAATTTAGACAGACACTAGGCCTTTGGCTGTAACCCCCACTTTCCTTCCCGTGAACAGCAATACAGATACCACTGAAAAGTTTGCAATTTTATAGCGTTAAATGAGAATAAGCAAGGGGAGCAGGTGTCAGGAAGTATACAAGCACAGTGTCCAGCATCATCTCCAGATGTTTAGCCACATCTCAGCAGGCAATGTAAGGGGAGATTTAAGATTGACCAGTCCGACCATTTCTTTGAAAGTTGTATAGCAGGTGGACATCTTGTACCATGTACTCCTGCAATCATGCAAGTAATTACGTAGCACATCCCAGGTGATCCCAAGGAGGCCCTAAAATTAAATCCCTGAGCCTCACAATGTTATTGAGATTACCTGTATGTCTTATTAGGTTTTTTTTCTGTTTTATTGCATCTGTCCTGTGTGCTAGGGATGACAGTCCATAATTTGACACAAAATATTTACAACAGTTTATTACTAAGATGAGGGCTTATTTTCATTTTCCCAGACTACATGCTCTTTCTTTCCCTGGCTTTTAATCACAAGTTTTTGCGGCAGTGAGAGACACGGCAATGATGTTCACCCCTTCTATTTAGAGGGAAGACCTGTCTGGTGGTGTTTGTTTTTCTTCATCTTACGAAGTGACACAGTCTCAGTACCCTGAAGGACAGGCACGTCAGCTCTGCAGTTTTGATCTGGGCTTTTTCCAGGTTAGACGATTTTTTCAAACACTAATAATTACCACTGTGGAACCGTTTCTATTTTGATATAAATGAAATTACTTTCTTCAAGGGAAAACTTCTAGTTTTCACAGAGGAAAAATGGAAGTCAGAAGTTCTGTCCAAAAGATAAATATTAGCTGGATTTGGGATCGTTATTGGTGAGTTCACATTAACATGCACTAGGGAAGTTACTGTTAGGATGAGAGCTCTGAGCTCAGGCTCCAGTTCTGTCATTTGCCTGTGGCTTTTCAGCAGGAGTTTCTCAAGTTGCTCTGTGGTGGAGGAACGTGCAAGGTCAAGTGGGCAGTGTCACCAGAGACCTGTGTTAGGGACTGTGACTGGCCTGGGAGAAGGTATTCTCCCAAGGTAAGTCCATTACCAGGGACTGCATTTGACTCTTGTGATATTTATCATAGTTATTAATGCACAAGCTCAAAAGGTCAAGTGACTTGCATGAGATTCTCAGTTTTCATTTGAAGAAAAATGTGTCTCTATCTTTGTACATCTGGAGAAAAGGTGAGAATATGAATGTACAAAGGCTTAAGAAGTAGAAGGACACTTACAAATCATTAAAAGACTGGATAAACATGAAGAATTTTTGATCTGATGCTATGACCTTGGGGCCGAATTAATGATTTTTGGATGTCAGGGGTAGGGAAGATTAGGATGGACAACAGAAAAAGGGGTGGAGGGATCTTCAAAAACACTGATTATTTAAAGAGCTGTTCCCATGTATTTAAAACACGTGATGATATCTTATTGTCTGCTGTTTACCACCCCTACCTCCCCCCTGCCCAAATTAACTATATCCAGTCAAGGCAAGATGAAGAATCCATGCAGTGTTGAAGGATATGGTCTGTAGGGTTGTCTCACTTCAGGCAATCAGAGTTTTACTCACCAAAAACTTGTCCCCTGTTGTTGCAAAGTTGTTCTGGTTTTGTCTGGGTAGAGTTAATTTTTTCATAGCAGCCAGTATGGGGCTTATGTTTTGCATTTGTGCTGGAAATGATGTTGCCAATAGAAGGATGTTTTAGCTATTGCTGAGTGGTGCTCACACAGAGTCGAGGCCTTTTCTGCTCCTCACACCACCAGCGAGTAGACTGGGGGTTGCACAAACAATTGGGAGGGGACACAACCAGGACAGCTGACCCCAACTGGCCAAAGGAATATTCCATATCATATGATGTCATGCTCAGCAAATAAAGCTGGAGGAAGAAGGCAGCACAGGAGGATGTTTGGAGTTACGGCGTTTGTCTTTCCAAGTAACTGTTATGCATGATGCAGCCCTGATTTCCTGGAGACAAACACCTGCCTGCCAATGGGAAGCAGTGAATTAATTCCTTGTTTTGCTTTGTTTGCACACACAGCTTTTGCTTTACTTTATTAAACTGTCTTTATCTCAGCCCATGAGTTTTTTCGTTTTTACTCTTCCAGTTCTCTCCCCTATTCCACCTGGGGGGAGCAAGCAAGCGGCTGTATGGTGCTTGGCTGCTGGCTGGGGTTAAACCACGACAAAAGTAGATCCACAAAGGCCACATCTGCTCATGTAGCACAGAATTTCTCTTCCACAAGGGCCTCAAGACCTGCTTCAGGGCTGGAGCTTCCCATTAGTCAGTTAAATGTTTAATTAATTTTAAAAATGAAACCAGATCTCACATGAAATATAGTAGGGTTCTGCTGACTGCAGTTTGTTGTGGGATGATTAACGATGGCCAGGCCTGAAATACTGTTTTGATTAGTGTTTGTTCAGAATAGTGAAATACTGCAAGGTAGTTTAACAAGCTTCCAACTGCTGTGAAAGCACACGTGTAACAGCAGAAAGATGCAATAGGAAGAAAGAAAAGCGTTGGTTGAAGCAACTCCTGGGGGAAGATTTTCATGCTTGCCCCAACTCCAGCTTTGTGCATGTGCTGCACCCCTTGCTAGCTGGACTGAAGTCTTCTATGGCAAGCATTGCCTTTTCCATCTCAGAGTGTCCTGTAATGGGCTTCACACAGGCTTGGTGTTGGAAGCACAGAGTAGAAACCATGGCATCTTCCACAAGGAAGCAGGGGAGGAATGGCTTCGCTGCCTGTGTGGTCTGCTGTAACCCAGGGGCAGAGGATCTTCATCTGCCAGCCTTTGCTGGAGGAAGGCTTCAGTCCTCACAGTCCACTGGAATAAATGTGACACAGCGAGGAATCAAAACTGAAGTTAAGCACCCCACTTCTGGGTTTGAATTATTGTACTGGATGTCAAGAGGTGGGACACAGAGTCTCTGTCTTCTACTATGAGTTCTAACTTCTTGTGATGATGGGCTATAAGTGGTTAATTGTTTTTCTCAAGTTTTACTATTGGACTGCTTTAGAAAACTAATTTAAAGTATGTAAATCAGCTTTCATTATTTTAATAGTGCTCTGTAAGAATAAGACCGGGGTGGGGTAAGGTCGTATGTTAGGGATTTTTCACTTTCTGTGTATTTTTTTTAAAGTTTGATTCCACATTTAATTTGCAGTTCAAATTTACAGCATGTCCTTTTCTTGGAAACACATGCTCCTTACAAAGTGAATTCATACATCATTCAGGGATAAGAGTCTCCACAGAACTTTCTGGGCCTAGAACAAGTATTTTCTTATTAGCATTTGACATTGCTGCCAGATTATGAAGAGAGAATTTCTCTATTGAACTTGAAGGCTCCAAAGTTCCCTTTTGATTAGCTAGCCAGTAGTCAAATTTTCAAGGAGAGGGCACAGCTCTTTCAAAAGTGAAAGTCTACTAGTTCTTCAAAAATGCCTTTCGTATCCTCTGACATAAGGCAAAACTTCACTATCTAAATTTCCAACAACTGTCCTCAAAAAATCATAAAATTAGAAATTTTGCTCTAAGTGACCAATACCTTCTTATTTTTTCACTTTGAACCTACTCTCTGTGGCTCAGCTTCATTTGTTTGGTTCATCTTTCACTTGCAGAGTGATGACACCCTGGAGTCTTGGCCAGGTCTTCATACTGTGAGATGTTGTCTACATACACTAGCAAACTGATAGCCCATCCCAGAGACAACCTAGAATTGTTGCTGAACAGTGTTTCCCTTATGCAGGCTTGCTCCAGGAGCAGCGAGTGGAGAAGTTGAAGGATAGAAAAGAACCACCTAAAGAAGTGGTGTGCAAAGGAACACAGCTAAAAGAAATACTAGGTTTTTCTAACCCTCCTCACCCAGCAATGCTGTTTCTTGTACCTTCAGATTCATCTGCTTCTCACAGTCTATCCTACCAAACATGCCTACCTTTCAAAATTACCCTGGCTTTGGAATGAAGGTGTCAGCAGCTGCAAGACCCCGTAGGGTGTGATTATGTTATTTCCTGTCCGTTGACTATGTTTAAACATGTGCCAAACTGGAAAGGTCATTTTTCTAGTGTGACTCTGGAGCACACTTAATGATAGTCTTGTTACTGACTGACCTCCTGTACCTACAGAGACTAAACATCTTGGACAAATTTTCATTGCTTGAATCTGTGCCAAATCCTTTTAATGCGTGAAGGACTCGATCACTTTTAAACCAGTGGTGTAGAGCAAACAAGGCTCAGTGGTTTGATGCCAGGGGGCCTGCTTGATTTTTGCAGTAAAGAAACAGAAATTCATAACCACTGCAGGGATAGCAAAAGCAAATGTATCTGCACAGCTCTTTGTCAATAGTCTAATCTGACTGCTAAGTACATGCTGCCTGGCCAAGTGATGCTGCAGCAGCCAGCGGTACTCCAGCCATGCTGCCCTCCATGACGAGAACATGTTATCTGTCTCCAGGGTTTACCATCAGAAGCATAACCTTAGCTTTCAAAATAAGGCATTTTCTTTTTAAGTATTTATGTTGTGGAAATTAAATTAGATGATGTTGCAGAGTTAGTTTTAGCAACTTGCACTTACTCTACTTCCATGGTATTTACACTTAAATGTAGCTGAAAAAAATCTTACTTAATCAAGAATGGGCCTATTTTCAGGGCGGTTTTTTTATGCAACATTTGACTATTAACATTTCACAACATCTGGCAATGCCGATTTTTCTGATTGTTTTGAACCTTGTTGAACAGAAATTTTTATACCATTTATGAGCAAATCTTTGCACTGCCTGTATTCTGTGTCTTCTCAGCAGTAGGGATGATGACAGGTGATGTCTCAAATGATAAGTAATCTTCCACTACATACCCTCTGTCTACAGTAAGTTCTCTAGATGTTGTACATGAGGTTCAACAGGAAAATTCATCATGGCATATTACGTACTTTATTTATCCATTCCACTTGATACAGTTACTAAAAATAGCTAGGTTTAGATGAGTGAATCTTTTCCTCTTGCATGTGTCAGTCTGCAGAATCTAATTCTGTAACTAATTTCACAAAATTGAAGACTCCTAAGATGAACAGGCTGCATTCACCTACTAACAAAATGTGAAACTATCCTCTAAGAATATCCGATGATTTAAAAATCCTTAGGACAGATGTCAATTAAAAGGAAAAAGAAAGGGGAGGGATTCCATCCACCCTTTCATGCCGATTTCTTTTTCTTCTTCACCATGTTTCCATGTTACTGTTTCTGTCCTTGGATAAGCTTCCTGACACCAAGGTAGTTATACCATTTTGTATGTCTTTTCTAATTCTTGTTTACTTTTGCATATTCTTGGTTACACCATTACTATGTGAGAGAATATTTCTACTTATTTTTAGGTGTTTTTTTGTGTTTTTATTATTAATGAGCATACAACTGTTAAACATCATCAGCACTGATGTTTAAATGAATATTTAAACCTATTTGTCATTACTATGATTGAAACCAAGTTCAGCATCAATCGATGGCTGATTATTGGCCTTAGTATATGTAGTAAGACTGGGCAGAGAACAGTCCAATTTTGAAGGAGAAGGTAACAATTACAAAATTTTTTGCACAACCTGAGGTTTTCTTCATACTTTTAGTAGAAAAAGTAGATGACTGAATGTAACCTAGCTTCTCACCACTAGAAATGCATTTGCTTACATCATGACTAAAGACTGCACTGACAGCAGACTGCAGAAAAGCTTGCAAAACCTGAGCTTGTAGTTTAACATTGACAATAAATCTCCTGCGCACTAAGACAGACAGGATGGGCCAGATTGTAGTTTGCTAGGCAAATATGCACAGGGACAAGAACAGAGGGAAAAACAATTCTTTCACCCAAACTTTCCTTTCTGTGCTCAGGGGCAGGTTGTAGAATACAGTAAGCGATGAAAAATAGCAGCTGCAAAAGTACTGAGCAGCCCAACCTTTCTTCAGAGGTGGTGCTGAGCAGGCCAGAGGGTTGCAAAAAGTAGGTGGGCTTGGCACAAGTATGAAGAAAGTACGTGTATGACAGTTGCAAGGTCACACAGATATCACTCACATATCCATGAATATTGGAGCTGCAGCTGCTGCCAGAAATTAAAGTGGTTGTTTTGCCAATGTAATTCCACAGGTAGAATTATATAGTATCACTTTCCACATGGATGTCCTTGTTCCAAAGTAATAAAGAATGCCTTTTTTCCTTAGTTTATTTGTCATGGAACAAAAGTGCCCACACAGGGTGCCTTACATTCATAAATATATTGCTAAATATTTACTGGTTCAGTTTTTCAGTGTAGACCAGTCCTAAAACTATTATTGATTAAAAAAAAAACAACAGGGGAAGAGCAGGAGCAGTACTGATGCTGGGGTGTCCTGGGGATGTTACCCTCATACGCAAAATCCATGGCTGACTCAGGACAAATCCGGACTGTCAGACATAACTCTATCAGCAATAGAGCTCTGTGTTCAGCAATGTAAGGGAAGACATGCAAAGCAACAGAAAGGAATCCAAAAAAGCAGCAAAGATGGTTAGATGCATGGTTGTGTGTTTCACAAGCACTGTGCTCTCTTAAAATAACACGGAAGGAAGAAAGAAAAGCCAGAAAATTACATATCAGCAGTACTATTTCTAAAAAGAATGGTTTTCAAACTTTTCCATGAGGCATTAACAGCTCTTTAAGGGATAATCTTTATTGCTTTGTAATATACAAAGCAATAAACAGCTGCTGAGATTGATTAATAGCCAAAGCAAAGTTGAGGCATGTAATCAATCTAAAAAGCCATTTATTGTGCGTATACTACAAAGCAATAGAGATTATTGCTGTTGCACAACAAACCATAACAGAGAAAACACACACACACACACACACACACAAAGCGAAAACAGTTGTTTTCTTTTCAAGGCTTGCAGTGCTACGCTGCCTTTTTCTCGAGCTTCAAATGACAATCTCTTTGACTAAGGCAGGCAACTGTCCTTACAGCAAGTGATCTGCATGGAAAAGTAATGCTCTGAGAATGTCAGTGTTACCTGAGGGAGAAATAATGTTTATTTAGCTCTGTAACTAGAAATACTAGAAATAAATTCCACAAGTATTCATCTTGTCCTTGGAACTGATACTGCTATTCATATTACCAACAAAAACAAAGAATTGGCTCACCAATTGAAAAATTATCTAATTCCTGCTGATGTAGAAATGAAGGCTCTTTACTTCTGCTTTTTTTATGAATGACCACTAAATCACTCAAAGTTTTCCACAGGAATTGTGAATGGGACAGCTGGGTCTAGTGCCAGCTGTTTTGGGTAACTACCTCACCCCATTCTTTTTACACAACTTTAATGCAGCTGTTAACATAGTTGGAGTGTTGCCTCCTCCAGTGTTCCTTGGATGCTGCTTCAGAATCTTACCTCTCCAGTGGTTTTGAACATTTTTAAAAATTTCCATTTTGAGTTTTCCAGGTCAAATAATGCCAATTTGTCTCTGAATCAACATTGTATTTTAGCATAAATTGTTCTTCATCAAAGATATAACATGGAAAGAGTCTCAGCAGAATAAACAAGCCACACTGCTGTAGTCTTCTGCCACAACAGGCTTGTCCCTTGATCAGTCTTGATTCCCTTCTCTTCCCCCATCCCTTTCGCAATCCCTCTCTGTGCTCTGGATGGTACTGAGACCCAGGAGGGGTCTCAGGGCTGCCTCACTCGCACCATCTCCTGGAAATATCTTGCTTGGTACCCAAGGATCAAATCCGCCTTTTTCATCTCTCCTTAACTATAAAAGCCAGTGCTTAACTTGCACTTCCAGGCACAACTTGCACACTCTTGTTCCTGAACTGATGACCTTGCAACTTATGACAGAAATTTGTATTAGTTCACACGGGCACAGGCTTGCAATTTGCACTATTAAGTTTCATTCCATTTCTATTACTCTGGTTCTCAACGTTACTCAAGTATTCCTGTATCATATTGCCATCCTCCTCCATATTAATAATGTTTCCCATTTTCATGTCATCAGCAGTTTTCATTAACAAACTCCATATTCCAATTTTAAGGTAGTGAATAAAAATATGACTAAAGATGTATCCTTGAGGAATTCTGTTAACAAAATACCATTCAGAGCCAGGTATCACAATGGTAGGAAGTGAATTCTTCGATTTCACATTTGCAGGAAATACAATTCAGCTCAGTGAAAATTAAGTTTCAGTTTGTAGTGGATATAATAAAAGTTTGGAGTGTAAGAGTTGTACTCATGCTGTAGAGGTCACTGATTATTTCTAAGCATATGACTTTGGTAGTTAAAATATGTTTTAAAGTTTTTTTTACCCTAGCAGTCAATTTTACCCATTAGCCAGTCTTATATATAATTTCTTTTCACTTTCATACTATTCCAGGAAATCACAGCTTCCCTGGATAAGATGATCTCTATGCTTGAGATCATATTCTCTGTGAATTCCTGTTCTCTGGGGTCTGACATTTCAAACTCCCCTTTATTCCCACTTTGGGAAGCTCTACCATTCTTCCCACAGGACACACTGGACCTAGATTCACCCCTTCCCAGCCCTTCCCTACTTTTTATCTTTTTGTCAGTCAGAGAGTTCAGTGTCAGCAAAATCAATTAAAATCTTTCAATAATTATCAGTGATATTTCTTTTTTTTTTCCCCTGTTAGTATTTTATTTGCAAATATCACTGCAGTGCATGATCTTCTGTCAAAGAGTTGAAAGAAAAGTTCCACTGACAGCAGCCAAACCGAAACTCATACCCATCTTGGTTGTGTCTAATGCTACATTTCTGTTGCTGATCAGTCTGAAAAGAGTGAGAAACATCTTGGTTTTTCCAGCAGGGTGTAAATGACCTCTTGTTGTCGTTTAGCACAGAATGACCCACAAGAGGCTTGGTTTGCTGCATCAGTACAGCACGGCAGGGAGGGGGCTGCAGGTGGTACGGAGGTGGTACAGTGAAGTAAGATGGGCCATTGCACTGCAGCTTGGTGACAAGTGCTACATAATGCCAGCGTAACTGGATCTATGAAGAAGAAGTCATAGAATCATAGAATGGTTAGAGTTGGAAGGGACCTTAAAGATCACTGAGTCCTAAGCCCCCTGCCGTGGGCAGAGACATCTCCCACTACAGCAGGTTGCTCAAAGCCCCATCCAGCCTGGCCTTGAACACTTCCAGGGATGGGGCATCCACAGCTTCTCGGGGCAACCTGTTCCAGTGCCTCACCACCCTCACAGGAAAGAATTTCATTCTAGGATCTAATCTAAATCTTCCCTTTTCCAATTTAAACCCATTACCCCTTGTCCTATCACTACACTCCCTGACAGAGTCCCTCCCCATCTCTCCAGTAGGTCCCCTTCAGATACTGGAAGGCTGCTATTAAGGTCTCCCTGGAGCCTTCTCTTCTCCAGGCTGAACAGCCCCAACGCTCTCAGCCTGTCTTCATAGGAGAGGTGCTCCAGCCCTCTGATCATTTTTGTGGCCCTCAGCCGGACCTGTTCCAACCTGTCCATGTCCTTCCTGTCCTTCCCAGCAGAACTTTTGCCAGTAAAACTGCCTGGTTCAAACAAGGCCAGCAGGAGGAGCGTAGAGAGGAGGAGATACAGGTTGCAACATACTGTGGCCAGGAGAAGGGCAGCTGTGCTCTCCCTCACCTCTTGCACTGCAGCCACCAGGATGCCCACTCATGAAGAGCCCTGAGGCTGTGTACACCAGGGTTGCTGCTGCTGCTGGCCTTGTTTGAACTAGAAAGTTTTATTGGCAGAAGTTCTGCTGGCATGTGCTACTGACATCGCTGTTTTGGCAGGATGTGTTCACGTTTGGCTGTTTTTTTAAAGATGCACTACGTCCTCAGAGCACCAGGCTTTTATCAGCAAAAGAAGGCTGGCATCATGGATACCTTGTGTCACATTTGGTAGATTGTCTTCTGGTAATTTTTTGCAGTATATTGTGGAGCTGCCATTGTATACTGTGAGATACAATGTCACATCAAAAAAATCTGTGTAAATATTGGGTCAGATTTTCAAAAACTATTCTATCTTGTGAAATAACCTATTTTTATATGTGTTGTTTCTCCATATTGCAGATTTTTTTTTTTTAGAAACCCAGACAGTATCAAACAGCAGAGCTCTCTTGTTCATTTAGAGCAGATGAAAGGATTTTTTCACATCTAAAGAGCAACCTAAAATATTGGATACTGTGGACAAGTGGAACATAGAGACAATGCATAGTAGCTAACTATCTGCAGTAAGTATTTGCTAAACTACAAGAACAAATTGTAGTTTTGACAAATACTGTGAACACTGGATGAGAGAAAATTTCAGGGTTGGATGTCAAGTCTGTGCCAGTCTTAGAGCACATTCATCCTGAGTCAAAAGCTGCTGAAGAGGAGACAGTGGAGAAATAGGTGGTGCCAGCTTTCTGGAAAGCTGTGCTGATCTGGGCATTTTGGCATTATTTGGGATGCTCAGTCTCCAGTGAGCTACACAAAATTAAGTATTTCCTGCTGCATGGTCTTTTCATGCTGGGTAATGTACTGGAAATAAGAGATGAACCTGATACAATGGGCTTTGCTAACTGTAAATAAGGTTTATGTCCAGTTTGGTCCCATCCTGTTTTTAATACAGGAAACGCAAGCAGTACTTCTCCATGATGGTCTCTCTAGCCAGCATTGTACATCAGTGTGGTTTGGGATAAAGCCCATGCTTGCTTCCCCATCTATCCTGTTTTCATTAATGGAGTTACAAAGCCAGCTCTGGCAACAGAGACAAGGCAGCTCTGGTTGGAAAGGTGTTTGTAAAAACAAAACCCCTGTAACTGGAAAAAAAACAACAAATAAACCAGAAATGTCCACTAAACCTCAAAACTCTAATTTATCAATCTCCTACAAAAACCACAGAGGTCTTACAGGGTCTCTCCATGTGCTGAGTGGAGATTCATCCTGTTTCCTGGATTCATCACAAAATCAGTGGCAGTGCCTTTGTTTTTTCTATGACATTTCCAGGTATTAGAGACAAGTGCATTCCTTAGCTACCACACATGTAGAACATACAGACAGATGGAAAACACGTATCGCTTGGAGACCATATGCGTGCATGGAACCTGCTGGACCTCTGCATGCCCACATGTGGCAAGTGAGCTCACGAACAATGAGTCTGACTTTATGGACCTGCAGCACCTGTGGTCTGCAGGCAGCCTGTGTACATGCAGTAAGTGCAGTGTGGTCTGGTCAAGCCCATTTTATTACGTATTCACAGATGCTCTGCTCAACAAAGGCACAGACAGTCTGGCACAACTGTGCATGTGCTGTGCTGTACATGCACTGAGACTTCTGTCTTACGATTTCCTGGACAGAAATTAGGAAGTCCAATTCCATAGAACATCCTCACTCATTTGGTTTCACTGTCGCTAAAAATCATCCAAAGTAATTTGGGTTTGTTCCAATAACACTGCATGTTACTGGTTTAAAACAAGCGTGTTCTGTAAATGAGGAATGTGCTCGCTCACTGCTTTTCAATAGCTTTGTTTCTGCTCTTTGAAAGTTTTAGTTTTAACTTTTTGGACTTCTGCCGAAAACTGACATTTCAGTACTCTTAATATATGCTCCCCTTTCCCTCCCACCAGCAGCTGGTAGATACAATTTGACAGCAGAATGTGTTAAGAGGAGAGGCAACAAATGCTGATGTAGAAACCTTTAGAAAGTAAAGAAGAACACTACGTTAATGCACCAGTCCTGTTACAGTGAATTCTCCTAAATTAGTTGTGTGTACTCAGTGAGCTCCCCAAGGGGTTCTGTATCCCAATAGTTCTGACTCTATCCATCTCTAGTTTCGACTCTCTTCCAAAAACCTCTCCCAATTTAGCCAGTTCTTGGTGTCCTTCACTGCAGGCTTATATGAATGACAAGAGCAGTATCCCAGCTCGATATGCTGTCCGTAATGAGAGCACAACCATTGTAAGGAATGCCACAACAAGCTGGTCATAAAAGAAACATCTCGGACCACTAAACTTAAGGCTGTGTCTCATGAGAAAACAAACTGCCTTTTCTTCTTCTTCACCTGGCACTGGCTCTTACCTCGGCTTTAAGGCTTTAGATTGGATAACCCAGATATTCACTTTTCTCTTCTGCATCTATTTATTCTTGAAATAAAAAAAAAAAAAAAAAAAAAAGGCTGTTTCCCCAGGTATCCCTTCCTCCTCTGGCAGTAGAAATTTGGGTCTTGAACAGAGTAGCAACACTAAAGTTCTGTCCGTCTAGTCAAGTCAAAAGGCACACTAGAAGAAAAGCAGGCATTTCGCAAAGCTTAGGGGTTTTTTGACAGGTCAGAGCAGTGAGCACGGAGGGAACCAAGCGCTGGCCAGAATGAGGAGGGTAAGGTGCAGTTTGCAGGATGCTGGCACAGTGACCAAATCACATTGAGCAATGTGAGCCAGATCAAGGTAGCAAGCAAGCTAGATCCCCATATCATGGCAATTCCCAAAATCTTAAATTTCAGCCATATTTGAATCGCATTTTAAGGAATTAAAAAAAATAATCATTGTATCTACCACAGAATATTTAAGGTTGGAAGGGACTTCTAGAGCTATCTAGTCCAAACCCACTGCTCAATTCAGTCTACTAGAGGAGGTTACTCAGGGACCTTTTCAAACAGGTTTTGAATACCTCCAAAGACGGAGACCACACAAAACCCTCTGAGCAACCTGCATTTGACCACTCTCACAAAGGAAATTTGTTCATGCACTTAAATAGAGTTTCCTGTACTTCAGTTTGTGCCCACTGCCTCTTGACCTTTCACTGGGCACTCCCAGGAAGTTCGACTCCGTCTTCTTTGAATCCTTCCTTCAGATACTTATACACAGTGGCAAAACACCCTCAGAGCCTTCTCTTCTCCAGGCTGAACAATCTCAGCTCTCCCAGCCTCTCTGTCCATGAACAATGCTCCAGTCCCTTAGTCATCTTAGTCATTCTCTGCTGGGTTTACTCCCGTATATCCACATATCTGTTGTAGTGGGCAGCCCATTACTGGACCCAGTACTTCAGCTGTGGCCTCACCAGTGCTGCACAGAGAACAGGGATCACCTCCCTCCACCTGCTGCCAGTACTCTTCCTAATGCAGCCCAGGTGGCTGTTGGCTGCCTTTGCAGTGAGGGGACATTGCTGGCTCATATTCAACTTGGTGTCAACCAAGGTCCTCAGGACTTTTTCTGCCAAGCTCCTTTCCAGCCAGTTGTCTCCCAGCATGAACTGGTGCATGGGGTTATTCCTTCCCAGGTTCAGGCCTTTATATTTCCCTTTGTTGAACTTCTTGAGATCCCCTTTAGCCCAGTCTTCCAGCCTGTCCACGTCCCCCTGAAAGGTAGCACAACCATATGGTGAATCTTTTACTTGCCCACTTTTGCATTGTCAACGAACTTGATGAGGGCACACACTGCTGATGACCAGCCTCTGGCTGTATTTTCTGCTGCTGATCTCCACCCTTAGAACTCTGCAGTTAAGCAGAATTTCAGTCCAGCTCATTATCCCCTTAAATGGCCCACACTACACCAGTTTGTCTGTGAGGACATAACAGGAGACAGTTAAAACCCTTACTTAAGATATACAACATATACTGCTCTCCCTGATCCACCAAGCTGGTCATCTCATCATATAACCAGTGCCCTTTTCCTGTGACAGATTTCCCCACTGCACATAATGGAGAGCTTCATAAACCTGATTGATTAAAATTTATTAGGCCACCTAGTACAGGGGTTGTTTCTATCTACTGTAAAATGAACTGCAACACCTGCCCTTGTGATGAGCTACAAGTGATGTGAAACACACAGCTTATTTAACAGCACATACCAGATGGTCTATGCAAAGTTGAATATGACAGCAGGAATTTTGTCCAGATTGGAGGTGGGACTGCTGTTTTGTTTGGGAAAAAAAAAGAGGAAAGAAACAGGGAAATGGGGATTGCATTGCCACCCGTGTTGCCAAAATTGCACCGGAGGCTGCTCTTTCAGGTCAGCAACAAGAAGCAGTGAATGCGATCAATGACCACTCGGCAGGCAAAGTGTTTAATGCTGTTAACTGATTCTGAATGCCATGGAATATAGGCCTTCTATGCTTAGATATCCCGGTAAGTTTCATTTCTAGACAAATTTAAGTGAGGCAAACTGAAAATGCCGACTAAAAACCAGCACAAAGTCCCTTTCATTATTTTGAAATCTAAAAGATAAAGTAATTTGAATGAATACAACGTAATTGAATACCTTGTATTTTTTGGTTATTTACACAGAACTGCTCAGCACACATTGCTTTTACCTCAGCAATTTTTTGAGCAAATACTGGCTTGCCTAGACCAAGTCAGTTTATACATTTTGGTGATACTTCCTTCCTAAAGCAGTGTTATTACAAACAAAGAGATTTAATTAAGTACTCGCATTTAACATAGGTGTTGAAAGAGTTCATTCAATAAAAGCACACGAGAAAAGGAATTCAAGTGAGAAAGTTGTAACAGTTGAACACAGCAGAAAGACATCACAAAAGAAATTTTGCTATAATTGCAAAAGCTCAGAAAATGAATAAAAATTAACTCTTCAATTTGATGACCTAGAAAATAGAGGAGAAATAATGTGCATATGAAAAGGATTAAAGAAGAAGCCAAGAAGGAAGGCTTAGTGGGTTTAACTGGGTGGATTTAAAAATTGTTTAAAGAATGATGAGATGATAACAGTAAAAAGAGATTCAAACTGGCTTTACCAGGAAACAGATCTACACATTTTTCCGTGAAACTTCACATGTATTATGCCAATGAAAGAAAGGTTCAGAAGAATATAAGAGAATGAGCTAACTGTGAATGATCTGAAAATAGCATGCACACACATGCACAAACACACATTCTTTTGGCTTTTATGGAAGAATATACAAAGAAAAGCAAGTACAATACTAACAAGGTTTCCATTACTTCTGAGGTATTGAACTTGGCTGCAGAAGAAAGAGGACTAGATGTCTAATAATTAGAGATTAAGTAGAAGCTAGCAGAGATAATGGCGTGTGTTACGTAAACCAGGTAGGGTTGCACATGGAGATCTTTTTACTGCTATCATAATGCCTGTCAGAATCAAAAGAGGAACTGGAAGAGGGTGTTTTTCTAGAAGAAAGGGGCATAACAGGCTTGTAACAATATTCAGAAAGACAAATTACATTCAAAATGTCCACAGGGTTCTTGTCTAACAAACATGAGGAAGTTATGATGTTAGTAAGCAATTAGTAAGAGGAACTTTAAGTCAGTAAGATATACATCTATATTTACATATAAATATATATACAAGATGAATTTATTCAGAGAGTGCTTTCAGATGTGTCTGAAGTACGCTATAAAGGAACCAAGGAAGAACCTTGGTCTGATCAAGCTCTATTTGTTGCTTTCTTGTATTACGCACAAGGAGTTGGTAATTAACCTCCCATAGCAGTTGTTAGATAAATTTCAAAACGCATTCAGATAGCGAACAAAGACTGTGCTTGTCAGTCATGAACAACCCACTTGCCACAACAGGCCCGTCTTTGTTGCCATTACATGTCTGGAGATTTTCTGATAGGGGCCGTGATCACATTACCCGTCCCGGTAGCAGGAGGCACGCGAGGGAGACGGTCAGCGAGCACCTGGCGCACCCGGTCAACAGTGCCCTGAAACCTGCAGGTGGATTCACCTTTGGCAGGGCCCCCCCCGAAAGACAGCCTGGGGGGGACACTGCGAGTGACCCCCTTGTGCCACCCCAACAAAGGCCTGTGGGACCTTCAGCACGAAGCTCTGCTATGTGATAGCCTCTGTCTTTTGGCCTCCCAGAGAACAGGAGGCGAGCAGGAGATGTGATCACGCTTCTGGACCAAGAAGAAACCATCGAGACAAGCAACTCGGCCCGTGGTGCCTGACCAGGCTGACCCAGCCAAGGGGGCTTGTGGCTGCTGCTGTTGGCTCTAAGCGAGGGTTCTTTGCCTTGTGTGTGAGAGCTAACCTACACACTGGGCCCAGATACTTGGTTTTATTTCACTTCTGCAGAACTAGGTGCCAGGCATTCAACAACAGCCAGCACACCTCACGTTTCATACTGCCCAATATTTGTAACGATAAAATACAGCTGATCGGTCAATAATGATTCAGTCACCACTCCTAACTATACATATACACTACACATATACGCTCATGTTTGAAGCGTTTTGGGAGGTTATCTGATTAGCATGCTCATTATGCACAGAGCGGTGTGTATTTTAGCATTCTAATTACCCCGGGTTAGTTTTGGGGATGCTCTTGGCTTAATTTTGCTCCCGAAGTTATACTTTTGCTCTTCTGTCAAAGTCAGCAACTCTAAAGGAACACATAAGACACAGTGTCTTCTTTCACATCTGATTCAAAGTCAGGTATCCTCCTGGATACCTCAGCCCTGTCCTGACCAAAACTTCTTTGTACAGGTTTAAATTTGTTAAATTAAATTAGTCTGGTTTTGTTTTAGTGTGGAAAACTTTCAACGTCTGTTCTTCCCACCTGCCAATCTGAGCTGAGAGTGAAGGTACCACTAGGGCTCATATCCAGCATTTCCAAATCCAGTTAACTTTTCTCAAAACCAGTAACTTTTCTCAAAATCAGTCTGGGCTTTTGCCACCTGGGCCAGGGCAGGCCGGGGGCAGTGTCCCTCATCATCCTGCGGGCCAACGCTGCGGTAGGACCCCTCACTGCCACTGTCCCCAGGGTGCGGGGACACCGGACCGAGCCACCACAGCCACAAATCTGCCTCTACCCTCCAGGCCTCGCTCTCCCCTCAGCCCGCCCCGGCCTAGGCCGCGCTGCGCCTGCGCCAGCCGCTCCCCGCGCAGGCGCCTTTGCGGTCCCCGGACCCCCTCCCTCGCCTTCGCCACGCCGGTGGGGCCGAGGCAGCGCGCGGGGTGTAACGGTACTGGCGCCGCGGCGGGTTCGCCGTCGTGCTCTGGTGGAGGTGAGTGAGGGGCCCAGCCGCACCGCACCGGCGGCCGTGGTGTGCGCTGTTGCCATGGGAACCGCGGCCGCTCAGTGCCGCCGCTGGGTGCTGGGGGCCGCCCGTGGTGATGAGGGAGACCGGACCCCTGCGGAGGCGGTGGCAGGTCCCTACCCGCCGCCGCTGCCAGGGAAGGGGCAGGTCGGCGGGGCTGTTAGGTGGGAGGAGTGCCTTGGCCAGCGCCCGGTGGTGGCCGTGCCCCGCCAGCCAGTAACGGTCGTCCGAGGGGGCTCGGAGGGCCCGGAGTGTGCGGTACGGACCGGCCGCGAGTGATAAAACCGGCCGCGGGGGAGAACCTCCGGCCCGTTCCCTGGTACCTTGCTATCCACCGTGCCCGGGAGGGAGCCTTGTGTGCCGGGTTTGGGCCGGTTACTCCGCTAAGCCCGGCGCGGCTTCTTCTCCACAGGTGCCGCTTGTGCGGGCAGGTCCTCTCGGGCGCGTTGCCTGCCGGCACCACCGAAAAGTCTTGCTCTTTTCGGGTCGCAGGCTCTGTTTCTCCTAACTTTGTTCGTGTTTCTTTTTGTTAGCGGTGCCTGTGCTCCAAAATCTCCCCGAACTGAAAGCGTATCAGTTGTGATTGGAAAGTTGCTGGTGTTTAACATCGCACCGCAATGACAGGCTGAGGGAGCTGGGGCTGTTCAGCCTGGGGAGGAGAAGGCTCCGGGGAGACTTGATAGCAGCCTTCCAGTGTCTGAAGGGAGCTACAGGAGGGCTGGAGAGGCTCTGTCAGGGAGTGTAGTGACAGGGCAAGGGGTAACAGTTTTAAATTGGAAGAGGGGAGGTTTAGATTAGATATTAGGAAGAAATTCTTTCTTGTGAGGGTGGTGAGGCACTGGAAGAGGTTGCCCCGAGAAGCTGTGGATGCCCCATCCCTGGAAGTGTGCAAGGCCAGGCTGGATGGGGCTTGGAGCAACCTGCTCTGGTGGGAGGTGTCCCTGCCTGTGGCAGAGGGGTTGGAACTTGATGATCTTTAAGGTCCCTTCCAACTCTAACAGTTCTGTGATTCTGTGATCTTAATAATACCTGTTACCCAATTGCTCTTATTAAACCTGCATTTATAGGGTGCTAACTGTTATAGAGGTTTGCTCAGGCAGACGGAACTTGGATTCAGATCTGGGTGGGCAGAGTGTTTGTGGCCTTTTCCTCACTGCACTCAGTGCTCAGTGATTGCAAATATACCCACTTGGTATGCCAGCAATTAAAGGATACTAGTTTTGAGATGGGGGATAGGATGGCAGCGCCAGTGTAGTGCCATATCTGATGTAGTCAGCCGTGCTTCTCTTGTGTTTCCCTTGTCCCTGGGTGGGTGCATCTATCTCACTTCTGGACATGGCTAGGGCTAATCCAGGGTTCTCTGATCCTGTACAGTTATCTACGACTTTCAAATCTTCCTGTACAGCAAAGACCAGATCTCTGCAGTAAAGAAATGGGGAAAAAAGACATGAGCCCAAGTATAGCTTTTCAGATGCTCATGTAATACTCTTCTACCTTGCACTCTAGAGTCAGAGAGGAGATCATCATCTGTGCAAGTTCAAGGCTACCTGGAAAATGGTGACGACACTGAGGGATGAGACCTGTGTGTACCAGTTATGTGGTCCCCATTGACACTACAACCTTCCCTTTATCTGTCCCCTGCTGGGATTGGGGAGCAAAATGGGAACAGTGTTGGCTTTTCAGAAAGAAGCACTAATAATTAGAATTATTTTTTGTTTGCAACTAAGATACCTTGCTTTTAAAAAGAGTAGAGTTTGTGGAAAAACAGAAATTCTTACAAATAAATACAAACCCAGACAGAGCTAGTCTTGTATAAATGATGAAAATTATGGGTAAAAACAGATTGTACACTGGGCAGCCAGTGCAGTTGTTTTGTTTCCGCTCTTGTGCTGCTCCTTCATCCTATGCTTCTACTTTCTGCTTGCTGCATTCATTTGTTGCATCATATTTTAAATTAGTCTCTGGCACTGCAATTAAATTATTTGGGTACCTTGTGGTCATCAAAGTCAAGAAAGCTTGTGGTGACTAAAGGATTTTTCCCTTCTAGGTAGTAGTTTCCTGGGAAGAGAACTGGTGTAGTATAGCTGAAGGTGCTTCCTCAAAGCTTCTGGAGTGTGGAACACTGGAGAGCAGATGAAGTTTCTTTCTTGAGTGCTGCAGCAGCAGAGCAATTGCTTGATGCTTCAATGTTTCAGCCTTAGGCATTATAAAATAGAGAGTACAAATTGTCGTTCTGTATCTGTCTTTGGAGAATGAGACAGTGTTTGTACTATGATGGCACAGCAGCCAAACTTCTTCAGATAAAAAATTACTCATGGTTTTTAAATGCTGGCAAGAAAGTGAGCTTTCTTATTGTATGCATGTATATACACGCAAATGTACACAACATGTCATATTTTATGACACTGCTTACTTGTTTCTCTGCGTTCCATTACATTTTCTAGCTATTAATTGTGGGGTATCAATAATACGTTGGTGTCATATCACTACCACAATTTGGGATGCGTATAGTACTACAACCTTACGCCAAAAGGACGAGATGTCAGCGCTCCTCATGGGATGAGCAGGGAAGTCCTTGGTTCTGCTTGCTGCCGCCCCCAGTGACAGCTCCGCGCCCCCTCCCCCCCTTTTAAAGCAGCAACACAGCAGTGATCTCAGTTGAGCCTTCAAACTAAGTCGTAGGGTCCCTTTGCAACGTTAATTATTAAACATGGATCAGAAGGGCAACAAACGGTGCCCAAATAGTAGACTTCACTATTTAAGCTTGTAGTAGAAATGTTCCTTTGCCAGTTAAAAAGAAACAGGTAAGAGGTGAAAGCTTCAACGGAAAGTTATAATGAAGTCACATCTAAACTGTGACAAATAAATGTACTTCGAGGATAGAAAATCTGCAGGTGGCAGTAGGCTTAGCAAAACATTAAGTTGATTGTTTCAGAGGCGGTGCTGTTCCACAGTAACACATCATGTCTCTCAGGTTTCTTCTTAGTTTAACTACGAAGCACGTATACGTGAATCCCATAAAATACTCATTTAAATGTCAAAGCACAGCGATTTTAAGAACTAAGGAAAATTATGTCCTTCAGAGATTAAATGTAAGATATTAGATTACTTAAGAGCATTTGTTGTAAAATTCATGAAGGTAGATGGAAATATATAGACTGGAAAAGAGGAAACATGAATTAATTCAGATTTCTGCTTTGTAGAATGATGTTGATTATGTTTTAGTAGGTATTCACAGCTATTGTTTCCATGTATGCTAGATAATATCTGTGTCAGAAATATGGCCTACACAGCAGACCTTCCACTTAAAGGTCAAACTGTTGAGTAGCTGGGAGAATGGGGAAAGATAATCTACCTTCCCTGTTCAGTGAGGAATGGCTGTATAATTGCTGCAAGCAGGCTGCTGCAGTGGAATTCCTTAAACTCTTTTGAATCATGTTGTAATAGAGGGAAGAGTAGGGAATGCAGAGAGCCAACTTCAGTCACAGTGAAGGAAAGTAATGTATTAATGGTAATCAGAAGGATTAAAAATATTGACAGTCTCAGGCTCCTTGATCTGTTCCTGTGTTTTCTAATTGTGCATCTTTTAGTGAAAGAGATTGATGCACCTCTCCTTAGCATTCACTTTTATCTGTGTAGTTCAGATGAAGAGGTTGGGTTATGTATTAATTAAAGAAACTTTGCCAGAATGCACAGGCTCTGAAAGAAAGAACAGAAGTTGCAGTTGGAAATGTAAAGATGAAGAATAGGAAGAAGTGAGCTAATAAACTAGAAAAATAGGATTTTTGCTCCATAGTTTAGAAATAACCAAGATGGCAGTGTCTGATCTGCTCTTGGTTCATTGTCATACACTGTGTGAGAGAACAGATGTTACTGGGTGATCTAAATCAAAGACAGTGCAGTAATGCGTTTTTCTTGTAAGGTGTTTGAAAAGCAGAAGAGGAATTTTGGATGCTTTAAGGGTTTTGTGTATTTGCTGTAAAATGACAAGGATGGTATTTACAGAGGACTGCAACGGGGTAGTGATTGATTTGGGGGGGCTTCAGAGATGATACAACAAGACTTTCACTGCCTGTTGCATTTGCTAGAAGATGCAGCAGGACAGAAGGCTGATTGAAAGTCTGGGCTGATAATTTATCTCGTATTAGTGTTGTCTTTGTATGCACTTGGGTACTGAGTGTAGTGTATTTTAGCTCCCTCTAAAAAAAAAAAGTTCCTCAGATGCTTTCTGCTCTTTGGTATTTTCCTACAGAACTGAGAAATAGAGAGGGAAATACAGTATCAATGAGCTGTATTCTCCACTGCTTCACCACCGTCTAGGATTTTGCTATAATATCCTTTTAGGCTATATTACAGTAGCATAAACATTGATGAATTAATAGTTTGTAATTTAGAACTAGCATTATATTCTGTGCCTTCCATATATATTGTACAGTGTTCTTCCTGTACACTACTTTGCAGCAGAATGCAACCTTCAAAGGATAAAAATACAGAAAAGGCAGAACCATTCTACAGGCTTTCAGTGCCAAAGAAGACCAGTTCTGAGATTATAAATGAAGCCAGAAATGTTCTACGAACACTAAGCACTCGGAGACCATTTACACCTACAGAGAATCAAAGGAAACTTTTTGGATCTGGATCTTCACGAGCTCCTCAAAACAGACCTCCTTCAGTTTTTAGGTACTGTGGCTTTAAGGTTTTTCTTTCAAAGAGATTTAATTCTGTAATTATTTTTCTGGTGATTCATTCCCTCCCACCCCTTTTTAATCTGTATTCCTAATCACATCCTTTGCCTTCTTGTAATGACCCTTGCTGTTGGTGTTAATCTACACTTTCAGGAAGTTCCTGTGGATTAGAGCTACCAGTGGCAGTTGTTACACTATTTTTATATGTGAACAATAGTTAGAAAAATGGTCTGTAACTCACCTTTTTCTTAAGATAGTGTATGTGTTTGACTGAGAGAGTCTTCAGCTTTTCCTTAGAAAACTTGCTTGTTTCCATATAAATGGTATGCTAGACCTTTTTTCAGAGTTTTCTCAGGTCGTCTTATATATAAGATTATAGGTCTTGAAGTTTGAAATTTTCATTTTTAAACAAAAATTTTTACTGCTTCAAATTAATTGTTTATGGAGTTTTGTTATGTACCATAATTTCCAAAGCTCAATAGGTCTTCCTCTTGTGACAAAAAAAAAAGTATATTGGGCTTTTTACATCCATTTTCCCAGTCATCTTTTTTAACTCTTCATTTATGCCAGTTCTGTAATGACTGTAGGGAGGAGATGTGAGCTGTATTTGAAATGTTACATGTCAGGCATGCAGGAAGGGATGCTGAGACGTGTTCGGCTGTATGAGTATGTTGGTGTCCACACGGTTTTCATGGCAGCATGACTTCAGGCACTGTATGTATTCAGTTTTCCTTACTGCATAGTGTTGTGCCCCTGCAGAAGGCAGGAGCCTGAGAGTGACTTGGCTGTTTGTTGGTGACCAGGCAACAAGGTCACTCTGGCTAATATCCATGCTTGTCTGTCTGTACGTCTCCTCTGTACAGGAAGGAGCATGCTTATGCCTGCAAAAACCTGGGGGCTCTGTGGCATGTGTCAGATAGCTTGGGCACTAACCACAGTTGGGGTTGTGCATGAAACAAGGCTTATATTAGAGAAATGCTACAGATGTGCATGAAATAAACTGTATCATGGCAGATGTGCTGGTGGTCTTGTGATTCTTCTCCATTGAAGCTGCTGGCTTCCCAGATGTTAAAGTTAAATAACATTTATGGAAGAAGAGTGATAGCGTAAAAGTGCTCTTCTTTTCTTCCTCCTTTTCCCTGTATTCATTAGCAAAGGGAAGAAGCATGCAATTAAAACAAAAAAGCCTACAAAACACTGAGTCTGCTTTATTCATATTGTGTTTGATTTCTTTATGCTAGTCTTCATGCATCCAGTTTTGATTTGGCTGAATCAAGACCAGTGTCTGGTGTTCGTCTTAGCCCACTGGATCACGTGAGTACTCTGGAAATAACTCATGCAATACTGACATAAAAATATGTGTATCAGTAGTGTTAGGAAAATACAGAGTTTGAACAGGTTGGGAAGAAATTTAAGCTTGTTTTAATGTTAGTCTGAGACATATAAAGTCAGTTTTGTAATTCCTGCCCCCTGCCTCCCCAAAGAAACCTGAAAATAAGTTAAACTGTTTAAGTACTACTGTATTGCATTGTTATTCGAAGTGACATTAACAGGAATCGGAAGATGGATACTTGAGTCAGCTTTCTTGTGTAAGATTACTAAAATAGAAAAAGGTCTCGAGCATTAGCATGAGCTAGGAGTGTGCTCTTGCACTGCTAAGGTGTCTTGGGCAGCGTTAGGAGGAGCATTGTGACTTCCTTCACTGAGGGATGTAATCCTTCTTTTCTGCTCACCTCTGGTAAGGCTCTGCCTAGAGTGCTGTGCTCAGTTCTGGGCTTCCCAGTACAAGAGAGACATGGAGCAACTGGAGAGAGCCCAATGAAGGGGCACAAAGATGATGAAGGGACTGGACGAAGTCTGAGAGCTGGGACCATTCGGGCTGGAGAAGAGAAGGTGCAGGGGGCATCTTGTCCATGTGTGTAAATACCTGAAGGGAGGTTGCAGAGAGGATGGGGCCAGGCTCTTTTCAGTGACAGGATCAGAGGCAACGGGCACAAACTGAAACAAACAATGTTCCCTTTAAACGTCAGGAAACACTTTTTCCACTGTGAGGGTGACAAAGCCCTGGCACAGGATTCGTAGAGATCTTCAAAAGCTTCCTGGACATGGTCAAGTCCAGGGCAGTTGAGGAACGGGTTTGGGCAAGATGACTTCCAGAGGTCCCTGCCAACCTTCCTACTCGTTGGTTCTGTGATCAATAACTTGAAAGTAAAGAGATTGGTTATGCTTTTATTTGACTTACCTATCTGTAAAATGTAATTATTGTAGTTTATTTAAAAAACAGATAGAGGTACTTGTAAGAATACCTTTTTCCCCTCTGTGAAATTTCTGAGTTGTTTTCAATTTATAAGTGTATCTACTCTTTCAGTTTTTTTTATATTTAATCTTTAAAATAAGATTAAGTCATGAACACTCGTTTAGTACCTGAGAGAACAGAGCGTGCTAAAGCAGTTAAATATACTTGCTGTATATATTATTTCTTCAAGACAGTGATCTAAACGTAGCATTCTTTAGGAAAGAGAGGAAAAAAAATCTAAGAAATGTTATGCTTAGTAATTTCGATAAGGTAATGTATTTCTATGAATCGAGTAAAAAAAATTCTCACAATACTTGTATTTAGATTAAATCTATTTACAGTTGGATTTAAATACTGATGTTAAATTTTCATTTATCTTGTGTGTGGCAGTGCAAAAAAACCTTGAGAAAAGTGCTGTTAAAGACCAATGCAAAACCTACCTTTGCTGCTTTGCCAGTGGAGATAAGTTAGTACATTGTAAAAGCAGAGATTGGTGGTTGTGGGGACTGAGTCTCACCTCTTGGCTATTTTCAGCTAATACTGGGGGGAGTTCTGAAGAGTCAAACTGGAGACTTTCTAATGGATTCTTTAAGGAAATTTGTAGAGAGCCCTGATCTTACAGAGCAATGCATTTATGTAAGGCACGACTAATATCTTGTGTATGGGTTTCAGGGGATATGTCAAATCCTGTAAGATGTGAGATACCAACATAAATAAAACTAAAACTTGCATGTTTCTGGATCTGCATGGTTTGTCTAGGTGTAATAGGAGGTGGTACATATAATACGGATATATTTTTTGGAAATACCACTGTAGTACTCAAAAATTATAAAGAATAGATGTGTTTGTGGAATTGTTAGTGCAAGTCTTTGACACAACAAGTTTTTTGACAAATTAGCATACTGTAGATGATGTTAAGTAAATATTTATAAGGGAAATAATTCTGAGATTCATTTGCTTAGGCTAGTTTTTGTTTGTTTTCTGCACCCCTGAATGTTTGTTTTCTGTGGTGATATCTGGCTTGTTCAGTGGAATGCTATCATTGGGTTCTTTATATGAAGATGAAAATTTTTTAATGAGCAAACCTATGTAACTTTTGTCTACTCTATTCTGAACTTAACCCTTTGTATAAATAATTTAGGTTTTTGGTTTTTTTTAATTCTTGCTTATATGGAAATGAATTTATCTGTGCTTTTATTAAAATACCTTCTTTATCTTTGTTGCAGAAACCAGTACTAGTCACATTTGCAAAAGATGAAGATTTTTCCATTTCCTTTCCAAAACCTCCTGCAGAGGTTAGAAAACTCAGCAGTGCTCGGGCACGCTTTTTTAGAAGAACTTCTCAGGGAAATTTCCTTTCTGCTAAAATGATTCCTCCTGATCAGAGTAAGAATATTTTGATACATGTTATTTCTAGGAAAAATAACTGCATGATGGGTTTTAATATCATTATTACATGGATTATTATATTAAAGGACCCACATGTCCTTTAAGAGTAAATTTTTAAAATACTTAAATGGCTTTAAAGCAGTTTTGAAAATGTGATTTCCAAAACTGATACTGGCTTTCACTTCAGAAAATGAATTGAAAGCTACTTGGGTGCCTTTTATTCCTATAGGTTTCTAAGTAATGGAATTTTTACTGGAAGTTTTCTTCAATGGGTCAAATTAACAATAAATGTTGAAATGTTTAAAGACATAATGAGATGGTATCATCTAAGGTGATTCCCTAATGGATTTTTGAGCATAAAAAGAGGAGTAAAAGGAATGATATATCTTGACAGGCCTCCAAATACATTGTATTTGTTGCTAAGATTTTCATTAGTGAAAAATTAATAAAGGTCGCTAAATGTGGGATTTAAAAGTAATTTTCTTGCAGATGACTTTACATCTTGGTTTCCTGCACATTGGCTCATAATAAAATGTGCTGAAGACTCATTTGTAATAATGACAATTCTTATATTGCCTGGGATCGTTACTTTATGTGAGAAACTGAATATCTCACTTTTTACCTTATTGCAAAAGAAGTCTTACACAAACAGTACTAAACTTCAATATTATGTACATAGTCTATAAACATCTATTTATATCATGTACCCCTATATGTAGTTCAATCTGTTACCCTTAATAAATTGATGTTACCAATTGGAAAATTTGAGAACCTAATGTAGTTCTAGTCTGAGTTTGCCTCTTCTCTCCTTTTGGAGAGCATGCAGATATTTACATAAGTTTTTTGTGTGGGTTCTTGTCACATGTACAGATCAAGTAGCAAGATTAACAGCTACCTTTTGCTTGAGTTCCTTCATAATATTCAGATCCTGAAGTATAATCCCTTCTTTCACAAGGTACAATCCACCTATCTCTAAAGGGGAAATAGAAACAAAACAGATGAAAGATTAAAATGTTAAAACACAAAACTGAAAGATTTAGGTTCATAAGAAGACTTTGACTGCTTTGCTCGCAGTAATTTTGATAGAAGCAAATTTTGATATTGTAATATGACGAACAATAATTCATTATGAGTTCTGTCGTGTCTATTTATTGTGTAAGAACACTTCTACACCATGTACTCTTTTTGGCTGTTTCAGATGAAGAGAATCTAGAATCTGAAGAACCAGCTATGATGAATAATCTTTGCCGAAGTAATAACAACTGCCTATCAGAGCAAAGCTCATACAAACCGTCTAATGATGAAAGCAGACAATTAATTTGTAATGAGCGTTTTGGCAGATCAGAGAGGGAAGACTGCCTAAAAGGAACAACAGAAAATTTTTTATTTCAACTGAGAGGAGGAAGGTCAGTATCACTTGTATATGGTAATACGCACCTTCCACACAACCCTCTTCTTAAACGTTCAACTGTGCCAGTATCAAAATGTTTAAAATTGATGGAATTTGAAGGTAGCGCCATTTATGCATTGAAACAAAACTATGTTTGGCTTATTAGGAAAAAAAATCTTTACACTTCTGTTCTCAGGAAGTTTCTACACTCAAAATTCTAATTTGTGCAAAAATTGTTGGTAGGAAGTTGCTTGCTATAACTTGAAATAACTTTAATTTTGTTTGATCATTAACATTTCAAAACTAAATCTTCTAATAATTACATATAGAATACTCAAGTTTAAATTCAATATGTTGCTTTTACAATTCAAGCCTGTTGTTTTAAGGTGATCTACATTCTTCCATTAGCTCCACAGATGAGTAGAGCCATGTTTTCAGTTCTGGTACTGGGGAAATACACGATCATACACAAAAAACCTCATTGGGAATAGAGGTAGAATAGTTTTGTGGCTTTGAATTTTTCTTAGTTCGTGTTTTTTCAATGACCAAGTGGTTGAAAGAGATTAATGAGACTTATGCACATGCAGTCTGGTTTTACTGAACCTAGATTATTACACCATTCTGTAATTCACAATTAAGTCCTTTGTCTTTTTTTTTTTCCCTCTTGATTCAGATCTGAATTTTTGCACAGGGAGGAATAGTCCTTGGCAATATGTTCAGTACGTGTATCGGTTGCTGCATTAGTAGCTGGACGAACAACTGTTTGTGCTGACAGATCTGAAAATCTCTACAACAAAGAAAGAATAACAGTTTATTTTCAAACCCACGATATAAAGACTTGGTCACTATTAAATATAAATATTTACCAGCAGATATCTTCTTTCTAGCCTGTTTTTATGCTTAGGAAAAAATAATATTTCCCTGGATATTCTTATGCACCTTTGAAATTAAGGAGTATATTCTTGATTTTGTAAAGTGCAATGCCTTTCCTTTACTAACTTGATGATAATACTAAATAATTTAGAGAATGTTGTTCATTGAGGCTGTTACACCAAGTGATACATAGCAGACCTATCATAGTACATTTCTCTTATATTAAATTGGAAGTAGGATTTTAAAAAAAGAGAAAAAGATAGGCTCTGAAATACTAGAGGTGTGTGGGAGCAAGTTTCATGAGAATGGAGGGAGGAAAAATGAGAAAATAAGCTCAGCAATGAAGAATATAGCTGAAGGAAAGTAAAGGACCAAGGAGAATGTTTCAGTGCAAAATCATTTTTTCCCTTTGAAATCAGTGACCCAGAAGACTTTAGGTAAAGACTGCATGGATTATCCTAAGTTTCTGTAATGTGACTGTTATATGGTAAAGCTGTGAAGTACTTTAGTGTTGCAGTTGAAACAAGTATGTAGTTAATGGTATCCAAGTGTGTCTAATAAGAATGGGTCAGTTGAAACTTACTCTAATTGGAAAGAATGGTTTTCCTTCTGAGTCATAATTTTAAAACTTGCAGATATTGAACAGTTAAGCCATTATACATCCTTGCTATCTGTTCAAAGTTATATACTTCTCCTTCATAAGCTTGAGAGTTCCATGAGCTTTTAATTTTGGGTTTTTGTTATTGGTACTTTTGCAATCACCCATTCATACGACATTGTGTACCATGATCGTTTTGTTTTCTGGTAGCCTGAACCACAGAATGTCGTGATTTACCTTGATAATTTTTGAGAATGACTGGGTTCTCTATTGAAGTGTTCTTAGGAACAGGTAGAAAAAACCTATTACTGAAAACATTGCTTGTTGCAACATGAAGTCTTTGAGGACATTTTTGGTTTGGTTTCTCCATGTAGGAGGAGTTTCAGGAAATATAAAAAAATTGAAAGGGAAAATGATATATTTTCAGTTTTTATATTCTTGAAATATCATTACGTGTGTTTGAAGAATAGGTTGTCAAGGTTCATTTTACATTAGCTCCGCTGGCTTGATTTCTTTATGGCCTATTACTTACTTTTCTGACTTTTAATGTGATAGCAAAGATACTAATGATTCTAACCATAAAAGATGGAATGCTAGTGCGTGCAGCTTGTCATATCCATGTTTGAACTAGGGAGAATAATACTAGAGGTTGTTGAATCTCACCTATCACTTAAATTAGATCTCAAATTACTGACCTTAAGATACCTTTCAGACTAGTTTTCTCTGAAATAGAAGAGTAACATAATATTCCTCTTTCTTTCTGTGTTGAATGCAAGATCTGTATTTTTGAAAGGTGCACCTTTGCCTTCTCCTGTGTGTTGTGCAAGTTTTCTGCTCGCTTGAGACAGATGATTTTTGCCAATGCTGCTAAAGAGTTGCTGCCTGTGCTGCTTTATGCTCTTGCACCAAGGATCACTGACAACATTTAGGTGCTCATATGGCTTAGAGTATAAGGCATAACTGCAGTTCTGCGATATGCACAAAAATAATGCAAAATGTTTTCCCTTTAGTAAAGGGCAAAGATCCCTCATCTTCATTAGCCCAAGCAGTTCATGCCATCGTGTGATAGAATGGCTCTAGGTAATCTCAGCTGCTCACATTCATTCTGACACATTGCTAAGACTTATGCCAATAAATACATTGGTTCAGTATTTGCGTGTCGTACTAACAAGTGAGGCAGACCTTGATCTTATCTTTTGCCGAGTTCAGAGATGTCATTCTTCATCCGATGAGGCAGTTGAAAGGTATTGCAAACCTGTACTTCAGTGTAGTTTATTGCGTTTGGTGTTGATAGGAGTTGTATATAAAAGGTTCCAGTGTCTTACATTGCAGTAACGGAGTTTTGGCATTCTTTCTAAATAGAATGTGTTTGCAGGTACTAGATGATTGCTGTGATTAGATTGTATCTGCTTCTATGTCATAAATACTTGAGGCATCTTATATGAAGTTAAAGGATATTTTCTGTTTAGAGTACATTGTATTCACGAATAAGAGAATGCAGGCTTATAGGAATGTGAAAACTTTTATTACCTGGAGTCCTGTCATTCTGTGTATGAAGCAGTTGTGTCAGCCTCAATTCCACATCCCAGTGATTTAAAATCCTTGCAGGAATTAAGCAAGAGGTTTATAGAAATAGTATGCTTTGTACAGGAGAAAGTATATGAGACTCCTTACTCCCTTTTCCCCACAGTTCCTATATATGTACCAAAAGAACTTTTCTAATAAAGCTGTTTTTCAGTTAATGATGAAACTGTTGAGCATGCCAAAATAGGATGGCAGATTTCTGCCATTAATGCTATTACATTTATTTCAAAGGACAACATAAGGGAAGTACTTTAGTCCATCAAGAGCCTTGCTCACTTTCCATCTCTTTTGTTGTCCCAAGAACTGATGAAGAGAATGAACAGCGTTAATGAAATCGCTACTGCTTTATAAAGATACTGGGGGTAAAAAAGAGAAAAGAACCTTTCGAGGGGAAGAGTTATTTGCCATTTTGTTTGCAATTTTGTTTTCCAAATAACCATCTAGTTAGAATAGAATAGGTATGTTAATTGAAGCTGATAGAATTTATTGACATGTTGCCTCAGGAAAGCAAGAAGCAATTTCTGACAATCATAAGGAAGCTAGGTTCTGTTTACGTCTTCATCCAGCCATTGTGCCTTGCCATCTATTGTGATTGCTATAGAAATGAAACTTCTAAAATGTTTTCTGCATTCATATATTTCAACAGAAGTGACAACAGTGATGCCATATTTCCTGATGAAGAGCAACAGTTTCCCTGGTGAGAAAAGATAATTTTATTATTTTTTCCTCCTCCTCCAATTTCTCAATATTCTGATTCCAGGACTCCTTAGAAACATAGGTGTCTTCAATGCAGAAAAGCTTGGTGGCAAGCAATTGACTCCCAAGTGGTCTGCTCTACAAGTTTTTTAATAAGTGATTTCTATAAATAGCTACAAAAATATTAGAAGAGTTGTTAGAAAGATATACTATGCCCCATTTTCTATCACTGTTTCTGTCCTTATCAAATGCCTGTTTGAGAGAAACCTTGAGAGGTATTTATCAACTGCTTCCATAAGATTAGCTTTTCTTTCTTGTGCTTTTTGAGCTTTGGAGTGCTTCAATAGAAAATTATAAAAACAGGGGACGAGTGAATACTGGAAATCACTTCTGTCTGGTTGTTTAAACTAGCTTTACATCTGCACCTAAAATATTCATTCCTTTTCTCCTCAAAGAAAAAGATTTCTACAGAGGAGATAGATTTCTTTCCTGAAAGGAACACCCGTTCCGTTTTGCTCTGGATGAATTTTTGAAATAAATGACATGGTGTGGGTATTTGTTATATGGTTTAGTTGATACTGCTGAAGATTTTCTAGACTTCTTTCAGGGTTTATATTTTCTTATTATGTGTATTCACAACTTCTGGAGTTCTCATAAAGACATCTAATCTTTCTCTATTTCTGCCTCAGTTCCAATAGCTATTGAGACCGCTCATTTAAGAAAGAAACAATCCAGTGGCAGGAAAGCTTTTACAGGCAGAACTTTCTACAGTGTTTCCAAAGGTTCCTGGTTTTTGTATAGGATTAGGTGATGCCAAGAGAAAAATGGAAATGAAGGATTTTCTTTTCAGAACTTGTAATAGACCTCTAAAGAAAAAAGCGTCAGGTAGCTTTGGTTTCTTCATTTGTGAAATAGAGAGTGGAGTTTAGGCTCATTTTTACTGCCTCCTCAAAAGGGAGCCTATCCACTCTAGTCATTAGTTTAGGATAGGGTCATTGGTCTCTAAATCTGGGAGATCTAGATCTTCAGAATCCTTATTAGCAACTGAATGGTAATACTAGAATGGGAAAATGGGCTATGCAAGGGGTAAAGAAGGAATGCCAACTCAGTCTAGGTAGGAGTATAGTGACAATGAATTTAGAGTGAATTTTTGTTTAGAATGAGAAGGCTTTTACAAGAATCAAGTTAGGAAGGTGAATATGCTATGGTTTTCAGACTGTCATACATTTAGGCTTGTATTTTTAGGTCATTTTTATTGGTTAGAATTAGGCTGTCAATTGTCTGCTTGGTTAAAGATGTCCTGCTACAAATAGGTATTAATATTTTCCTTTATTAGGCGGGAGATGCAAAGACTATGAAGAATAAAAAGAATAAGAATATAGGTTTTTCATCAACCTCTATTATTCTTCTAAGCCATGCTATTTAACGTGTGCATGAAGTTCTTCATCAACAGCCTTTATAAATAGAATAGTATATTCTTTTTATCGCTGGAACTGTCGTAAGTAATGGACTATGCCCATGACTGTGTTTATAGAGGAATTGTTATTTGCTCATCTTTAGGATGACTCAGAATGTAGTTGGCCTATTTGTCAACATATTTTTTGCAAATTATGTTGCCTTTCTACTATTCATCCTTTTTCATATCAGTGGTAGCATTTATAGTCTCAGTTATAGTTTTTGCACCCTTTGTTTTTGTCTTTTCTGGTGGTGTCACTTATGATATAATCCTCTGCAATTCCAGAAATACTTTCAGGACGTCTATATTATCAGTTTTTCAATTCTTTACGTGCTTTTGAAAAGCTTTGTAGCTGAAAAACAGGACTGACTAGTTTGTGTGGTTGGTTTAATACTTTGATTTCTATTTCTTTTAGCTGTCTACAAGTAATTTACTCTGTCCGTTATGTTTTCTAAAAGGAAATTAGTCTTTAAAAATTGAGCTATTATACTTGTTCTTTTTCTGTTCGGGCACACCTATTGCTTGTTTCCACATTGTGTTTGTATCTATCCTCTTTGTCTCTGAGATGACATCATAGAAAGGAAAGTACAGAGGTAGTTGAGCAAATTAGGGACTTGTTCTCTTAAGTGGCTCAGTGAAGATCAATTCTTTGTCTAAAAAGAGAGTGCCTTTCAAGTGCTAAGTTATGGGTCAAGAAGAAGTCACTTGGTTTAAAACAAAACCTGCAAAAATGTATTCTCTACAATTCAACCAATGAAAGGCAATACGTAAAACTATTTCTGATGTCCTTTTGGCAACATAAGATATCTGAATAGTGTAATTAATAGAAATAAATTGATTAATGAAAAATGCAAGTGTTAATTGGCATATGAAAAATAATTTTTATAAGAGAGAATGATAAAGAAAAGTACTATTTTTTTCTCATTTTGCCAAAAGCTAAGACCATTTCCATTCAGTTGCTTTGGCAAAACTACTAGGAAGTTGTTTATGCTTCCTTTTAAAGTCTACAGAGCAATGTCTTGTTATTAAAATCAGTAATTATGGCTTAAAGTTAGAACTTCTGTTTCCTCATCACCAAACACTTACTGGAAGAATCTAGGTAGCAGAGGGCTTATGTTCTACAGTGGTGGTTCCTAAGCATTCTGTAACTGAGCATTATCTGAGAAAAATCATCAGTCGCAGCCTCTCTCACTTGCTCAGGTTTCATATCTGACTCCCCCTCTCCTTTGCCTTGGGGTTGCTGCACCACCTTGTCCCTTTCTGTTGACCCAAGGGTTGCTGCATCATCCATCTTGCCCTGGTTCCCAGGATCACCATTAGTTCCTTTTTATTTTCCCTGGAGTTGCCATCCTTCCTTTCTGAGACAAAGCTGTTGATTCTGGCTATGCCCTGGTAAACTTGGTCTAGAGCCTTAGGTATCTTTGCACCGTGCTAACCAGTGTTCCTGCCAAGAGACCCAATGGGCAGTTCATGAGATCTGAGTTCTGAATAATTTAGAAAAATGATAACTTGCAGTCAGTATATAAGGAAACCACTGGCTGATATGCCAGAGGGTTGTGCAGCCATCCAGGTGGGAGGCAGCTTTGCAGAAAAGGATCTGGAGGTCCTGGTGGACCAAGTTTATAGAACAGATCAGGGCAGAAGGGACCTCAGAAGATCATCTGGTCCAATCTTTTGTGGAAAAGGTATCCTAGATTAGATTATCTAGTATCCGATTAACTTGTGTCTTGAAAACCTCCACCACACCGGGAGTACTGGGTCCAGTTCTAGGCTCCCCAGTGCAATTGAGATCTGGAGCAGCTGGAGAGAGTCTAGCTACTAAGATGATGCAGTCCTTCATGTGAGGGAAGGCTGAGAGAGCTGGGATTGTTCAGCTTAGAGAAGAGGAGGCTTGCAGCAGTTTTTATGAATGTATATAAATAGCTGAATGGAGAGTGGGTTGTGCCACCTGCATTGGTTCTGTGACAAGAGCTCTTCCTTCTCCCCCATGGTGGGCACTGAAAAGAAGAAAAACTAGTTATTTACCTGTGACTGTTCTTTTTAGAGACTGATTGGTTATATATAGTTTCACAACACGTCCTTGCGGCTTTTTTTTCTGTAGTCTGTATAGTATTTGATTGAAAGGAAAATACACAACTGCTTAAAAAGCTAAATGATCCTTAATAGATAAGGAAGCGTGCCATCCTGGAAACGCTAGCACTAAAAGTAAACCCAGATTACAGCGTCACAGTGTGTGTCATGTAGTCACACTCTGAATATATGCATCAGTAACATCTCAAAGAACAGACTTTCTAAATGGCATGTTTTTTTCAGGATTACCCACAATCAGGGTGTCTGAGCTCTGCTGTAGATGAAAGAATACTTTTGTGCCTGAAAGTCCTTTTGGTACGTCTGCCTTGCCTGAGCAAGCTCCCAGGATCTGCTTAATATTGCTCTAAATCTGTTCTTTTTACCACTTAGTAAAATGTCTTGATTTTTGGGTGTAGATACACCATGTCTGGCTTTCCAATGCACACAACGTATGTTTGTAAAATCAGATGTTCAGTGCTTGTATTTATGTATAAACAGTCTGCATCTTTCACTTATTCCAGTGCCTAGGCTGTTTTTAGAGCCTTGTAAAAGGTTAGAAATTGCTCTCCTAGATGTTTAAAGACCTGAAAACATCAATATATTAAGGATCCAAAATAAAATTTGTAAAAATCTGACTCACACTTTTGGGTTGTAAATGAACTAGAAGAAAGGAAGTTTGTGGGGGGCAAAGGAGGTAGAATGAGGGAAAATACATTGGGGAGAAATTGAATAACTGTTGGGGGAAAATGGAAGAAAAGAGAGGGGGAATGTATAAGGGTGGAAAACATTAAGGCAGAAACTGAAGGAGAATTGCAGCAGAGCACTACAACAGCATCTTTGGTTTGCTGGAGGCATCTGAGAAGCTTTTTGGTCGCTTACAGAAGACACTGAGCAAGGTGGACTTTCAGTGTTACCTATTATGGCTTTTGTATATTTTTGTTTACATAAATGACCAGTGTACTTTTGGGTTAAGTATGACTAGTTTTGTTTACCTTATAAAAATAAAAAATAAAAGGGCTCTAAGGACAAACAATGAAACTATCAGGGGCTTAGATTTGCTTGCAAGGAAGGAACTTAAAAGGTTAGAATTGTGGTTCTATAGATATAGAAAATGCTCTGCAGATATAGATGTGTAGAAATTGCATGCTCATAATTACCATTTTCTAACTTAAGAAAAAGGTCATCAAATAAATGAAATTGAGAGGCACTAAACTCAAAGGCCTTAGAAATTTATTTAAAAATAAACTGAATCCCACCCCTCAACTAAATATTACTTTACTTTAGAAAATGCTACTAGAAGTTAGCAACGAGGCCAATGTTTTATCAAGAGCTCATGGATGATAAGAGATCTTTCACATGGCGGCAACACAGACTGAGGCTTCTTATCAGGAAGGAACTTCTGAAGATGTTTTCCTGTGAGTGTCTGTACTTACCAGTCTTCCTCTGATACACTGAAAAGAGGTAGTTGAAGACAGTTTTTTTGGAATAAGTAGACCATGGTCTGTTACATATTCTTATGAAATATATCTAAACTTATGTTCTGTAAATTTTAGTAGTATTGTAGTTTATGTAGGTGATGCCTTCAGAAGGCAGTGTGCTGTGTGCTTTACCAAGCATCTTCCAAGTTACCTTTTCTGGTTTAAAAGTTGCTGATGTTTGAGATTTACTACTGTTTGGAAAGTCTTGCATGGATCTGACTGAGAGAAAATGGTATTTTGTTAGTCAGTCTCCATAAAGTCCTTGGATGTTAAGCCTAATATTCCTTCTGTTTCTGTCAGTGGAAGCCAGTTTGGTTCTTCTGATGTCTTCAACCACCTCCAACCCAAAGAAGTTGCCTTAAGCATTCATGTAGAATTTGCCAACAAAAGATACCTATAGATACGAAGTTAAGAGTGCTCTGTGGAATCTTATCTTCCTGATCACAAAGTTGGTAATTGTTTTTCATTTTCTTGTTGTCAAATAGTAAATAAATATATTTCCAGACACCAACTAGTGTCTACTTTGTATGGCTTCTTCACAGTGCTTACTCAGGGCATGCCGTTCACTGTGCATGTGTGTAGTTCTCTGTCTTTGTAAGACTGTTCAGACTCCAGTTTACGTGGGATGGTTCCAGTACCTACCTGTGCTTGAATTGAGAGGGTTCACACACTGAGTTTACATGGGTGCAAGAGAAGAGACTATCTGGAGGAGAAAAGTTGTGTGAGATCTTGGCACCTGCAGAAGCAGATAGTATGGGGATTATGGCCTTTTCCATACCCACTGCCCTTATCTTTTGCTCATTCCCCATTATTCTTACTCTTCTCTTTGAAAATGTTGTATTCTTCATCCTTTGTTGTACTGTCTCAGTTACTGTGCTCCTCTGTTCTTCTCCCACTTCCATATTTTCTAGTTTTGCCTCCAAAATTGTAAGACTACGTAGGTGTTACAAGAACCTCCCCATGAGGAGAGAGGGTAGTGTCTAGAGAGAATGACTTTGAGTTGGACAATTCAGAAAAGAGGATTATGTTTTCTTTTCTTTCTATTTAAGCTTTGCTACCTCCCTGATCAAAGGTGCTTGTTAGAGACGATTCTGCAGAGAAGCATCAGCTTGTTTATATTAGGCTCTGTGTCCCTCTTAACTGGCAATTAAATAATCAGCTGGGCATGAGGGCTACATCTGTACTAATAATTTATAAAAATTAAATAAAGGAGTTAGTCTCTGGTTTGGTGGCAATCTGTTGTGTCACAGTTTATCTTAATACAATGAAAATGTTTTTAATCCCTCCCCACCACACACAAAGTGCTGGCTGGGAATGTCCCTACATCTGCGTGTCTGTGCCTTGTGTTGAGACTTTTGTCGTGGAAAGTACTATCTTTCCTGGGTTACAGGCTCTGCAGTATGAGGAGGGAGTCCAAGCAGTATTTCTCTATTGGGATCTTAGACTCACCTTTGTGAATCAGACCTTGCTGTTGTGTCCAATTCTTTGCCTCTGGGGTGCAGTTCTGAGAAACTGTCATGGTTTTGATTGGGATAGAGTTAACTTTCTTACTAGCAACTGGTATAGTGCTATACTTTGGGTTTGGGATGAAGGTAGTGTTGGTAAAACACTGATGCTAAGTTGTTGCTAAGCAAGCAAGGCTTTTTCTGTTTCCTCACACTGCCCTGCCAGTGAGGGCTGGCAGTACACAAGAAGTTGGGAGAAGACACAACTGGCCCGAACTGACCAAAGATATGTTGCATGCCATATGACATCATGCTCATTATAGAAAGATGAGGGAAGAAAGAGGAAGGGGGACATGTTTGGAGTTGTGGTATTTGTCTTCCCAAGTAACCATGATGGAGCCCTGATTTCCTGGAGATGGCGGAACACCTACCTGCTGATGGGAAGCAGTGAATTAGTCCCTTGTTTCACTTTGCTTGTGCACATGGCTTTTTCTTCGACTTATTAGATTGTCTTTATCTCAATAAACGAGTTTTTCCTCACTTCTACTCTTCTGATTCTCTGCCCCATCATGACTGGTGGGGGTGAGTGAGCGGCTGTGTGGTTCTAGCTGCTGGTTGGGATTAAACCGTGACAGATGTGTAGTTTTCCCTGGAATTCCACTGAAGGTAAGACTTTGCAGATTTACCATTAACAAGAGGCTCATGGCAAGAGCAAACAAATAAACATCTAAACATGCAGAGTTTCTGAATAAATTCTGCTTTCACTTAATTATGCATTCGTTCACCAGGGAAAAATACTGAACACACTACTGCAGTGCTGGCTCACCTTCCTTTTGGAAGTCCTCGTGGTCTCTGTACGTTCAAAAACGCAGTGGTCCTCGTAGGGGCTACTATGATGTCCCTTACATGAGAATGATAGAGATGATCCATTTGCCAAGTTCTTTTTCCTCTATAAATCATCAGAGCCTCTGTCAGTTGATTTCTTGATGAGTCCCTTATCAGATGATCAGAGTTCTGCCAATTGACTTTGTTTCCAAGGCAACCACTCTCTTGACAAGCCAGTTCCCTTCAATAGTAGGTAACTTATTTTTTAGAGTAGTTGATTACATTTTAACTGCATAGTTCTTAACAAGATATTGCTGCTTAAGTTTCAGCCCTGCACGAAAGTGAAAAGATAACAAAGAAACAAGTCTCTGTAACTAAAATGGAGTTGGCAGCATGGTGAAGATGCATAAAGGGATTTTATAATCTCTCACAAAATTAATAAATTGTACATACTCCCTGTATATAAGTCTGTCCACCAGTCATTCTTGTCTATCTATGTATTCATGTATTCTTTTTCTGTAAATAATGAAAGTTCCAGTTAAGCTGTTGAAATTATGAGGATGTTTCCTAAATGTACAGATAGTTCTGTGACTACCAGCAGGACAGCAATCTGCTTCCCTGCTTGCGTAGGTCCCTAAACTGGTTCATACTAGTGTTCAAGTAATTATAGTGTCCAACCAAACTTCTTTTTTTTCTTTTTTGGTCTTGCCCTTCGTCTTGCATATGTGGTGTTTCTATCTGATAAGTGTTCAGGTTACCATATCCTTTGCTTCAGTGTGTTTTCTATTCTGCTGCTTTTTCCTACAAAACTTGCAGGATTGTCTTTATTGAGGTTTCTCGGATTCATTCTGTGGATTTACATTTTAGTGAAAGAGGCACAGACAGGATATAGTTACAAAATTCTTTTTCTGAAGAAAGCAAACTCAAACCTCTGTATTCACATCAGCAGATAATATCATTGTGGCTACCTGTAATTCTGAAGATACTGATTTCTGAACATAGTTGGGTTAGTATTAGGTGAATGAAGTTGTAATACTCTGGCTTATCCAGTGTCCTTTCAGGTTATAGTCTTGATTTCAGGGATGGTTGAACTTCGTATAATATTTTCTTAAACTTTTAAAGTTTGTAGGACAAGGTATTCATATAAATGGAGCTAAACTTCGATTTTTGTTAAGACACTGAACTGTATTTAATGTGTGCTGTAGAAACCCTCTTTCTTACAGGTATCAGTCTGTTTTAGAGTACAGGTGCAAGCATTTGTCTAATTTTTTTTAAAGCATTGCTTCCCAGAGGAGAAGGAAATGCTGTATATGAGCTGAAAATTTCAAGATAGTTTGTGTAAGCATCATCCTGTGAAAAGAAAGCATTATTCACTGTTAGCTGTAATGAAGCAAGTGTTCCTCTGTAATATGATTGCTGGGGAAATTTTTGACTGATCACAGTGAGTTATCCAGTCCTTTTTGTAGGGAAGTGATCTTACAACAGCTTTGTCTTTTATTCTGTCTCCATCTGTTGACAGGGTGACTTACATCGTCTGTCTGGACTGGCAGACGGGATTTAGGTGCCAATCCAGCAAACCACTTAAACAACAGTTTAGCTTTAAGCCTTATAGCAACTAAATTAACAGGTTTTAAAAAAATAAATTGAAATAACATTGCTAACACACTACTGTTATCTTGTAGACAGAAATTTAGATTGAGGATATTGGTACATGAATGTAATAAGTATAAACATACAGGAATAGAAGACATAGATTAAGACCTTTGTTTTTAGTACAGAATTTGAATGAGGAAAGATTCAAGAGTCTGTATCTTGTATGTTTCTTTTAGATCAGTTCTGCTACTGTGGAGCTGGGCAAATAGATTTATCACAGATGTACGCAGTAGTTTCTTCTGGCCAAAGAAAGACTAATCATACAATCAACAGGAATTATGGCATTACTCAGTGTTGCTTTTCAACGAAATGACAACGAATGCGTTTCTTGTACTAACAGAAGTAGTGAACACTGTGCAGTTAATATTTACGCTAAAAGTTACTAAATAGTTTGTTGCTTCAAAAATTCTTCTCATTAAATCTTTTAAAAGTGTTAATTCTATCAGAAGAAATCACTGTCCTTGTGAATGGATGAACTTGCAGTTTTAAGCTAATTGAGATAATATTCAGTTAATGAAACTGATGATAAAATAAAAATTGGCTCTTTCTCAGTTTAGTTTGTTTCAGTTTTCAGTTTTATTTTACTAGTGAAAATGCTTTAGGCTTTGTCTTCCATAACGGTGACCTCTTGTGGTGTAAATACGTCAGTATTTCTGAAGAAGCTTTCTGTAGTACGTACTGGAGGAAGTTGCATTTATATACCATTTGTAATGAGTAAAATAACTTATGATCTTTTCCAATTAGTTATTCATATGCAGATCTTATACTGACTGCATGGGAAGAAAGAAGCATTTTGAGCATGGTATTCTAACACACTCTATGTGTTTCTGTACTGTATCTTTTAGTGACCAGATGAAAAAGCCTGGTGCAAATTCATCACAGCCAAGAAGTATAGAATGGAAGAGAAGAGTAACAGGTACTTCATAAGGCATTTAAATACCCAGTCAAAAATGTGTAATAAAGTCAAACAGAAATAATCTAATTTTTGTGATTTTTGTTTTTCTTATCACTGAACAGTGTCTTTTGTTCTCTAGTTGTATTGCATTTACTTACAGTTGTTTGTAAAGAGAAACAATAGAGATCTTTACTCAAAAAATTTATTGATATTTTCTCTCTTGCTTTTCTCATACGTAGACTTAAGGATTTGCCAATCCACTATCACCTTGTTTGCCCGTCAGTTTTTGTAAACTGGCATAGTTGCACACAAACTAGTGAAGTTATGTCAAGCTGTATTATGTAAAGATATAGATTCTGGATTGCCCTGTAGGGATGCACATTACTAATTTTACGTAAAAAAATGTAATATTTCCTGCTAGCTGGCATGTTTCATACATGGTGAGTTCATATTTGAGAGTCTGGTACAGAAACTTGAAGATTCTACTCTGCTATTATGAAGCTTTATTATTATTTTCCCAGAACAGAGAATTTGCATTATGCTGCATCGCTCTGGCGGAGGCTGTAATGTGCCCTGCTTTCATTTTCTTCAGAGGAGCTGAGAGTATTTACCGTGTCATGGGAGTCAGGATTCTGTGGGGCTGCATTTTCTGTTTTATAAACCTTTGATTTTATTTGTGCTATTTTATCGGTGCTGTTGAAAAAGCAATATGTGTTATTAGGATTCTTTCTTTTTACATCTACTTTTTTAACATTACGTAGCTTGCTTAGTTTGTGCATACTTCAGCTTTAATCCCAGAATAAAGAGTGGGATAGCAGTGGGAATTCTCAATAATTTCTTCTCTATAGTGGGGTCCTGGTGGGTGTGTGTTCATTTACAGATTATTTCTATTTTCAGATTTATTTGTGTTTATACTTTTGCATTTTAGAGAGGAGGTAGACTGTTTTAATACTGATATATTTGTAGCCATTCAATATTCAATGAAAAGGCTAGACATGATAAGTCAGGCAGTACGCAGCTTTGAAGGCTCAGTGTTGCTAAGGCTCTTGTATTTACATGCTAAAAACAGCAACCAATAAATGTAGACTGATTAGTGATATTTTTTTTTTGACCAGAATGCAAAGCTGTGGTTAAGACCTATGAAAAACTGAGACGATGAACTTCAACTTGCTGAATTTTTTTGCTTGAGTATTTTTGCCATAGAATTGTGATTTGCTCAATTGCAACTTTCAGGACAGTTTTTGCAATATTTTAAAGACATCTGGTGCCATAACTTTTCATCAGCACCTTAAAAATCTCCCAGGACTGAAATAAATGCAAGTTTACAATTTATTAATGTTCCTTTTATTTATAACCATATATTCCTTATTCATCCTTATTGCTAGGATTAATATTGTTTAGTAAAAGCTGATTATCTTTCTCTCCAATAGTTATAAAAGATACTTGTTTGAAAAAATTATGCCACTATGATTTTTAGGTTGCTATATTTTTCTGATGAATGCAAGACAACTGCAGCAGAGTGGCACAAAAACCCAGTTCTTTTTGTTCTGAACTAAAAATTGAATGGCTTTGTTAATTTTTTTATCTAGTGAGAAATTTGGTCATATCTGCAAATGCATGTACAAACTATTCTGTTTCTTGCTTAATAAGGTTAAGCATGTGGGTAGTTAGAAAGTCAGTCCCATCTTTCAGTTTACGAGAGGTACTTACAAATGGGAAAGAACTGAAATAATTGAGTCAATATGTGGGTTTTGTGGCAGGAAGGAACAGCGCAAACTATTCTAGTGTTCTTATTTCAGCTCTGCTTTTATGTTATCCGGAGCAGAACTTTCACTTCATTGCAAATGCTGCAGAGTGTTTTATTAATTAAGCTACAGTCTAAATAAGACTATTAACTCATTTGATCTTGAAAATAAAAAAAAGTCTGCAAAATAAGTAACAATAATATTACCTAATTATGTATACTCATATGTATATATGCACACACCTACAATGTAGTTTTTGTAATAACATACTTACCAGTGTATTACTTATGAAACAGCAAAAATTTTGTATAATATGTTGAAAGAGATATAATTCATAGATTAATTCGGTATAAAATATAGATGGACAGCTAAAGTTAATACAGATACGCAATAAGAGTCTGGATTTTTCCTTTTAAAGAGCAAGCTTTTAAAATAGGACTTTTAAAATTGTTTCACTGATCCAAGTAATGCTCAGTAGACAGGCATTTTTTAAGATCTGATATACTGTTCTTATGATGCAGAACTCTTAATATCAGTGTTCTCACATAGTACAGTATTTTTTGTGTTTGATAATGATTATGTTAAGAATTTACGTTGTCATTTAAATGCAAGAGCTAGTAATGAACAGTAGCAGACACTTTCTGAAAAATCTCTCACTTAAAAAAATTTATACATTCTAGTCTTAATGGCTTTCTTTGTGTTACTTAGTGGAGTTGTGTGACTTTTACTTCCCTACTTTTTAAAACCGAGAACCACAACAAGTCAAACCCCATCTTTATAACAACTTTGATTGCCTGCAAGATAAGGAGCTTGTCCTAATCTTGAACTCCAAAGCTATGCCTACATGCACCTTGTAAGCAATTGTTAGGTCCTTTAAAACTCTATTTGTGCAGAAACTCTGGCTCTCTAGCTGTAGTGGGACGATGGTCAAGACCAGAACTCTGGCAATTCACGTAGTGCCAAGCTGAATGTAAAAAGCATGTTCTGTTCAGCAAGTCGGAATAATTCCTAGTGATGCTGCATCCGTATGAAAGTCAATTCTGCAATCCATTTTTTAATGAACCATGTTTCACTAACTCCTTTGTGCGATCTGAAAACAGGTCCATACTCCCAGTCTTGTTTCCAGAAGAATTCCAGACTGCTGATTTTTTTTGTCTACCAATTCTTAACTTGATGTCTGTTGATAGACATTTTTTATCTTGTCTTGTCTTTTCAAAGCACAGTATTAAAAAAATATTTTTGAAACTCCTTTTTGTGAAGTGGACAAGATTTCTTGTAACGACCAGTAGCTCTTTCTCAGTCGTTGTGGAGGAAATTGGTTAAGGGTGACCAAGAAGACTGGGAGTTGGTTGCTTCAAGGCTTCTGACATGTTTATTGGAGGCAAACCATCTTTCAGATGTTTGTAGTTCACTGTTGATTTCCCAAGATGCTGTATGAGAAATCATTTACCATAGCAAAGTGTAGGAGGGAAACATGCATTTTACAAAAATATAGTCAAGAATTTCTCAAAACTAGTAGGTTTTGAGACTAGCATATAGTCATTAGAATTGCTTACAGGATGTAATAGCTGTTTTTCCCTAACTGTCCAAAAAGTCAGTTAACAAGCTTGGTGTAATAGTGTGCACACGTACTAGCTAAAATTGTAGAATACTAGAGGATTGTCTGTAGTATGGGTGTTTTTTAACACAGAAAAAGCTGTCACGTAGACAAAGAGCTGAAAAATAGTGGGACATGTTAATGTAAAAGTAGTCATTGCTTTCCAATTTAGCAATCAGATGAAACATTAAGGTTGGAAAACAAAACCAAATCTGGCTTTACAGTACAGCTTTACATATAAAAACATTTATCCATCTAGTTTTGTTTCAAACTTACATTTTTGAGAAAATCTAAATAAAAACAAAAGCTTGAGTAGATAGAATGACCCAGAATAGAGCAAAATATGACATTTTTAGATTTTTTTTTTCTGACTGGTGAACAAAGGATTTGTAACTATTTGTGTAAAAGTTGAAACCTTCACTGAACTTCACTGAACATGTGCTTTTGTTTTGTGTTTTGAAGGCTCAGGGGATGAAACAAGAATAAATGAATTAGATGAGGAGGAAATCTTCTGGCATATAAAGGTTCTACCAATTCTGCATGAACTGGAAAAAGGTGGGTAATACTATTCTTGAAAGGGAGTATTTTCTGTACTATTTCCTGCAGGAAACATGGGACTTACTTGTTTTACTACAAACGAATAACAGTAGTTGGACTTCATATTCTTTTATGCTTTCACATGTACTGTGACTTTGCAGTGTAAAACTGGCCTGGGCAACTAGGTGGTCCTGCTTTTTAGAAGCGGTTAAAAGTAAGCATTAAATTAGGGGATTGATTTTGTTTTGGGAATCTTTTGTAGAGTTCCTTTTAGTATGGTACAGGTTAGAATATTAATTCTTTTGCATGATTTTGCAGATGTTGATGAGTATGTGACACCTGTACAGTGTTGAGAGATTCCCCATATTATTATTTCATAAAGACAGGATTCTCATTCCCACAGCTGTCAGTGATGTGTAGACAAACAGTGATCAGGAAATCTGAAAACAGCTATGCAGCTTCACATGTTCCTTGGTTAATACTAAAATTGTCAAGTAGAAGCCACTAAGTTAAAGTTTTGCTTAGTGAGATGTTCTTTATAGGTAAGCTAAGTATTCTTTTAGAGGTAAAATCTAATCATGTCTTTCTTTGCCATGAATGTTAACGAAGGTAAGTCAGTTTTCATGCCCCCTTTCCTCAGTCTTTACTTGATATGCTTAATGTGTTGAGGGGTTTTTTTAAAAACTTGATTGTGGGTTAGTTTTTATTATAATGAATGAAATTACCTAACGATACTTTCTCACCAGTTGACAAAATGCAGTACTGTAAAAACCTTAAAGAGTTTTGCTGCTTCTTGAGTATTCACAGAGATTGTAATTGAATTGCATCGTTACCTCCTGCAACTGCATGTTATATTGCTGAAAAAAATAAGTTTTTCTTATCAAAAAGAATATTAGAATTCCATAATTTTAATGTTTTGAGTGGATCTGTTGTTAATTCCATATTTTAAAATTTCATGTGCAGTCACTGGCTTCATACCTTTCAGCTAATTCCCTGCACGTGCATTTAGGTCACAAATATATATTTTAATAGAAAAGCCTTTTTCTTCCCCTTTCTCCCTTGGAACTACTTGCAGGAAGCTTTCTATTCAAAAGCAAATCTGAAGCTTAACCTCGACCTTAATTGTTATATAAAGTCTTACGAATATCACGTGCTTGAGATGTTTGTTATGTGAAAAAAAATAACACCCCAAACCCCCCAAACCCCGCTCTTTTTCTAGAAGGGCAAATACTTCATTTTGTTACATTCCAGTACTCCAGGGAGGATAAGCTTCAAAAATGCCCCATGGGATGAGTTGTGAATAATTTCTTTTGCTGTTAATTTTGATGAAATGAAATGGAGATATTTTGATTTTTGGTGTCTTGCCACTCCTATTTCACTGCTTACAGGAGCAGAGGGTTTAGAATCAAGCTAAATTTTGTTAAATTTTCTACTGAGATGGGAGTAGGAATGGAATAGCCATTGCTGTTCCTTGAGTATGGTGATGGCATATTGAGAGCTTTCAGGCACTGCTTAGCATGAAAGGTGGGTCCTTGAATCTGTCTACAGGTTTGGGGCCTTAGACATAAATTTTTTTTGTCGCAATTTCCTGTCCATATATATTTCATCACAAGTACTTTGCTTTCTTCAATATGAATCTATTCCAGCTGTGAAGTATGTCCTGAATAAATGCAGTTACATGCCCTTTAAGTGACTTTAAGGTAACACTAATCAAGAACTGTATATAGACAAAAGGAAATGTAAAAAAAAGAAAAAAAAATAACCCTCACTCATAAATTTTAAAAAGAGGCAGAGCTTTTCCTTTTCCCTCTAAAGTAAGCATGCACATGATTCTGTTGTGTTGAGATGCAGATTTTGTAATAGTTTACTGAAGGTTTTATTTTTGTATTTTTAAAATAGTGTCTGAAGGACTTGGGTTTGGAGGTAGATGGCTTTTTTGTCAATAGGCTGACAGTCCAATCAAATATATCTTGCACTTCTACTACGCACTGGAGAGCTCTAATGAGTTTCTAAGTTCACTTATTCTCAATCCCAGCAAGGTTTGAGTTATTAGATTATGTGTATGGGTGGAAAAGTATTCCTTAACTGTCTATTTTTCACATATAGTGTTTGGAGGAGCTCTTTAAAGAAATAGATTCACAGTTTCCTGGTAGATGTTTGGTCAATCTGATTACTTAGCATTAAAGGTGAGTTTCATTTTAGCTTTAGGTATTATTTTGGCTCTGTGATTTCTTACCTTGAGTCTTCCTTTTGAAAGAGCAGAATAAAACTATTTCTGAGGATCACATTATCATTTTAAGAGATTTATTGGGCACCTTATTTTTGTTGTTGTGCAACCCATTCTTTATTTTGTTCTCCTGTGTCTTTACCTGTTGAGAAACTCTGGAAAAGCTGATACTGATAACTATTTTTTTATTTTTTCTCTCCCTTCCTGTCTCCTTCAAGTAGAAGACAATATCGAAAATCTTTGTCTGGCTTGCACCGAGCTCTATCAAGCCTTAAATGAAGGAAATATGCTTGGGAAAAGATTTAAAAGAAGAGGTGTGCTTCTGAAGATATTATATAAACTTGTAGACGTTGATTCAGATCCACTTTCCCTGAAGCTGGCAAAGATTATTCTGGCTGTAAGTGTCTTAAAATGCCGTTTGGTAGAAAGTGAAGCTCAAAATTAAGAATTACAGCTTGCATTTAATTTTTCATTTCATACTTCTAAACTGTGTCTAAACTAAGCCTTTCCTAAGCACTATTTCTGCCATACTGATACTGGTCTCTCATTCATCCAGATGGATACGTTTTTTTGTGGAGAAATTATGTTTGGGGGAGGAAGGAGGGACATAAAATAGGATAGCTAGTGTATGCTGACAGTAGTGTTGCTTAAGTGTGGAAAAGAGACAGTGCCCTAAGCTGAGATACACATGCAGAGAGTCGAACAAAACAATAATTTAAAAAGTGACACATGGAAATGAAACTTAGTTTTTGAATAATATTATTAAATGCCTTTATCTGAACATACCCAAACAGGGGTTTTTTGAAAGTGAGTGACTTTAGTTATCTCTTTCTCTAGTATTTCCGATTAAAACTCTCAATTAAGTTGGTGCTTTTGAACCTATTGGTTTGGGTTCTGCTAAGTACATATGGGCAGTCACTGGTGAAAGCATGTCAGCTAACATTGTGTTGTAGACATTTTCATAGTATGTGTGTGTGTTGGGAGGAGGAACTCCTTTAAGGTTACATGTGTTATTTTAATCATAATATCTAATTATATATTCAGATACTGCATAGATGTTAAGAGGTGCTTATAAAAAAACCCCGGTTATTAGATACATTTTTTCTATGGAATCTTTTAAAAATCATGAACAAGAGAAGAAGTTGCCCTTGAAATGCAGAGGAGAGATTTGTCGTTGTATTTTTAACACTTTTACTTCCATTTCATGATCTTGCAATGGCTGTTAGTACAGCATAAGATCTAGTTTTCTGGTATTTGAGAATAGCTTTCATTATGACAGGTATTGTTGTGCTGGAGCTCTTTGTGGTATGGTCATAGATGGCAAACCAGTTAATCCCATGCAGAGTTTCTTTCTANGAAGAGAAAAAAAAAGTGCAAGTTCTTGATATACTACCAGCAGAAAATGCATGAAAAAATGATATCTAATCTGTTATTTTAAAATTAGTCAGCACAGTTTGTTAAATAGAGCTTCAACTAGCTAGGTTTCAGAGTCCTTTAATTCTACAGACTTTTCAGTTTGACTCAGTGTACTGTCAGGGTGTCAGCTGGAATTTAATAGATCTGTGAAAATACAAGTTTGCCATGGTGTCTGAACTTGTAAAATGCTATGGTGCATTTTTGTGTGTAGATTTCAGTTGTGATTTGTATGTCTTTTACTATCTTTGCAGATGAAAGTGGATGGAAAAAATCTTCTCAGTGTTTGCAAGCTTGCATTTAAAATTTGCAGGAATGAAAAGAATGATTCCATCATTCAAAATGATAGATTATTGGGTATGTATTCTGTTCTCGTGTATGAGTTAGATGTTGAAATTCAATAGTTTGATCATCTCAGAGTTAATACACTAAAAATTGGCTCCTAAGTCAAACTGATAGTCCATCTAGTCTGGTATTCTGTGTCTAATGTTGGCAATAGGGGATGCTGTTTAGGCAGAGAATGGAAGCTTGTCCGTTCTCAGTGATTTGTTTCCTCTGTACTACCCCAGTATCCAGAATTGTTATATTTTATTAGGAACATTAGGTAGTGCATTCCTGCCTAATCCTTTTTAGTCTCTGTTGATAGGTCTTTTGTTCATTAATTTACCTCATTCCTTTTTGAACTGTTTTGATTCTGTCTGCCTCTGCAATCTCATAAAGCGACAAGTTCCAGCAGTTCTGTCTGCTGTTTTAAACCTATGTACTTTTTTACATACATACCCTTGCATGTAGTTTTGCAGGATTTTTAAGTTTCTACATCCAACTTACCCTCTATTTCATGATTTTTTAAAACCACAGTTATATCACATATCTCTGCCTTCTCCTCTTCAGATAGAGGCATCTGAGCCTTTTAGCTCCCTCTTTGAAATGATACTGTGTCATTCTCTCACTTGTCTTAGTAGCCCTTCTCTATACCTTCTCCAATTCCAGTAGATTCTTTTTGAGTTGTGCAGAACAAAACTGTCTGTACAAATCAAGATGTGTCCCCACCAGATTTTATAGAAGCTAAATAATGCTGTGTTGCTGGTGATCATCAGGAAGGATATTGGGACTAATCACTGGCTTTTTTAGCTGCTGCACATTGAGCCAATGGTTTGGGAGAATTGTCAGCAATGGCTATAAGAACTCTTTCGTGATTGTAACTGTATTTGTGTCATCTACACACAACTTGCAAATATGAGAAATAAGAATAAAATGACACTGTATGAATGACACTCAGTATCAATTGATGGTAATTCCTTTCATTAAAACTTCATTATGTTTTATTAATGTAGATCTTGACCTTGCAAGCATTTATTGCAAGTGCATAAGTTAAGGCATATGCGTATATCTACTTAACAGAGGAGAGTATTGATGGTCTTAAAGTTTAGTATGTGAGTGTTGGCATAAAGACCAGATAAGCCTTTCCAGTAGTAATTCAACAGGAAAGGACTTGGAGAAAAATTAATAGGTCAGATTACTCAACTGACTTTGGATAGTGAAAACTACAGTTTTGTAGAGATTTAGCATCATCCAAAAATCTGGAGAAGTTGAGTGACTGTGTCTGTGTAAGCATTGTTTTATTTCTCCCTTGCATGTTCGCTCACTTTTCTTTCACTTCTCTTCTTCCCCTGTATTTTAAAAAATGATGAAGGAAGGAACTTTTTTGTTTCCTTATTGACTCTTCATGTTTTGGATCCACCTTATCCAGACTGAAAAAGTGAACCTTGCTTAACATCATAATCACCCAGATTCTTCTTGTGGTCACTGAGTTAAAGGTTCAGTTTCTTTTTTGTTCTCTGGCCCTGTGAACTATTTGTGTACACTGGAGCACCTCCAGAAGAAGAAATAAATTAACTGTTCCTCCCAAAATGGATAACTGCTGCTCAAGACCCTGTTTGATACTGAGCAAAGAAGGGACCTGAAACTGTTTTTTCACATTGCCATAACCCAAGTGATTTAGCTCACGGCTAGGCACTTGATGAGGGTGAGAGTTTGGCCAAGAGCCTAGAGTCTGTGTACTTCATCCGTATATACCCATATGCTTGAGTGGAGACAGAAAAAAAATTTACAGATTTCTTAAGTTTAATGAGATGGGAAAATGAATTTAACTGAATGGAACATAAGAAGCAGGAGTAAGTAGCGGTTCCAATCAGTTACTAGAAATTCAAAAGTATAAATTTGGTTAGGATTACTTATTGAAGATATACCCATCAAATTCTGAATGTCTCAGTTTGACTGTGATATACACTGGGCTTGTGCTAACAACTGTTAATTTTAATATTTCAGATATCTGACACTGGTAGCGTAAAGCAAAACCTTTACAGTAACTTTACCTAGATAAAAAGTAATTCTATAAAAGCTACAGGCTTCAAATATGAGATTTGAATTAGACACCTGTGCTTTTTAGTGGTCCATTTGAGATGCTTTAAGAAATTTGATTTTTAAGGAAGTAGTGGGAATAAACCTCTTTAGAATATCTCAAGTTTAGCACACAAAATTCCAGGCACACACAGCCACTTTTGAAAATCTTGACTGAGGATTTCAAAGATTACTGCTGTGTGTTTACAGCTGGTGCTGGTTCTTGAAGCCTGGGTGAACTAAAGTCAGGCCCATTCTCTTATTCATCAATAATTGTTTCTTGATTTCTATCCAAATACTCAAATTTTCTACCCCACTTATTAGAATTCTAAGAGTTCAATTTGAGTTTTTTTCCCCCAATTGTTAATCTCTTTAATGACTGGACTGTGTCAAACATAAATGTTAATATTAGGCTTTCTGAATAATGATTTTCCTTTTAGATTGTTTGTTGGATGTCCTGAGAACTGAAGATCTACAAAAAAACAGTGAAGCTCTTCTGTATTGCATGGGAGCTATAAAATGCTTGTCTGGAAATGCAGTACTCCTTAATGAAATGGTCAACAAAGGAGCTGTTGAAATGTTTTTGCAATTAATGAAGCAGATTAATAATGTAAAAGAAAATGACACATATTTCTCCAACTTGGGCCACTTATTAGTCCAGGTTAGCATTTACTTTTATTTCTAAAAGTACACGCTTCAAGGGCAAATTAAAAATTTAATTAGAGGAGTGTGCTACTGAGAGAGTTGTACCTGTATTTGAATAGACTTCTTTTTAAGAGATTTACATGAAGGTTTTCAGGACCTAGATTTACGTATCATAGATATTTTTTGTAGTCAACTTTAAAGGCTTTAGAAGTTCTGAAGTTAATAGAAATATTTTTAGGTATCTAATCAAACCAGTCATTATTAGCTTTGCTGTTTTCAGTATAGTTGGAAGTGTAGCAAAATTATTTTGTACCATTCAAAGTGACTGGCTGTTTCTAAGAAGGTCTTGAGTATTTTGTGGAAAAGTCAATACTGGCAACTGTCTCTTATGTTCAACTTGTTCTTTCTGTAGTAGTACAGATACTTCATTTTTCTTCCTCTCATGAGAAAAGTAGTGGTTCCTGCTTCTATGGAATTCCTGTGTGACTTTCTCTTACCAGTTTCTTCAACAAACCTACATTAACATGCACCATTTCTTCCATGTGAGTTAATTGTTTAGTCATCATAGACAGATGTAGGAATAGTTCTGTTTTTAGGGCTATAGTATCGAAGAAAGTATCTTCTGTGACTCACACCTTCAAGAATAAAGGAAGTTTTTGTTGCATACTTTAACTTGCAGCAAAAGGTCAAGTATCCAGTGACATACAGAAATTATGAATGAATAAATACGAATCTTCAGGAATAGAGAGCAAATTATATTAGAGGAGAAAACCACCTTTGAATAGGCACAGTGGTTTCTGAGGGAGGCTCTGCCATCTCTTAATCTTAAAAACTGGCACCAACTCTTCATTCTTTAACTGTTTAATTGCAGAATCCCCAGATGGCAGTATTATACATAAACTTGCCAGGCCATCTTTGTGGGAATCCCTCTCTGATTTCTTCATTGTTGCACAATAGATTTTGTGCAGAATTCCCACAATGCAGTAAAAATGTTTGCAATAATAATTTTTTCTTAATAGCGGACATGAAATGGAGGGCATCTTTGACTTATTTCATCTTACTTTACCTAATAGTCTGATTATATGAAGTATGGTAATGCTTATTCAAAAGCCAAGGCTTTTGAAATTCATTGACAAGACTCAAAAAGTACTCCATGTTCCCTAATTGAAAAGCACTCAAACGTCTTCTCCTTTAAAAATAGCATTTGTCTGCTGCTAAGTTTTCTGTTTGGGTGAATTTGGTCTTTCACATGGCAACATAAGGGTTAGGACTGGTGGGGATTACTTAGAGCCAGTTGTGCATTTCTCCTTGAATCATGGTATCTGCTTGAACTGATCTGCTGTCTAGTTAGCTTCTCTTATTTTTTAATTTGTACTCTTCAGATTTCACTTGTGTACTAACTGTTCTTTTGTAGATACATACTTCTATTGACTTCTGAATTTCATTGTTGCATTTAAGTATATATGTTGTTTTGGATTGCTTTTCCTCTTCAACCTGTCTTTGTCTGAGGATACTTCGTGGTAGAATTTACTGCTGGGGAATTTTAAACCACCTAACTGTCTCAGGCAGTGAAAACAGTTATTATCTTTCTGATAGACCTCTGCACCTTTATCTATCAAGAAAGACCTTTTTTTATTATTTTTTTTTTCTCCCAATCATCTAAGTCTCTTTGCTGCAGTGAAAGCCCTGATCTGAGTTTGAACAACACTTTTAATATGTGGTTTCTTCTTGATTTTCTTTATTGTGAAATTTAGCTGGAGTTCAACAAACATCATTCTGGGCTAACTGAACATCTTCTATGCGAGCCCTTAATGGAGTCTTCTGTGGAATTTTTCCCCCAAAACTTTTGGATAGCAAAGTATTGGATAGAGAATTTTTTAATTTAAAAATATTTCTCCAATATTGTGTTTATTTTTGAAACATTGTGACTTGTGAAAGAATGCATATCTGAAATTTTAATTTTTTGCAATTGTTTAGTTAAAATAACAAAACACTTCAGGTGTCATCTTTAAGGTATAAGCAATATGAAGCAAGTGGCTTCCATAAGTTCCATTTCGGTTTGTTCTGAAGTTAAATCCATTCACATTATCACATAATTTTTTTTCCCTTCTGTGCCTTGCCTTGTGCATTTTGAAGCATTGTTCCTTCTCCTGTTGATTCATTACAGAACATCTTGGGGTAACTGAAGGCATGTACGTTTTTGTCAAATTTGTTGAAGTAGGACAGCAAATTTGAAAGCTGCTGGAGAATGGGCAGAGTAGTGCATAGAATCTTATGAGCCAAAAGCTCCTCAAACACAACTTAGCCTTCTCCGTGTCAGATTTTTCCTTTAAAATTAGCAATTGTGTATCACTGTAAAAGCAGTAAAATTCAGTGATAAAATACTTAATTTCTGGTGTCTTTTGTGATCACAAAATTTAAACAGATAGTCTTTGTGCTTTATTAAACTACATTTAAAACCAAATTGAAGTTAAATACCCTGCTCTTAGAATAAGGAAAATTGGAAGAATTCACATTAGATTAAATTACTTCACATTAATTTTATAGTAAGTTCTGGTTTAGAGCAACAGTTAACTTACGTGTCATTACCTGTCTGGCTTTGGCATTTGAATACCCTTACCTTGGAGGACAGACAGAACTTTTCAAAATGTGCAATACCTGATTATTTTGCATATCTGCAAGTGCCAGATACTGTATGCTTAAAACTCCTTGAAATAGAACAGTATTGTCAGAAAATATTTTGGTTTCTCCAAAGTAAACTTGAGGAATTAAGATTTTAATTTTTATAGTGTTTGAATAGTGGAGTTACCTTGATCTTGATTAACTTTTAATTTACTTTTCTGACTTTTCATCTTAGCTTGCAACTAACAGTTATTATCAAAATTTCTATTATATATCAATATTAATTTTCAAGACTTAAACATAAATTTGCAAGATCAGAAAGTATGCAAAAATCACTTTAACTATCCACAGCATTTCACCTAATTTTCAACTGGTTGTATAGGTGCATATGAGATTTTAAAACATATGAAAGATCACATTTCCCTCAAAAAAGGAAGTTACATGCAGGCAAAGACCTCTATCAGTCTTTCATTTTCAATATACACGTTTTTGTTACTTACCCTGTTGTAATTGTTTTCCTGTTATAATTTATTGGTAGATACATACCTGCAGAATATTCACAGGGCGTTCAGACTGCCTTAGGCACCACAGTCTAGAAATGAGCTTTATTACATTTTCAGAACAGTGTGGATTCTGTTGTAAACTGCTGTGATTAATAATATTTAAATATTCTACGTGCAGGTGACGGCTGCTTTGCGAAACGTGGCTGACTTGGCTCCGGCGAGACGCCAGCTCGTTGGCGGCGGCGCAGTCTCTGAGCTCTGTGTGGCGCTAGAGCAGCGTATGAATGATTTGGATGCCTGCACCTATATTGTCAGGATATTCAGGTACCTATAGAGCACAGTACTATTTCTGCATGCAGTCGGGTCAGTGTTACTGCTTCCAGTGACCTTAGAGAGGGCAGGATCAAGCACTAAACTTGGAATTTCTACATTGAATTGTTGTTTTTTTTAAAAATCTCTGTGTATTTTTTAATGATTTTATATGATAATTGTTGTATTGTAGCCACACAAAGTTGGATTCGTTGTCCCCGAGAAAAGTATTGTATTGTGTCATTCTTTGATCCCACAGGTTCTGACTGAAATTTTTAAAGTGCCGTTTCTTATATTTTAAAGCTGCAGGAATATTAAATATTCATTAATTTTACTTGAGGCCATGTTTAAAAAAATGCATGAGAAAAATTTGAGGCTTAAGTTATATCGAGGACTGTGTATTGTACAATAAAATACAAAAGAGAAAATACAATCAGTGTTCGTTGCTCTGAGCTGTCAGAGCGTTTGAGGAGATTAATCTGTGGGATCAGAATTTGAGTGTGCAGATGGAAGCACTGAAAGAATCTCAGTTTTATGAGCAGCTCAGTGGCCATTTCCCAAGATGTGCTTTTTAAAGGGAGATCAGTATGAGTGAATCACCGAAAAAGATCCTTTTGTAGTCTGAATAGTTCCTCAGTCAAAAATCTTCCAGATACCAAGCACCAGCTTGCAATATCCAATGCTAAATGAGCTTGCAGACAATTTAAGGATTTTGAAGAAGCTGTGAAATTAACTGTTGGTAATTTCAGGAGGAGCTGCGTTGTAAGCACAATTTATGAGTGCAGTTCTGGATGAATTATTTGCTGTTGCTGCTTTATTATTGTATTCAGTCATGTTGCCTGTGGCTCCATGGTCATTGAGATTCTGCTATGGACTCCTCTTCCTGTTCAGCCCCTGGAAATCATCCATCACATTCTCCTTGCTAGATGAGGTCGGGTTAGGGTTTGAAGAGCAGCTACATAAGGGACCATCATTCCTTCCTCTTCTCAGCAAAAACCAGGCAAATCTGGTCCTTTGCTATTTATGCTACCTGTAAAGCATGTGAATTGCTTCCCCAATTCCGTGCCACCTTGTCCTCATCTCTCTCTCTAATTCTGTTCTTAGAAAAGAATTGAGTTCTAGCAATGATTACAGCACTTTGAGCATATTTACTTCTTCTAAGCAGAGAACATTTTTTCTACTTGGAAACTGCCGTGAAAACTGGGGTAATGGGTTTGTAATTAAATGTAATCGATATTTACACTGTAATTCTAACAAGGACGTTCACTTGATCTAGAATTCAGTATGGAGCAAAAGTAATTTTTCTTATTTAAAGTTTCCTACTGCTTCCATTTTTTTTCGTAAGTTTAGTGAACTGCATGCTCCAAGGATACAAATTAGCCATAAAATCAATTTAATTAGCTTCCTGGAAATTGCAGTCACAAAATAAAATATTACACTATGCAGTGCAAAGCACAGATTTGAATTTTGTTTTGTCTTTTAGTAATACAGAATAATTTTTCTTTTCTCTTAGTCAGAAGTTCTTTGTAGAGATGATGTTCAATCTGTTCAGATTATTCGATTCTCTAAGCCTGTAAATCTTACTGTAATTGGTTGTAATTAAATATTGGCACAGATATTTGCTGGCCTTGATTACATGGAAAGTAAGAGGTTATTCTAGTTTGTTCTATTAATGGAGTATCTCTGGTATGACCAAAGCATGTCCAGTTCTCTATTTTTGTAGAGCTCAAGGTGAGCAGTGTAGGACGGCAGCAGCTGTTAGGGAACATGCAGGGATAAAATGGTGACTGCAAGAAAGTGTATTCTCTATGTTTGCTGAGCTGTCGCTGGGCTGTACTAGATGTGCATCAGGAAGGGACCCTTTATTTCATCTTTGTCGAATTCCCATGTTGTCTTGAAGTTACACTTCTCGCCTTTAAGGCTAAGAAGTGCTCGTGTTGGCATACTGGGGCCATATGGCAAGCAGGTTGGGGAGCTCCTTATGATTGCTTCTTCCCGTATTTCACTGTGCAAGGGCAGCAAAACTTCTGTTGTGCTCTTATCTAACTGTGTATGCCTCTACTAGAAATCAGAGTATTGGCATTCATTTTAATTGATGGAAAATACAGCTCTTGGGAGTCAAAAGCCGAGTGATTTTTTAAAAAAAAATCTTTTGTGGAACAAAGTGCTTTCATTAATTTATATTTTATTTTTATACTTTTGTAGCAAACTTTCTTCCTACAATGACTTCTGTGCAGCTTTAGCAGACTGCTCCAGATGTTACATCTTATTTTTAGCCCTGCTAAACAAACATCAGAAGCAGCAGGTCAGTTTTTTCATCTCTTGCTTTTTATATATTAATCCTCAGATATATCTGTGTATTATTGTGTATGAGCTTGTTTTCAGTGACCTACTTTTATGCATTTACCAAATAAAAATTTTAAATTGTTGACAGCATTTCTAAGTAGTAAATAATTGAAATGAAATAATTTAGATTAAAAATTCCAAGCAATACAGAGGACAGATAGTTGCTTAACTTGTCTGCCCTTTTGCATGTGTAGAAACAGTCCTTTGAGTACTTAATTATTTTTCTTAATTTTAAAAAATTCTCTTAAAAGCAAATTTATTTGAATATTTAATAGTAGGAAATTCCTCCCCTCCCCTCTCCTCCTCCACTGCAAATGAAAGTTAAAATTTCTAGAGTTAAGCAGTTTGAAAGCAGAGGAAAATTTGTTCTTTGATAATTGCATAAAGTTTTGGAATGTATCTCCTCTACCAGAGGAAACCACATGCCTGGAGTACTGCATTTGGAACATTCACCTAGAAATAAATGTTTGGTGTCAAAATCCCTCGTATTATGAAGTAAAATTTTAAGAGTATACTTGCTACCAACTTCATTAGAACTTCAAGGGTTAAGTGTTGCTGTATTGTCCTGCTATATCATAGTGATTTATGCTACGGTTGCTGGAGCACCAGGCTCTGGGAGTTTGGTGCAGGATCACTCCATACATGGAGTTGCCTCATGCATGGCAAATTACTCAGCTCTGTTGTCAGGTAAGATTTAAAATGGGAATAATTTTTATTTAAAGCATAGATGCTTGAAGATGGAACAAGGTTTTAAAACATAGAATGTTGAATCACTGAGATTATTCTTAAAAGTAAGGACTTTTCTTGGCTGCACCAGCATCTAAACTAGCTTGAGGTCATTTAGTTAATCTAGACATTCTACTCATTCTCTTGTCAAATGTAAAAATAATTTCCCCCTTTCCTGTTTACCTGCATCCCTGTTTTCTGTGATAAAAGACATGGAAGAGGAACAAATATTAAGTTGTTTATGTCCTTCTAAATGTCTGTTGATTAACATTTCTGTGGCATATCTGAGTATTTCTAGGTTCCAACTGCTCTTGCATTGTATAGTCTTCAAAGACACTTTAGTAAGATACAATGTAAACGCTATATAAATAATATGAGAAATATCAAAGGTGTGATACTTTAATAGATTTATAGATATTTTTCCGTGTGAGCACTGTATTAAAAATACAACAAATGATGGTGCTGGGAATAAGGAGCTTACATTGAGTAACATCTTCCTCACAATCTTCGTCTGTAATTTTAAGGGGAACTTTCCTAGGCTCCTGATGTAATAACTTTGTGTCATAATGAATTGTAGACTCATAATCAATTGTAGGTTCAAATTATTTGTTGACAGGTAGTGTTCAGAATTTAGATTCTCATTTTTCCGATTTATTAAGTGGTCCTAAAATATATCTTTCTTCACTAGGTTAGCATTACTTTTTGTGTTAAGCTGTCAGTTGTTTTATCAAAATACAAATTAGTAAAGACATAGCTTGTGTATTAAAAAAGAAGAGTTATTATGTTGTGATGATTATGTATGCAGTGTCTTCAGAATATTTATTTCTTACTGCAGTTTTTAACCAAGCATGCAACTGTCAGTTGTCAGCTTAGTGAAGCCCTGCAGAAACAAGGAGGGGGGGACATGGATAATGTAAAGCACCACTTTTTTTCTGTAGTATATAATAAACACTTGAGCTGTGAGGAGTGCAAATGTTTTTCCTGAGGTGTAGTTGGCAATGCTAATCTTTCTTTTAAAATGCTGACAGCTAGTGAGTTATAGAGTGAGTTGGTATGTGTTGAAAAGAAAACAAGTAACAGCAGCGTGAGTAAAATTATCTGTTGTGGGAAGAAACAGTGAAAAGGAGAATAAATCAGTATTAATAACTCGAAGCATTTTAGTCCTCAGGACTAAAAACTGATAAGCTAAGAAAGGAATTGTGTATGTTTTCTGAATTTTCAGGTTGCACAGTTCGTGGGATCATTTTTTAACTGGCAACCACGGCAGCTAGAAACTTATTGGGGAAAAAAGAAAAGAAAATCAGCATTCAAAGACCTTCTCAAGTGCTTTCATAACTGTGACTTTTAAAATGAGCATTGAGTATTGCGAAAATAAAAAATGTGAGCACTGGAATTAGGATTAATGACCTGCACCCACACCGCACACTGAATTCGACAACTGCCACCCAGATAGTCTCTGTTCTTCTCACCACGCTGCAGTTTAAACTTGCTTTTTTTTTCTTTTTTTTTTTTTTTAAATTCCCTCAGCTTGTTTTGTCTCTTGAGTAAAAGAGTCAGAAGGAATGGGAGAGTAGTAATTTAACCCTGTGAGAAAGACTTTTGGGGAAACTGAGCTGGCAAGACTTGCTGAATTCCATGTGTCATAGTCTTAGGTAAGGAGAGGAATATGGAAGATTGGAAAAGCTGGATCTGCAAGTTAGAACTGAGGAATTCAGCACTGCTTTTCTACACATCTGATGTACATGTTCTGTTGGAACTTCACTCATGATTGGTTTTGGAGCTTACTTGTTTACAGTAACAAAAAAGTCCTTGGTGGCTGCCACATACCATGAAAGCTGTCAGAAATGTTCTTGCAGAGCCTCTGTCGTGCAGGATGAGCTTTGCGTGCTTGGTTTCCAGTCAGTATTGTAGACTTTTGACCATCTTAGTAATATTTTAACAAGATGCTGTTGCCCTTTCCCAGATCATTATCATCTCTAAGCTTTTCAGATAAGCTATAGAACAGATGCGTTTCTCAGGCTGTGGATAATGTCATAAAATGCAAGGAGGCCATGCTTTTGAAACAGGGAGTAGCTTTTGTCAGTAAGTCAGACACTTCTTGAGCTTAGGTAGCCTTTTCGGGTCCCGCCAGCTTCCATGAAGTATTTTATCAGTGTACAGATAGGAGATTTTTCTCCTGTATTTTGTGCGTGCACATGCATATTCATAACTGATCATTTATTCTCTCTGGTTAGTTTTTTTTTTTTCGAGAAGGAAGCATCCATTTTAGCATAAATTTCCTGAAAACTCTGAAGGAATTTTCCTGCTAAAAAATCTGAATAACCACAGAAAGTCACCTTTTCCCTGCAGTGTGATTTCTGACTGTATGCTGAGCTGATAGTGTAGTTGGATACTTCTAATACTTTAGTTGTGATTTTTCTTTTTGTCTGAAAGAAAAGGCAAAAGTGGTAAGAAAAGTGCAGAATATGTGATATGTACTCTAAATACAAAGTGATCAGGAATGTAGAGCTCAAAGTTCGTGGTCAACCAGCCTTCACTGGCCTATGTCATATGGAAACCCACTGTTCTCTTGTATCAAAAGACACAAGAGGGTGGATGTAATTACTAGATAAGTAAATGTTAGAATATGAAATAAGAACAATAAGAAGGTATTACTGCTTGTTGTGACAAACTGTCACTAGGATATTTTGCCTTATTTTTTGGTATTAATTTCTACAAAAGATACTGAAAGTTTGGGAACAGCTCTTAAAGAGCTAAAAGAATTATTAGAGTTAAAAAAAAACCAACTCAAGATTAAGCAAATTAATTTGTCTATGACAAAGATCAAGCCATTGTCTGTTGCCTTTTAATAGAATCTGCACATGGAAAACATTTCTGTTAGCAGACCATTCTTTAATCCAGCAGTGCACGTTGCCTCAGAGGCTCATGTTGAGCTTCTCATCCACCAGCATCCCCAAATGCTTCCCCTCAGGGCTTCTCTCAATCCATTATCTTCCCAACTTGTAATAGCGCTTGGGATTGCCCTGACCCAGGTGCAGGACCTTATACTTGACCTGATTGAACTTCATGAGGTTTACACAGGTCCCCCTCTCAAACCTGTCCAAGTCCCTTTGGATGGACCACACAACTTGGTGTCGTTAGCAGACTTGCTGAGGTTGCACTCAATCCCACTGTCCATGTCACCAACAAAGATGTTGAAAAGCACTGGTCCCAGTGAGGACTGCCACTCATGACTGGTTGCCCCTTGATCATCAAGCCATTGACTGCAACTCTTTGAGTGTGACCAGTCCAGCCGATTCCTTATCCACCAAGTGGTCCATCTGTCAAATCTGTGTCTCTCCAGTTTAGAGGCAGTGATGTCATGTGGGACAGTGTCAAACGCTTTGCACAAGTCCAGGAAGATGATGTCAGTTGCTCTTCCCTCACCCACCAATGCTGTAATGCCATCATTGAAGACCATGAAATTTCTTAGGTACTTTAGCTTAGTGAAGCCAGGTTGACTGTCACCAGTCACCTCCTTATTTTCCATGTACCTTAGTATGGTTTCTAGGAGGATCTGCTCCATGATCTTGTTGGCACAGAGGTGAGACTGACTGGCCTTAGTTTCCCAAGTCTTCATTTTCCCCCTTTTTAAAAATCAGAGTTATGTTTCCCCTCTTTCAGTCAGTGAGGAACTTCACCAGAATTCCATCATGCTTTACACCGAAAGGCAGGTACACTTTAATTGTCAAGATAAATGTCTAAGTTCCTTGATTTAGTGGGTACATTGGGTACCTTTGCTAATAGGGCAGTGCAAGGAATACATTTTCAGCAGTAGATAAGCAAAGAAATCTTTCATATCAAGTGTGCATGTTCCAGTTGTCAGAAAAATGAGTTAAATGCTGATGTAGTATATGGTCTTGTTACCTTTTTAAAAACAAAAATATCAGAGTTTCTTCACAGATTGGAAACAAAGAAAAAAATCGGTTCTCTTTCTCAAGCTTTTCTTGATATATTTCTTCAAATTTGTTTGCATAAGTGAAGCTGTGTGTTCTCATATAACAACTTTCCAATCAGATTTGGGTACACTGTCTGGACAGCGTGTCTCACATGAATGCCTTGTTATAAAAAGATTAAATAACTCAGTGTAATTTCTGTCTTTAATCTAATTCATCTTTTGTGCCATATGTGTTAAGACCTCCATATTACATAAATTAAACTGATAAATGTAGTGTTTCTGTAAGTTTGCAGGATTGTTTGACATTCCGTATGCAGTTAATATTCCAAATATTTGGAGATGCATAATAATCTTATTTATTATACTGATTTTTTTTTTTTTTGTTATGTACAGAAGAGCCCATGGGTCTTGTGCAGGTTTAGTCTTGCAAGCAGTTTCAAAATGTCATATGTCTTTATACGTATTTCTTTACACAGCAGCTCCAAACTCGTGTTTCTTACTTGTGCAGTGCTTACTCTATGAGCATTTGAAAAAATTACATCCCAAAATAATACAGACCCTTGAGTATTCTACTACTCAGGAGAAGTTGTACCAGGTTTTCTCTTTGACTCTGCTAGTTAAATTTGCACTGGAAGATAATGAAACCTCAGTAATATGCTATTAAAACCGGATGTGCTTAGCTAAAAAGAAGTATTTTATAAGTTTGTTTTGCTAGCCTGTAGGTGGAAAGCACAGTTGAGATCACGCTTCTCAAAATACCGTTGATTGCTGTACGGTACCTGTTTGTCTGTTTCCTGATTGGGCAGAGCTGTTGCTGGGCTGGTACTGCTTAGACCAAAATTAGAAAGTCAATATAAACGAGTCAAACTAGACTGCCTCCTTTTTTTCAGTTCTCTCTTCTGATTCATCAGTTGTTTGTCTCAAATTCTTACAGCCTTTGTGAATTGGGGGTTGTGCCAGCAAAGGTGAAAGTTCTTAGTGGTTAGTCACAAATGTTCATAAAAATTTGTCTTCGTGACATTTAGATGCTAGCAAAAATACAGTGCCTAGTTAAAAAAAAGTGGAAATGGGTCCTACAGAGTGATCATAGTAAATACATGGAGACAAGAACCTGTGTCTCACTTAGGAGACTGCCTGCTTCTCATACTCGGGGGCAGCATTCATCTTGACTCAAAGAGGATGCTATCACCAGTGTCTTGTGGCACGGGCTTAAGATCTGAAACTTATTGATGAGGGCGTGTATGGGAGAAGGATTCACTGCTTATGCATCTTTTTTCTTCAGTATTAGTATGTATACTTTAACTGGTTAGACTGTGCCTGGTTAACTTAGGTTATTAATACCAGGATGAATTAGAATACCTGTGAATATAGCTATTATATGTGGAAAAAAACCAGCATGTAAATTGTTTAGCAAATTCTAGGTTAGTGCAAGTACAGCAGTTTAGCGGCTCAGGGTGGATGCCTGTGCTGTGCTGGAAGAAATGTCGTGACTTTATCTGTCCTTATCAGTTATAAAACTTTGGACTTTTTGAAAATGAGTAGGTTTGGATGCACGTAACAGAGGCAGATGTTTTAATTACTTTATACTTTGGTTAGTTCAGACTTGCAGAATTTAATTTTTTCTTCCCCCATACAGGTAGGTAGGGAAAAGGTGGGGATGTTGTTGAATGTCATTCAGTTAGGGTTCACTATTCTTGCCAAAAGAAGGCTATTTCTCAGTATGTCCAAAATAAAGCAACAAGAGATGTAATTCTATATCCCAGGGATACAAAGTCCTGTAAGAGAGCAACTTGGTTAAATCATAAGATCTCAAGATACCACATAAAAACAGAAAGTAGGTTTCATTTTGCAATAATAAGAATAAAAGGGTAACAGGAACACATAAAATCAGAAGAATACAAAGCACAAAATTAGGTGCAACTAGACAGGGACATAAAAAGAAACTTTTATAGTACATTAATAGTGAAAAGACAATAAGGACATAATTCCTGCAGTGTTCAGATGAAGATGAGAATTGTTGACAGATGCCACTGTTGAATGGTGAAGTATGGTACGCCTTTATTTGCTTCTTTTCTTGAAAGGTCAAGTATGATCAAATGATTAATCTGTACTTCAGCTTGAGTTCTTTTATCACTGAAAAATGAGCCGGAACATATTTGAATGTCGTCAAAGCAACCAGGCCTGGTGAAATTTACCCTTTGGTCTTTACAAAAGGACAGAAAGGGCTAATGTCCCTGAGGTTCTTGAAAAGTTATGTAGAGTGGGAAGGCTGTATGCACCTGTCTTTAAAAGGAGAAAGAGGTGAATTTAGATAATAACAGAGTGGTCAGTTTAAATTACATTTCTGTAAAAATCTGCAGCAAATAATTCAGCTGTCTATAAGTAATTGCACTTAACAAGGAAATGAGTAAGAACTAACGTGAATTTAAAAGAAAAAAAAATCAAGAGGAAGTAGTTTAACCTCTGCAATGGATAACAGTCCTAGAGAAGAAGGGTCTTTGGCCGTCACAACTGACATTTGCTTACTTGAAAGATTAGTAAGCTCTGGCCCATATGATTATTCTAGTTATATAAAGTGCTGTTTTAAGATTACTGTTGTCTTGGTAAAAATAGATGACCTACACTAAGTATATCCCATTAGTAATTACCCCAATGCTATACTGGTTCTGTTTTTGATTTCTTCTCTAAATGGTGTTACCAAAAGTAGTAGCATAAAAAATTACTTGTAGTTGCTGTACTTGGCATTCCTTCAGTTTTTCTGGACCTGCAATTAACTGAATTGTGAAGCAAATTAAGTATTATCTTCTTTTTGAGCAGCTAATAGCTTCTGATGTAATATGGTTTATTTATTTTATTGCAGGATTTGGTTATCCGTATCGTCTTCATTCTTGGTAATTTAACAGAAAAGAATAACCAAGCCCGTGAGCAATTTTTTAAAGAAAGAGGAAGTGTTAACACCTTGATATCATTATTCCAAACCTACCATGAACTTGATTTGAATGCACAGAAATGGTACCATGAAAGAGGAAGGGAAGAGAAAAACCACCCAAAGCATCCTTCAGAAGCAGAAGATGTTCTGATAAAACTGATCAGAGTCCTGGCCAATCTCTCCATTCATCCCAGTGTAGGAGCAGCTCTGGCAGCTGCCCATCGTATTGTAGAATTACTTATTACAGTACTAGGTAATAAAATCTGCCACATATGTTGCCTTTTTTCCATCTGTAAGGATAGTCTAGAATTTTTCTACTTGACCTTCATATCTAGGTTGAGCCATTACTAAATTGGTTCCATTGCTAAAATAACCAAGTCAATCTGCTGATATTCATAAACTGGTTTATGTCAAAAGCCCATCTGAGACAGTGGATGCATTGCTGCTTTAGTGCTGACATTTTTAATATCTGGGGAAAGATGTAGAATCGTTTCATTCAGTCATAAGATTTACAGATATGATCATTAAGGATAAGGAAACAAATTTTATTTTAAATACATCTCACTGAAAGTTCATGTTTAAGGGAAGTCTGTTCTTATCAGGTGCTACATATGTGTGTTTGGTGGTGTGGCTTTTTTTAAGGTTTGCAGGTTTTGTAACTGTTCTGGATTAAGTATTATTTTTGTTCCCTGCACCCTTAACTTTCAGCCTCCTTGAAAATTTTCCTCTTACTTTTTCTTCTTTTTCAGATTTCCAACCTTTATGTCTTTCATGTGAAAGAGAGTGTCCCCTTCCCTCCAAACAGAGGCTTAGGACTCCACTTTAGTTGTTCCTTTACCACTTACTGATCTCTTTGTAAATGTAATTACAGGCTGGGACTGGACAGTCTGTTCTCCCCATAACAGAGTTTAGCAGTGACAAGGACCATCTTAGAGAACTCAGTGTATTTTAGTGTGTGATGAGAACATTAAATATTATGTAAAGACAATCAACCTGATTATCTGGTAGTTTACCAGTGTTACCCACCAGTCATGAGGGGTTAGAGAAAACAGACTCAAAACTTCATCCATACAGTCTTAGGCCCTGCAGAAGCTTCCTGATTTGGAACTGTCTTAATCATTGTGTAAGCTCTTCTGAGCCTCAAAGCTTCTCTCTGCCACCCTCCACTCTTACTGGGCACTCTATCAGTTAGGTTACTACAAAATGTTCTCTCTTCCTAGGAACTTATCCCTCTTTTATTTCCTTCTTTTTGGTTTCTGAGGCCAGAAGTCTCAGATAAATCGGTATACACAGCTTTCAGACTTGCTGGTTTAATTTTACACTGGTTAACGTTCTGTCAAGAGCTCCAAGAGAGGATCTTTCAAATATTGTTAAAGAATTTATTTATTTATTTAATTTGAGTATTAATAGTCCTTGCTATTTCTCTGTGTCTATCACACAGGCCTATTTCTGCATGTGGATTCTCCTCGGTTCCATCTTAAAACAACAAATAGGATCTGTAAAATGTCTTAACTAATCAGGTTTTAAATTATGTTGCCATAGTAGAAGAGTAGGAAAGGGTGACTTGGTATTGCTGTTTTCGGATCAGCTGCTCCTGTTAGCTTCTGCCTTGTTACTGAAAAATAGAATAATTGTAATAGAAGCCGTGTAGTGGCTCAGTTTGCTTCTGAGATATAATGCACTGCTAAGTTAGACTCGTATGCGTGTCTGTATCTACATATGCATATGTTTTGGGTTGTGTTTTTATTTTTACTAGAATACAAATCAGTTGATGACTGTGAGGAGCTGGTCATCAATGCTGCAACAACAATCAACAATTTATCCTACTACAAAATGAAGAGTTCTGCTGTTCAAGACAAGAAGCTGCGCATTGCTGAAAGTAAGGACTTTAAAGCTAGTATTTTTTCTGTAGCTTTTTGAAAGTGAAAGTTAATTCATGCTCTATTTTAACACTACAGAAAATAAAGACATTGATAATGTTTTGTAGTATACTTTAGGAATATAAAGTTTATAAGACTAAATTCTTCGCAATGATTTCTCTTTTTTTTTTTTTTTTAACATAATTCTGTGACCTGTGTTGTTGACAAAACCTCTTCTTTTCCTCCCTACCGGAGCTTTCCGTTTAGCAGTTTTTGCTAGGCTTGTTCAAAATCCCTGTGTCTGAGCCAAAATACTCATACTGCTTTTTACTTCTAATCAGAGTATTGTAAGAAAGTCTTTTTTATTTCTTAGTACCTTGTAAAGCTGCGGGTATATATCTGTTTCTGGCTTATAAATCCATCAGCAGTATGGGAGTTGTGTGATTCTGTCCTTTCTGACAGTATGGACAAGTCATATTTTAGTGATGTGTAGGAACTGCAGCTGAGTTCTAGGACTTGTGTTAATGTTATATTAAAAGGTAGATAGACTGTGCCTTGCACAGCTTTCTGTCTAAATAGACAAGATGTCTGGGGGGAGACAGAGCCTGAAGTTTGGACAACAGGTAGAATGAAGAGCAGGAGAAAATATTCTGGCTGTCAACCTAGTGCCCCAAGTGGTTGGTGGCATTTCTGTAGGTAACAGTTCTGCTGTTCTGTCACTAGTCACTTTATCACCCAAAACCAAGCTGTCTCTTATTGCTAGTCAGAGAAATGTGGAAACAAATGACTTCTCTGCCTGTCCCATTTGCTCGCCCTCTCCTGTTTTTATTGTTAGCACGTGGAACCAGTCCCATCACCTTTCCTCTGCCTGAACTGGGGAGAGAGAAAGTCTTTTGATGGAAGATCAGCAGGCTTCCTCCTCCAGGAGACACTTTGAGAATACTTGCTGTTTGATACAAGTAGTGGATCCCAAAGACAAAAGTAGTCATGTCAGATGTCTCTTTAAGACAAGTTCAAGGCACGTTCAGTATTGAGACATTCAAAGATGGAAGTAATGGACACAAAGCCAACTTGTTTTCTGTATTTTTTTCATAGAATCATAGAATCATAGAATGGTTAGAGTTGGAAGGGACCTTAAAGATCATCAGGTTCCAACCCCCTTGCCATGGGCAGGGACACCTCTCCCTAGAGCAGGTTGCTCAAAGCCCCATCCAGCCTGGCCTTAAACACTTCCAGGGATGGGGCATCAACAACTTCCCTGGGCAGGGCGTCAACAACTTCTCTCACCTTTTTGTGGCAGAAGGGCTAAGGGTTGGCTAATTTGAGTCCTTTACATGATGAGCGGATTTCAGTGGTTCACTTCATACTCACAGAAGATTGATAAATGTAATTTATGTAACATTGCTCCTTTGCCATGCACTGAAAGCCTACATGATGGCAGCTCTTCCTAGGAAATGCTGTAGGTCTTATTCTGTCCTCTGAAGTTGGATGCTAATCATCCGTGAAACTGCAAAGCAGAAAAGCAGCAAGCAGGTAAATGCTTCAGACCAGGGGCAATATTAAGTAGCTGTTCAGAGAAAATGTGTGTGTTTGTTATAGCAGAACTGAGAGAAAATAGAGCTAATGTCAGAAAATAATTTGAGTTTTAGGAGAAATCCCAACGTAAGACCATCTGTTCAGGATCCAAATCAATTCTCTTATATATTGCAACATTTATTTCTTCTTTGTCATCCTGGATTTTCACATGAGCCTACTCAAATGTGTGTAGCAAAACTGGCTCCCATTATTACAACTGTGCTTAGGCTGTCTTCATAACTCCTCATTTGTTCCTTTGCGTTTAGCCCCATATCGGAGCTCTTTGTTTCATCTTCAAACCCCTACACAATTTAGCTCTTGTTCTACCATCAACCCCCTCCCTTCACTGCAACTGGACAGACAGATAACTGTTCCCATTTATTATGTTTATTGCTGTTGCTGCTTGCATTCTAATATTGATAAAAAGCCAAGCACATGTTTGTGGTATACAAGTAATTGTTTTTATTTCATTTCTCTGCAAATCAACAGTGCTTTTAAAGCTGTTAATGAGCAACAATATGGAAGGAGTTGTAGAGGCTGTCAGAGTCTTTGGCAATCTTTCCCAGCATCATGAGATCTGTGACTTCATCGTGCAGAAAAAGAGTGAGTTACTTTTGCATTTGTAGGAGTCCTGTTTTTAAATGCTCATAGTTCTAAAAAGGAAATATTGTTAATAAGCTGTCTAAGAGTAGAAGCAATCTTCTCTGATGTTTTGTGAGTTAGGCAAATGCTAGAATGCAATAGTAGTCATAAACAGCATTTTATTTCAGTTTCATTAAAATGGAAATATTGGAGTAGGAAAAATATGACATGATGCCTTCACAAAAGTAAATACTACAAAAACTCTGTTTTTCCTAAAGATTGTAATTTTGAGATTTCCCATCACTCTTAGTTTTTCAAATCCTACAGGTTAGTAGTGATGTGATATAAAATGAGTTCCTAAATTTAAAACGAATTCTCGTTTAGGTTCGTAATCACAGATTTTTGATTCCCATGTTCAACAGTTTGTTAGTACTTTGTACCATGCATTTAAGACATTTGACTGCCTCATCAGAGACCTCCTCTTTGCCTCTGGGTGAAGTGAGATACAAGTCTTCTCAAGTTCTTTTGCTTTGGGTGTCTAAAGAGCTTTAGGAAAAATGGCAGCTCCTTGCTATCCACAGAAAGTGTGTCGTAAGTTTAATTAAAAACCACTTAACTGTACATTTTTTGTAGCTACCTGTCAGTGCTGAAAGTGAGGTGATATCCCATGATACGCAACCCCTTCTTTTCAAGGGTGGGCATATCACCACTTTTGGAGGAGAAGGTATCTACAAAAGAGTAACTGACACTGAACTGGTTGCTGACGAACTGTCCCAGTCAAAGGACTGAATTTTCCACCTGGGAGAGACTGTGGTGTCGCTGCGCCAGGCTGAGGGATTGCTGAGAGGCTGCCTCTCGTGAGACAAGACCAGCTCCTGCGCTGGGGTTGCCTTCCACTGCCTGCTGAGTTCAGCGAGGTGCTGCACGGCCAGCCTCTGCTGCTTTCTGCTGACTGTGCCATTCAGAGGAGGGTGCTACTTTTAAGAAATAAGCTGTAATTCAGTTTGCTCAGTTTAGCCTCTTCTGGTTGGGTTTTCACGTTACTTCGGTGTATTTTTATAACTAGAATTTTGTATGCATTACTTTGAAGAAAAATGGTGTTCAGCATGATGTAATCATGGGAGTTACTCTGGGTTATGTGCGTACTCTTCAAATGTCACAGTAATATACTACAGGGTTAAATTTTTGGGTAGATTATCCTGCATTTCACTGCTTTCTAAGTACACGTTTAATAAGTATGTTGTAATGCCACTTGTACGATATGGACATCTTCCCAGTAATACTGTTTCCTTCTCTACCATCCAGTACACAAGTTCATGATTACTTTGCTTGATGCCAAGAGCCAAGATGTCTGTTTTTCTGCCTGTGGAGTTCTGCTCAATCTCACAGTAGATAAGAACAAACGAGCTCTTCTGTTGGAAGAAGGAGGAATTGCAAAGTAAGTTCCTGATTAAGCTTAGAAAAAAGGCAATTTTGAGTAGTTTGGCCAAAGAGTTTCAATCAGATTCCTTTTTGCAAGGGCCAATAACTTGTAATAAGGATACCTACTTAATAGATATTCAGCATATAATGTTCTTCAAGAAAGAGCCTTTCTTATTCTTTCATAAGTTTTTTTGCAAAAGCATTAGAGAGGTTTAGCCTCCTGCAGAGCCCAAACCCATCGAATAATCTCCTAAAAATCCTCCTGATATGTCCAGCAGAGGAGAGTACAGTGCAACAAAGCAACTAGGGCAGGCCTTTGCAGTAGCTGCTTATGCTTAACTTAACCGAATCCTACGCAGGGTAGACTTAGTAGGCACCATGAACGTGTATCTGTTGTAAGCGTGAAGGTTACTCCAGGAACTGTGATATCCCTCACAGTCTCTTCCAATTTTTGTAACTGCTCAGTACGGCAGGGAAGACTATCTGATGCAGGCACATAGCACCTGAGTTTCTTCTCACTGAGCATTCAGGTTTAAGGCACTCGCATTGTAAATGGTATTAGATCTTGAAATACCACTGTGGATGCCTCACCTGTGGCTTCAGTGTTCAGGTAATAGCAGATCCAGCTTCACTGGAGCAACATCAAAGATCGTCTTCCTGTGCTCATAAAGCAGTTGATAAAACCCACATTTATGAAACAATGTGCCTAACTTTGAAATGCTTCCCTGTTCATACATCGTGTAATTACTTTTTTATACAACGCAAACAATGCATACCCTGCTCATCCTGCCATCTCGTGTTCTAGTTAACTTACAAAATATAAAGCTGAAAAAGAGAAATAAAAATAAGTTACAGGCAAATTGAGTAATAAATGTGAGAAATTTCTTTTATATAGAATATAGAATATTCTGTGGAATGTACAATTATATAAAATATAGAATTTTCTATGCTCTCTCTGAAAATTGTGAAGAAGGAAGCTAAAACAGTAATAGTATAGAATAAATCTAGAGAATTTGTAAGTGACTGTCAAGGAGGTCATCCTCTCTTTGCCAAAACAGCTCTGTGGATTCTTGAAAATGAGGTTGTTACATGGAATTAGTCTCACTGGGGAGTTAAACTTCAGAAAATTAGGGCAAGTTCTTTTGGCTTTTCATTAGATGCCTCCTGGTCTTCCACAATGATGGCCTTCAGAGAGGAGAGAAAAAGCACACCTCTTTTTGGTTGCTTTTCAATTACTGCTATTTTCAGCCATACCTGAATGTAATAGTTATCCCGTGTTCCCTTTACTAATCACCAGATTATAAATCTCATAGGGAAGTAGAAAAGTGAGGGGAGGAGGGCGTCATAGGGCTGAGGAAGAGAACAGAAGTGAAGGATTACTATTAGACAGGTCACCAGGGACAGCAGGTGAAAACCAGCATTTACTTCTGCTGCCCCAGGACTTGTGAACGCTGCTGTTTCGTGATGGAAAGTGGGTAACTACTGTGTGTAAGCTGGTGCAGGCAGAAAAGTTAGGGCTTGATTTCCTGAGTCCTGCTTATGACCCAGCCCGTGTTTGGTATCTGCAAGGAAGTGTGATTGGGAGAAAGGTCAAGAACCTAAGGGATCTTAATAAAACTGGCATTTCTGAGAGGAGTCCTTTGGGAGTGCAGGCTGAGGAAATACAGGAACGGGCGAGATCTGCAAAATAGTCAGGCTTCAGTGCATGTAAGAGGTAATTCTGTGAGTCATGGAAGTAGCAAATTCCTTTGGATTTGTCTTCTGGTCCGATCCTCTGATGTGAGATAAGCTGGATATTCTGACTGAAGCTTTTTCTGCATTCATACCGTCTCTTCCAGATAAATTGTTGGTGCCTGATAAAGTTTCACTCACATTGCAGTCTCTGCTGCTCTAGTGGTAACCACAGGTTTGGAACAGTCACAGATTGTCATGAAATTAGATGGAATTGTAGTGGTTTTGAGATGGTTATATTTGTGATGTATGTGATTTGAAATTGGTCAGTTGGGTTCACAAGTTATAGGGGACAGACAGATGCAATGCAAGCAGGTCTACACATATATGTGTAGACAAATGCACGTTCCCATCCTTAGGGAACTAAATGAAAAGGGGGAAGTTACTGAGGAAGAAAGTAACATCTTAAGTTCATTAACAGAATATTCTTGCAAGCTTTCCTGGAGTCAGCATACATTTCTGGACTGCCAGATTTTGAAGGCTTTAGGAGAAAACTCCATGGAGCAAACCACTGTTTTTGTTTGATACTGACAGATTAGTTGACTGTTTACAAGACTTCGGGCCAGCAGACTGGCAGTTGGCTTGTTTGATATGCAAAACCCTGTGGAACTACAGTGAAAACATCACCAGTGCGACCTCATGTTTTGGAGAAGACACCGACACGTTGCTGGTGCTCCTCACATCGCTCTTAGGTGAGATTCATCGTCTCGGTCTCTTTTCCTTGATAAAAGAAATAGGAGATAGATCAGTATTAGTTTGGGTGGGCAGTCTGTCACACAGCTTTAGGTGGTTGGCTTGTGTAGACACCCCAGCAACACAGTACTCTCTTACTGTTCAGCACATTCCCTCAGATGTTGCAGATTGCCACGGTGCAATTGGCCACTGTCACTCTCCATTCTGGTTTGTCTCATTAGCGTGCCCCTAATGCTTTTCACCACCTGTCTTTCTGCCTGCTTGAGCCAACTGTCCCGTAGACCTTCAGCGCAAAACATCCTTTTCACTGGATGTGGCCTCTTCTGGCCTCACAGGTCACTGTGAAGAAGCAGGGGCTGGGCTCTGATAACCTGACGGCTGCGCAGCACACGCTGGGCTGTCAGGAACATGGCTTTTCCCTACAGTCGGAGGGCTGTGTGGTGCGAGGGGCCGAGCTCGCTGCTTGTGACAAGAGTCCCTTGGCCACCCTTCTTTTCTCACCACAACACACAACATTATGAGAATTTTTCATCTGTTCCATAAAGCAGGGAAGAGTGTGCTTTTCCACAGATACAGGCTGGAAGGAGGCTATAAGTCGTCGTGGGTTTGGCCGAGCTGACCAAAAACCAGACTGAGAGATGGCCCTTTCCCCTCCCCGCCTACCTCCCCAAAAAGAGGGAAGAGGAAGAGATAAGGAGGTTTACGAGTTTAGAATGAACTTTAGTTTAGGATGTTGAGACCCTGATTCACTTACCCAGTTGGATCGTTTCATCTGTACATTTATGTTGGTTTCAAATTCCAAAGAGTTTAATTGCTATGTAGCAGTCCAATAGTCACTATATTTAATTTTCCTCCTTTATTTTATGAGAACTGCTTTGAGCTTCGGTTATGATTTTATTTTGGGTAGGTCATTTTCAATTATATTTCTAAAAAATCTTTAAAATGTAAATGAAATTGAAGCAACCCTTAGCTAATTTTGACTTAGCTTCAATGGAAAATTTACTAAAGATGTCTGCTTGCTGGGAAGGCTGCATGTTGGTCAGACCTGGAGAGAAAGTGAGATCCCCGTGGTCTCTTTTGTTTTTAGACAATCAGAAAAGTGGGTGGATTTGTGAGGATTTTTTTCTAGTTACAGCAGAATTGCTGTCATTTGTTGATGTATTCATTACATTCCTTGCTATGATAGAGCGTATCTTAATGTGGGCAGTAATTCCATCTATTTATCTGAAAATGCTCAGTGCTTTGAGATCATTAGTGCACTTTTTAACATTCTGCAGCAGAACTGTAACCTTTACAGCCACAATCATGCTTAATTTTCTGGCATGCAGCAAGGAATATATGTCTTTGTTTTGGAAAATTCTTACTTATTTTTTCCTCTGCATTTAACACTGCTTCCAGCAATTAATTTGACTGAAGAGTCCAGACTGGGTAGTGATTGGAACTCTCGTTAACCAGTACAGCTTTTGTGACCGGGAAGTTTGTTGTAATTGTAATGCAACTGTAATGACAATTAATTCAAAGTAGCTCAGGATTAAATCAGAAGGGTGATCTTTCTCCCCACTGTAGTCAGAAGAGCAGCAGTAGAAAAAACGCATCCTATTCATTCGATCTGGTTTCTCTGTGTGTTAAGAGCCAACAAATTTTAGTAATAGCAGCTGGTTAATATTGTCTCACGTCTTCCTCCTCCCATTGTATCCAGTAACAGCCTTGAACCGTCACTGCTCTGATTCTGTCGTTCAGGAAGCAGGAGGCAAGTGCTGACAGTCAGAGGACTGTACTTAAGCACCAGCACGCCCTCAGGAAGCGGAAAAAGTGGAGCATGGCACAGCAGACACCCTGCTTCACCTGCTGCGCTTGGCCGCCTCCCCTTTGTTTTTCTTTCCCCTACCTGGCACAGGATGACAGAAGATCTGAGGGAGCCAAAAGGGAGTGGAAATAGCCTGAAAAGATGTTACGCCCAAGAAAGCCTGGACAAAAGGTGCCGTGTGTTTTTCTTTTTCCCTCAGCAGCCTGAGGCGCAGTGGCGCTGCTTTCCAATGGCTCTGTCATTTGTCTTCTTTCAGCTACTCTTGAGTTTTGTGTCACTTTACTGGCTCAGAGCTCCTGGAGGCTGGAGTTTCCAGGCCCCTGGCAGCAGCTTTGCCTTTCCCTGGTCCCTCAGGAGCACGCGGAGATGAGCCTCCTTGAGAACATTCATCTCTTTGGTCATTCGGTGACATCTCTTTTCTGCCTCTCTTTTTCCATAATTTTATTCTACCTTCAGCTCCACTGTCCATTTGAGGAGGTTATTTTGGAATCTCAGTACTTGAGAACTCCTACCAAAGCTGTAGGGATGGGTAGCCCTTGCAGACTGAAGCCTGTACTCTGGTTTTCAGCTTCCCCCATCACATGCAGACCCACCGTGCTTGTCTTGTTCCTGGGCTTGCAGCCAGCTCGTAGGCTGTTTGGCCAGTACCCAATTTTGCTAGTTTTGAGGAGGGTCATGGGAAAATTAAATTATCTGAGGATGCACAGCTTGCATGCGGGACACTGATCCTCGCTGATCCCCAGTGTTACTCACACTCTGCTTTGGGAAATTCACTGTTTTGGTTCAACGCTTCTGTTTTTCAACTGATTCTAACCCTTGTTCTTGTAGGCTGGAATTCCCAATCTCAGTGATTCCATAAACGTTCAAGCAACCTTGTTGGGGGGGGGGAAGGCACAGCCATCTGCTGAAAGGGAGAAATGTCTCTTGCTGTGTGTTAGGAGACAGTTAATTTTGGTAGAAAAATAATTTCAAGTGTAGGCAAAGCAATTCTGCCTGAAAACAAAACCCATCATCTTCCTCTTCAGGGTCTCTCACTTCTCTGCTGCTGAGATTCATTTTGCATGTTGGGCTACTGCACCATTGGATAGGAAAAGAGCTAATGAGCACAAATTGCAATTAGAAAAATTGCAATTAAGTATTAGGAAAATAGATTTCCACCATGGCAGGGATCGAGCACTGGAACAGGCTGCCCAGAAAGGCTTTGGAATCTCCATCCTCAGTGGTGTTCAGTACAGGGCAACCTGCTCTGCTCCAGAGGTCCTGACCAACTTATCCTATGGTACCATCAAATATAGATCTGATGTCTGAGCCTGGATTTTGCCTTTGGTTACAGGGCTTCTTCCTGCAGAGATATGACATCTCTTCCTTCTAGAAAGAATGTGTTTTTTTTCTCTTTATTACAGAAAGCCTCTGAATGTCGTCTTCTCTTTATGCAGAACCCCTTTTGGAATCTACTTCACAGTCAGCATCTCTTTAATTTTGATAATTTAGAAACACTGTTGAGACACAGAAGTCAAGTATTATTCACAGGTGTGGTAACTTTCTATGAAATTGAGCCCATCTCCATGCAAGAGTAACGTCATCTCTTCCTTTATGGCTGTTGTAGCTCAGACCACATGCTCTCCATAGGCACCTTGGCATTCTCTCAAATGAGTATAGCTACTCTTTCCTAGACAAAGATTGATTGAAAACATAGGTAACCAAAGTTTCTCTTCAGCCCTAAGTTGTCTTTTACCTGCTGTGCACTAAGGTCCCTCACAGAGTTATTTCTTTAATAGATTGCGAATCTGATGGTCTTTCATAGTGTAGGACAAAGATAAGTCACACTGCCACTGGGTGCAGGATTGTGTCTTTGTTTTGGATCTGTTTATGGCCTAAAGGCTGTCAAATATCCCTCTCTTAAACTGTATGAAAACATTTCTTCAGTTGTGTTTGTAGATGCCTCATGCAGGAGCATGCTTCTCGTTGCAGATGGATTTCTTTTTTCCATAAGGATTTGTTTCTTTACCACATTCAGTGCCTGAGCGGTGACTTCCTTCCACTCCTAACATGGCTTGTCTCTGTTAACGAGTGATATTTATGAAGTTTGAGAGGAAGGGAGGGCATCAGTAATACAGTAACCAGCGTGGTTCCTGTTCTTTGAGTGTGACAGTCGGAATAGCTTGAAAGAGTCCTTGTGAACCAGGTTGGCAAAGTAATTCCTGACAGGAGAAACATAATTAGGTGAGTCTGGTAACTGACATTAGCAAACCTGCTGTGAAGAATGTTAAAACCTGAGCAGATTCCAGACACAGTCACAGTAAATGCTTGATCTCGGAGACCAAGCTTAGGCACAGCTCTGAGGGTAAGGATAATCCAGCCTGCAATATCCTTTATTTTCAGTTGAAGCTAAGTCCCTCGGGCAGTGATGCTTAGTTAAACATAGAGTTGTTTTTAAGCCACCAACCTACTCAACTGATAAGTTCTGTGTGCTGTGGTCAAAAAATACATGGTTGGTTGTATTTTGATTCAGAACTGATGATATTTTCCTTGATTACAGATGAAGAGCTAGCATTGGGTCACAGCCTCGACGCAGATTTAAAGGACTACCACAGACTGTATTGGGAAAGAGAGTTCAAACCTGTGGCAGAAAAGCTTCTTGACAGAATTCAAAGGCATCACTCCTCTCTTCCAGCTGTGACTGTTACTCCATTTTAACCAGTCATTATTTTTTTGTGGTGTAGATTGTACAGCTTTATATTTCTAATATCCCTCTCCATTGCCATTGGGCAGCATGTTGGAGAGCACGGCAATTTAATTTATAAAAAAAGTCAGTAGAGCCTTGCATTTATATACTGGATACTATCTTTTGAGAAGCTTGTATCAGTTTTTTGCATGTGTAATTACTTTTTACAATATATTTGAGCTGATCAAGCAGCTGTTCATTTGGCATGATTTGTCTATTAACTGCATAGTTTTTTGCCTGGGAAAATGAAACAAAACCAATTGCTGAATTTTTAATTTTTAAAAGGTAAATTACCACAGAGTACCCAGACCTCTGTGGTATGAAAAATACAGGCCCAGCTGTGCAGGTAAGAGGCTTTTTTGAATTGGGACTTCACACCTTAAGGCAAAACCCCTGTATCCCTGCTGTCAGAGATCTTATCTACCCTGGTGTCCTTTCACTTGTTCCCACATTCCCAGGAGCCACCTGTGTGCCGGTACTACTCAGACTGTGTTGGCCAGCTGGCCACTCTGGGCTCGTGTCTCCATCCACGGGACCAAAAAGGCTTTCCCTCCCTCACATTCTTTCTGACTGCTTCTGCCTTGTTTATTGTTCAGTTTTCATCTTCTAAGTGCACAAAAGTCCCTGCCTGTAGCCCATGGCTTAGCTCCACAGGTGTGTCACTGGCCTCAAGCATTAACAGCCCAGCTGGGTACAGCCACCTTTACAGACCTGACCCATTCCTCTCTTTTCTGACCTCAAATTACTACGAATAAGCTGCTGTGCAGGGGCTGCTGGGCTCCTGGCTCCGATCCTGATGGCCAGCGGCGTTGCCCTGTGCTGTGTGTGCTGGGAGAGCAAGCCTCCAGCCCGGCAGTCCCCGTGGAGAGGCCAGGGGGTTTGTTTGTCTGAGGCAGCAACTCAGAGCCCCCTCAGTGGCACTGCTGCACCTTTGGCAGTGCCCAGACCTCTGCTTCCAGTGAGGAGATGAAGGGAAAAGGCTGGGAAGCAGCGCAGCAGTAGAAGGGCAGGGAAGTGTTTTTCCTAGTGTAGGTCCCTGCTTCTGCATTCCTGGGGACTTCTTTACTGTTGATGGGGCTGGGGAGGGGGGATATTTCATGGTTCAGGTGTTGGAAGCAGTGAGGAGGGAACGTCAATGAAGACAATGAAATGTGTAACAGACCTTTTGTCCCAGCAGCTCGGGAGGTTTTTGTGCCCAACAGGACTCCAGCCCCACTGGGAATCGCCTGGGGAGCGCGTGTGCAGCCTCCGTCGCTGCAGTCCATGGGAGGGAGCTGCTCAGAGCTTCAGTCAGGTTTGGCTCCAGCAGCAGCTCTGCTGAGCTCTGAGAGATCTCAATTATCATTCTTTCCTTTTACCATTTTAATTTTAGCTGAAATTTGAGAGGAAGATAAATGGCTTCAATGCCCCATTTGTTTCTTGGAAAAAAAGAACGTGTTTGCGTTCTGGGGGCATTAAAGACAAGCTGAGTGAGGGGTGAGTACCCCCGGGGGGAGGGAGCTGGAGGCATTTGTTCTTGGCGCTGGCATCAAGGCCAAAAGCAGGCGAAGAGCCGGCTGCATGACGCGGGGTGGGGATGCAGCGGAAAGGGCCTCGTGGCCAAGTCCTGTCAGCAGCTCTGGTCAGCACCGGCAAGCGCGGAGCATCTGCCCAGTGCAGCCGGCAACGGCGGCTTCTGCTCCAGCCAAGGTGGGTATGGAGGCAAAGAAAATGCTAGTTGTGTCAGTCATTACCAGCCCAACTGTGGACAAGGGGCTGGAGGGCTGTGTGGGGTGTCTTGCAGCACAGGGCAAATTTGGCAATCCCCTCCCCTACGTTATTGTTTGCTTGGGTTTTTTAATAGTGTCACCGAATGTTTAGAGTTGGAAGGGATCTCAAAGATAATTGAGTTTCAGCCCCCCGCCATGGGCAGGGACACCTCCCACCAGAGCAGGTTGCTCCAAGCCCCATCCAGCCTGGCCTTAAACACTTCCAGGTATGGGGCAGCCACAGCTTCTCTGGGCAACCTGTTCCAGTGCCTCACCACCCTCACAGGAAAGAACTTCTTCCTAATATCTAATCTAAACCTCCCCTCTTCCAATTTAAACCCATTACACCTTGTCCTGTCACTGCGCTTCCTGACACAGAGCCCCTCTCCAGCTCTCCTGTAGCTCCCTTCAGCCACCGGGCCCAGGCAGCAGCCCTTTAGTTCCTGTCACTCATGCCGCTGCGGTCTCTTTCCACGCATTGCCTGGATTTGGGACAGGATCCCTCCAGCCCCCTGGTCCGTGGGGTGAGTTGCCAGCACTGCCAGAGCCTGCAGCAGAGGAGGTGGCAACGCACACCCACCGGTGACAGCAGGCAGCACCGTGGCTCGTCCCTCCTGCCCTGGGCAGCCATGGCCGCTGCCCGCTTTCACAGCGCGCCTGGGGACTGCACCCTGTTCTGGTTTTTAAAGACTGAGCCCAGCAGCGCGGCTGCGGGTGCTGCTGGCCTCAACAGCCTCGCTCGGGCTCTTCTACTCAGGACCACAAAGACCTCTGTGTTTTTCATGGAAAATTCCCAAAATGTTTCTAGGCCTTTTCTCCCAGGTAAGCAGCTTTGTGCACGTTACGTATGTTGTCACTAGCGGTGTCTGAAAATGTGACCCTGTGAAGCCACCGACACACACAGAGACACGACACACCCCCACACCCACCCCCTGCAGTTGTTACTGCTTGCAAAGGGAGCGAGTGCCTGCAGGTACCTGCGCGTCTGGGGCAGTGGATGCAAACAGCCAGTTTAGGCTTCTTGGAATATGTCCTGTCAACCTTTAACCCCCCCCCCAAATCAGCAGGAGAATCAGCTGTTGCAGAATCTCCATTTACAGACCAGAAAGACGCTTCTTCTGGGTCCTTCGGCAAAGCTCAGCTTTATGATATGCCCTTAGACAGGAAAGTTTTGCTCTGTTTTTGGAACATTAAAAATCCTGTATTTTTAGTTAAGAGGAAACAGCAGATGCTTCCTGTTAGTCACAATTTTTGACAGTTTATTAATCTTTCTCCCCTAGATCTTTTCAGATATTTCACCTCCTTGGACTGTAAGCTTACAACTGTTCTCAGAAATGGCCTGTAGTGAGAGAAACCTGCCTGAGGAGCAGGCCAGGGGCCACCAATCTTAAGTTAAATCTACCTGTGGGCTTGGGAAAAGTCATTTTTTTCCTGCCTTACAAACAAGGCTCCCACCTTCCTGTCAGCAGGTGGGAGTTTCTACACCCAGAGTGCCCTGTAACCCCACACTCCAGCCAGCTGGAGGAGCGGGGCCAGAAGTTTGTCACTCCCTTGGAGCAAATCCCCCTCCCTCTGGCTCTTGCCGCACAGTCCTCAGCCCTCCCACTGCCAGACGTGCCCTCCTTTTGGCACGACCCTTTGAAAATGAGCAGCCTAATCTGGAACTAAGGTCACTACCACAGGATTTTAAAAGCAGTTTAACTCTCAAAATCACGTGCGGACCTCAGCGTTGCTTATAGAAACGTACAGTTGAAATCTCAATTGTATCACACGCATTACCTGTGAGGAAAGAAAACCCCAGAGGACAGAGGGCTGTGGGAGGTGTTCCTGCTATCGTTTTAGTGAAGACCTAAACCCATTTTTTAAACTTTGTTTTGTCCCATCATTTTAGACTCAGTTGAAAAAGTCACAGTTTGTCATTTTAAGTACATTTGCTCAGTTGCTGTTTCAAACATTCTGAGATGGTCTTTGAACCAGGAAGAACAGGAGTGTAAAATTAAACCCCACAAAAACACCAACACAAAAAGTTGTTACCTTTATTTAAAAAATTCCAATAATACTGACAAATTTAAAAAGCAATTCACACTCATACAAAAGTATTCATGTGTTCTCCAAAACCACTGTATATTAAACGTCAGCATTTTAATCATGTTTTGATTTACTAAAAATAGATGTTTTTTAGCCTAGTTATTTAAGCAACTGCAAAAATCAGTAAGACCAGCGTTGGGTATGTAATACAGTAGGACTGTTTGGCAGCCTAGAACAACATTCCCACACCTTGTCCTAGCTCCTGGAACAGGTATCTGTTCATCCTTGAAAAACAGGACAAGAAGCTACTCGACACTTCACGTAGTCAGATCTCTAAAAAAGCTCTGAGGACTCAAGGCCTCTTCTTTCCATAGGAAGACCATTGCACTTTGGAGCTCACCAAATAATGCTGAACAAATGTCCTGTAGCATTTTAAGGCTAAACTATTTGAGAAAATTGACTGCTATCTCTCAAATTATCAGTGTGGACAGAAGAGGTTTAGTTCTGATTAAAAAAGAAATCTAAATAACAAGGCTTTTTTGAAACCACACACAACAGAGGCTCAGACAATAGCAGTGCTCACGTTCACGTTTAGCTTAACTGGAACAGCCCGTGTCCGTTCGCTCCACCAGCACAAATAGCAGCATCAAGATTTTTCTAAAATTATTCTCAGAGGGAAAGCAAATGTCATCAAGTCCCACTTCTTGTCACGCTCCAACTCCCGTAGTATTTGCCTTAACACAAGATCTATGTATCTATCATTTGCTATATTGCCACAAAATCAGAGTGTCCCGTGCTGTCTAAAGCCAGAATACCATGAGCAGCAGCACTTCTGCACAACCCTGTCTCTTCGACTGCCAAGTGCTCACTGCCAGTGGCAGCAGTGATATTCCAAACACGGAAATAGCTGAAACTAAAGGAGTTACGGCACAATGGGCATCTTAACTTAGAGCTACCGTTGGTCCTGAGGTTTCGTATCTTCCTCTGCCACGCTGCAGCTGCAGAACATTCCAACGTCGACAGGCAGCCGGAGACATCAGGTCATATAGCGAGTAATAGCTCTCAGAGCATAAAGTAGTTCGGCTTGCATCCGAGCTTCTACCAGAAGCAAATTTACATGGACCTTGGGGGAAGAAAAGAGGTCAGGCTTTAACGGTGCACCCACAGCAACCTACACCACCCAAAGGAAGGCTGTGGGTTTCGTGCTGGTGTTTGCAGGGGGAGGTGGGGAAGCACTTGGTGTTTCAGCCCCCCCCGGTTCTGCCTGGGGGAGGAAAGGCAGCAGGGGGCCACCGTGGGTCACGGGTACAGCTAAGGGGGGCTAGATTTGGAGGAAGAGGTGGTTATCCTGTGTGCACTGACTGGTTTAGCTGGACAAAACAGACCAGCTTTCAAGCACACAAGCCATTCTTCGGCAGCAGACTGTGCACACCAGCTAAATTATTGTTCAAATTTAGCTACATTAAATTATTTGATTAAAGGCAAAAAGGGTGGTTGGTACTTGTGGAGGAGCGGGGTTTGTTAGCAAAGGAAGAGGTGGGAAGGTGCTTTGTCCCTGTGGGACAGAAGGAGAAACACAGACAGGTAATTGTCACATGGACAACATGGGTGGTCAGCTGAGGGGAGACAAGAAAAATAAAACTATCAATCACCTCTGCTGAGGCAGAGGAGTTCAGCAGCTACTGGAGGTGAAAGGTTTTGTTCCCCAGTTCATCTCCTCAGTGTCTTTACTGTATCTCTTCAAGGATGAGATAGAAACCGTGTGGGGGAGAGGGTGAACAGTGTTCTCTCCCTGAGGGCAGGTTTGCTCTCAGTTTGCTCTGGCACGGAACAGCTGCGTTGGGTTTCATTTGTGTGAGTTTCATGAGGATGGAAGGAGATTGCATTGAGTGACACGTACGTGTGCAATCCTTGGGTTCTGATGGCTATGGAGATGCAAAGCCTTGGGGCTTAATGAAGGATTTGTGTGCTTGAAAAGCTCATCTCTATCAGTCAGTCTAACCAAAACAAACCTACGCAGGATTTTACTTGAACAACCTCGCACAGTCCCTGCCAGCTGTGAGTCAGTGAATGTGACTTGAGGAAAGAAAAAGTGATAGTAGCCCTGTGATAACTGGGTATCTCTAAACTACTTTCAGAAGGAGTTTAGCAAGAAATAGAGCCTCTGATTAAGGCACGTTTATGTATCAGCACTGTATTAACATGCATTTTAAGTGGGGCCACAACATTTCATAGAATCATAGAACCATAGAATGCTTTAGCTTGGAAGGGACCTTAAAGATCATCAAGTTCCAACCCCCCTGCCATGGGCAGGGACACCTCTTAGTAGAGCAGGTTGCTCAAAGCCCCATCCAGCCTGGCCTTGAACACTTCCAGGGATGGGGCATCCACAGAAAAACGGGAGGATGTGAACTTGATGGAGCAGACATCCAAGAGTTAATGGCAAGAAACACTACTGGGAGGTGCGATCCAGACTGGAACGCAGCAGCAGAACTTCAGGCTTTAACATGAAGAAACTGCTTTGGGGCCACTCACACTAAAACTGACGGCAGAACTGCAAAGCCCTTGGCCAGCACCAAGGGGGCTGAGGCTGAGGGACGGGTCCCATGTCACTTCCTTGGGACACAAGAAGCACCAAGGGTAGAGGAGAAAGCTGCAGTCAGGGTGAGGCTCTACCGTCTGCACATCTGACCTCCCCATCCAGTGCAGAGCTTGCACTCTCCGTGCCAGCTGTTTGCTAGCAAACAGGCAGTTGGAAAAGAAAAATTATTTCAGCCTGGGCAGTACCACCCCTTCCTGATGGATTTAAACACCAGCAGAGTCCCGGTAGCTGGGTGGCTGTGGCTGTCAGTGTGGCAAACCCATCTACCACCCCTGTCCCTCTGCATGCAAACCGTTACCTTCTCAGAGTGTTCAAACTGCCTCCAGAAGCTATCATACATTCTTTTTGTGGTCTTTTCAGGAGTGCAAACCACAGTCTTGATATAAACTTTAAAGCTGCGGTCCAACAACTGATTAATTTCACCATAGTCATAATCATCGTATCTGTTCGGAATTGAAAGAAAAACACTTTCATTTTCAAGACCCGGGGTACTTGCGTAGTTTCTAACTTCTATAGCAAAATAAATTACTGTGTGATTTGTACCACTTACTGGCCCTCCCCCATAAAAAAAAAAAAACTGTTTAAAAATACATGCATGTTTACTTAATAAGTAGCTTTGCTTCAATCTCAGAAAGGAAAAAAAAAAAAAGAAAAGCCATGACTACCATGTGTGAAGTGCATAGAACAAAAGTAGCAAAACTGACCTTATTCCAAACATACAATGAATATAGTTCCAAATAGCTCGTCTGAGCATTGAGGTATCCACATCTTTGTGCATGGCCATCGTGTTGTAAGTCAGATTATAAGCGATATGAAACTTCTCATCAAGTAGTTGTCCCACGTCTGGGTAAAGGCGATTAACCAAGGAATAGCCATGGTCTTCCCAGGAATAATCCTTAGAATAAGTGAAAATGCAGAATGGAGTATTTTAGAAATTAACTCGTGAAGCTCTAGTGCTTTACTGTAACTTATCCTGGGGTAGGTAACGCGAGGCGGGGTGGGGAGGGCTGTTCCTTTGCTTGCTTTAAGCCTTCTCCTCCACGGGGCAGCGAGAACACAGCAGCTGCCAGGTTTGGAACGTGGCACAACAAAGCCATCGCGCACTAGAGCTCCCAAGAGCAGCCCCTGGCCTTGGTACCTGAACACGAAAGGTGGGCACGTGCATTCCGTGTCTGGAGAAGTCTTTGTAACCATAGCTGGTGTCCTCAAAGTGACGAGACACATCTCTTGTTGGTGTCGATTCTTCATCTTCTGTTAATTTCAAACAGAATTTCACAGTGTCAGTAAGAACAAAGTGAAAGTCTACTAGCACAACTCTTGCAGAAGAATGGGAGTCCCTGTGTTTAAATATTTAAATAAACACACAGGTTTACTGGACTACCTGGATTAGAGTTCTCTGGTACAGCTCAGTGTGACTGCAACTATGGGGGTTTTCTTAGAGGCAACTCCACGAAAAACACTCAGATTCTTACAGGCAAACATCTTTTTCTCCCTTTGTTTGTGCACCAGTCTTCACTCTGTCCCCTAAGTCTAGGGAACACTTAGCTCCTAATTCAAGGGGTCTGTAAAAATATCAAGGGAAAATCTGTTTTGGAACAGAAGTCTTATTAAAAAAAGAGACCTCGAAGATGTCCACGCCAAGTTTATTTTAGAGGAAATTATTGAAGAACCCACAACAACCCTAAGCTTGTAACAGGTTAAGTATTATCTCAGTCATCTGAAAAGTAATGTTTCATACACTTAAACAGCTACGTTTGTTAAGGACTCCTTTTTACAATGTCTTCTGAGACACTTAAATCTCTTGTGGAAACTCTTAAATCTCTCAAGAGATTCCATTTCTGTTGGAAATTTTGATTAAACATAGTGAGTATTATGGTGCATTTGAGAGAAGCCACAAACCTTGGCACTGCTTTGCTTTTAAGTGCTCCTGGAAGAAAACAAGCCAACCCTAACCTTGATCCCTTCAAAGAAACAGGAATGTTTTTGAGTCATCTCCTAACTGTTTTTTTCCTTCTGCAGTAGTAAGTATTTCTTCAAGTGTTTTGAAAAAGTCTAAATAAATATACATCTACAGGCTACAGCTGTTCTACCTGAAGAACAGACGAACATGCTTTCTCTCTTCTCTCTTTCAAAGCGTGTAGCCATCTCTTCTTGGCTGGCTTCCTCTTCATCCCTACACTCTTGGAGCTGCTTCATTTTCTCCATAAGAGCTTCAACTTCACAGACAGACTCTGTAGACTTAAAAAGGAGGGAAAAATATTTCATTGCCGTGTTACAAGAACTGGTGATGATGACTGAAATCGTCAAGCCAGAAAAATTAAACACAAGCCACGTCCTTCGTTTACATCTTTAAATACTGATTTTTCAATGAAAATGGTCCTTGAAAGAAATCTGTGCTGAACCAGCAGTTCACATTTAGTCATCATCTTTTCTCAATTAGATCCTGGTATTTTTAGCATATTTTAAGAATCAGAGCTTTTTGGAACAGGTGGTTCTCACACTAAATTGGAAATAATTTCTCTTACTTAATCTAGGTGTTTAACAACTGAAAAACAAGGAGATGTAACAGAAATTCTGATAGAGGAAGTAACCACAATTTACTACCCAACTGTATTTTTTCCCCTTCTCTGCTCACAGAGAAGAAGCAAAGGAAAAAGGAAGAGTAAGTGCAAACGCACATTTAATGAAGCCTCAAAGGAAAACCACTGCAAGAAAATCTTATTTCACCAGAGCTGTTTTAACACCGTGGCACAGTATTAATTCAATATCTGGTCTTGTAAAAATCAATCAGCACAAAGCAAAATGAAGTTATCTTCAATTTATACTGTTGTGTCCCTTTCCTCTCTGCCTTCTGCAGTCCGTTTGGTCCTTGAGAGAACCAGCGAGTTCCATCAGACAAAATTTAAATGCCACACAGTGCCTAGTTCACAGCGTGCTTTTCCCAAAGTGGAAGCATGCACAGATCAGTGAGCATAAGCGCTGCAGGCAGGAAACACTGTTTTAGGAACACAGTCAGAAAATTGTGAATGATCTGTTGTGTGATGTATTGCAAACAATCCAAGGCAACAAAATCAAAGATGGGAACCAAAGGAGAAGCCAACTTTCCACTGCACCCATGAAGAAAAGCATTCCTGGCTGCTGCTGCTCAGGACACGTATTGTGCAATGGCCAAGGGCAGGAGTTGTCTCAGTTTGCCCATAGGAATGACAAGAGACCCCAAAAATAGACAACCAAGAGATTATCTTTGTGTCTCCCTTCAGCAGCTTCCCCCCAGCTCACCAGTGTCATCTCAGCTTCTCCCAAATATATCTTTTCCACTGGAAAATCCTCCTCTAGATTAGCCTAAACAATTCCACTCTCACCAAACAAAAAGGGACAGTCATCCTCCACATAGTAAATTGACAAAGAAACTACTCCTGATGAAAGAGACGTTGATCAGACAGATACTTACTGGAATACTCCCAGTTGGGCTGGCGTGAATCTCATCTACCCCGTGGTACCCGTTTGTAATATCGCAGATGCAACAGTTACTGACGGAGGGGGGCCTGAAGGTGTGACCCCCTTCACAGTCGATCTCCGGGCTGATTCCACAGCCAAACGTGAAGGAAGCAAGGGAGTGGTAGTGTGTGAGGAGAACAACCGCGTGGATCAGCTCTGCCAGGGACCAGCTGTTCTCTTCAGTCTTCAAAAGTTGCTTTAAAAACAATGCAAGACATGAGTATTAATTTTAAAAAGTCATTCACGTGATGGCACTCCAGTGCAGTTCACCACAGCTCACCACCACATTTCTTTACCAGATAAAATTATTTTTCCGATGTCCCCAACTTGCTTCCTAACTCTCTGCTGCCATGGCATGCTTGGTGTCCTGTGAGCAGGTGACCTACCAGCCCCAGCCTCATGTGGTTAAGCCACACAGGAGATGATTTCTCTCCCCTCTCAGTCCCTCAGCTATTGAATCAGTTGGGGTTTCTATTTTGCACCGTTGCCAGACCAACTCGCACTGAAATTTCACACCTCTGATGAAGATGCAACCACAACAGTTGCACGTTTCTTCAGCTGGTCTCAGAAAAGTCTCCAAAAAAGAGTCTCAGAACAGAAGTCTCAGAAAAACCCCAGCAACTCCTTGTGGATCAGCTGTATAAAAACCTGGCATCAAGGCCAGGCTCCCTCCATCTTGTCCCTGTGGGTGGAATGTTCTACATTTGACACGAGATTTCAAACCCCAACTTCCCCTTCGGGCAGGAAAGTGTGGGAGGTCTGGGGCCTTCTGGTGCACCCTCGCCCACAGCCCAGCGTCCTGCCTCCCAGCAAGACCCACCACTGCCTCTCCACCAGGCAGATGGGGCTGAGAGTCCCAGCACCCACTTCCTCCTCGCTAAGGGTGAAGAGACAAGCAGAGGAAGAGGAGGAGGAGGAAGAGGAGTTGCTGCAGTAACCAGGGCCAGGCCTGGGGCAAGCATGCCCCTGCCCTGAGAGTTGCCATCACACACACCATGCGTGCACCCTGGAAGCCGTCTGACGTGGGTAGTCCTCAGAGAAGGGGGAAGAGAAGCAGCTGAGGTGGCTCATCGGTGCTGCAGTCCTAGCTGGCCTCTACCACCACCACCTGACAACTAAGCACGTGGACCCAGCAGCAATTGAGACCAGACACGCGGTGACCGGTGTTCCAGCCTAACCTCTGGTGGCATCTCAGAAACGCTGAGGGGGTTCTGGCTACTGACAGCACAGGACTTCGGGAAATGCAACCTGAGCACACCCTCACTGCACCAACACAGCTCTGGCACGACAACTGAAATGTCAGCGTCTTGTAAATTAAATCTGTTAGTCATCTAAGGCCAGTAATGATCATGCTAGTTTTGCAAAGGCATAAGTGTTATTGTACCACGCAGTATCACAGTGATGCAGCACTGAAATAAAAATCAGTAACAAAACATCTCTCACCCTGTTTGGCTCTTAACCCTAAAGATCTGAGATTGCATTACTGAAAAATAAGTAAAAATAAGTATATTCATATTGCTCCATGAAAGATTTACCTCGATATGTTCCTTGGTGATAAGCCAGGGTCGATGAGCCAACATTTTGTTCAGTTCCCCTAAATTTTGCAGTTTTTGGGGTGCATTTTCTAGACCATTCAACCATTTAGGGTCTCCACCAACATGAAGGAAGTCATTCACATGGAGGTTTACAAGGTAAGAGCACTGGTGTCGTGCTGCAGCCTAGAAAGGAAAATAAAATTGTGATACAGAAAACAATTACAGTAAGTTAAGTGCTTTCTGACAGATACCCAAAGTCATCATTTCCTCAAAATATTCAAGAATAAAACTTGCAGTGGTCAAAGGCTGAAGTAAAATAAAATAAAATAAAATATTATCAGCCTGTTTTGATAAGTGTTCTCACAACGTAAGTTGTGAATAATAATTCTGCACTCTTAGACATTATAAGCATGCTGGCTATGGGTGCAGCATGCCCACGGCCAGGCAGAAGCACAGGCATAGATTGAGCCCATCTCCTGAAGCAAGAGTCCCTGCTGCAGAGTAGTCTCCAACAGGGAAAAAGCAAGGCTGTCCCTAGGAGAATCTGCACCAGCTAAAACAAAAGGAGGTTTCAGGATGCATATAGCAAGAGAGACTAAGGGCAGCTTTTCAGCAAAGAACAGACCTAGTATCATTTATTCAAGCAGTAATACTTTCCCCATCAAATTAAGACACAGCCCAAAACTTTGGTTCAACTTCAGCAGACAGAAATCATTGCGCTGGCAGACTGGAAATTATGAAATCAACCACTTTCTGGCAGAAAACTTGCTTAGATTTTAGAAATTCAGAGACAGATGATGAGACTATTGAGTTAGAGAGAGGTGTATTTGACAGGACAAACAAGCTTTCTTGAAAAACAGTTTCTGAGATACTAAGGAAACCAAAAATAAACAAATGTCTTATTTTTATAACAGACTTTCCCCCCCCCCTCTTTCTCACAGTCCTACCAAAACTATGAACATAAAGTACTGGTCTTAAGAAGCAATCTGCAAACCAGACACAAACAAAGCTATTCTGCTTTTCCCCTTAGCTCCTGACAAAACACCTCTCTAAGCACGAACTGCAAAACACTGTAATAGCTGTGTTCTTACAAAGCGGCTGTTCGGCGTCCCAGTGCACCTACCATGATCCCGATGTAGTGTCGGTAATGAAGCGGGAGCGGACCATCCATTTGCAGTAGATAGTGCTGAGTTTTCAGAAAGCTTTCAAGATATTGTGGGTGGAAAACCATCACCAAGGTAACATTGTCCAACCGGCCCAGTGTAGTAAAGGAATCTGCAAACAGCGCGTGCATCATGGCGTCTTCGTTTCCCACTTGAATCGTCTGATTGAACAGAAAGAACAATTAGCAACATCGTCCAAGGAGTACCAATAAAGTAGTAAATAAACACATTACCACAGCACCCAGAAGCCTCAGTGAAAGGAATTATATTGTAAATCTATTAATGGCATTAAATCAGTGCACATAAGGGAAGGCACATAAAATCCCTTTAATATCTCTCATTTTGGAGATCAGAAGTGGTTACAACAGCAAAAGCGGATTTTTGCCTTTACACTTTCCCTTGTGCAACCTGACTCTTCATTTTTAACAGTCTCATCTTCACTTTCTTGAATGCCCCAAATTGCCCAAACTCAGTTTCTTATAACAACAAGGTAATTGAATGATTATTTTCACTGAGGAAAAAAAAAGAGGGAAAGAAGTAAAAAGCCTGCTGACAAGAGAGAGAAATAAAAGGAAATTGAAGCTTAAGGCTCTACAATTCCTAGAAAACCACAGGCATATTACTAATTTCTCCTCTGCTCCAAATTCTCTTACCAGACGATGAGGAGAGAAGCACCAGAAATGCTCAGCCACAGCACTTTGAAGCACCTCAGATTATTCAGAATGGTAGAGGCAGCTCAAGAAAAAGCAGTCCCAGAGCAGGGGGGCTGGTGCCTTTTGGACCAGTAGGAAAAGCACATCCACGTGTTCTCAAGGAAAAAGCCGCTCTTACACAAAACAGTATCGGGTTTCTTTCTTGCTAGAGAGCAGTGAAGGAGGGGTCGTAACTATTCCAAAGCTTCCCCAAGGGCTCTCGCTGCTTCTGCACCCTAGAGCTGTGGCCAGTGTCTCACCAGGACTGAATGTGATCACGATTGTAAATGTTTTGCAGCTCAGCAGCTGTCCTGAAACCCAGTGTGGCTTACTACTAAAAGGCTGTTCCTTAAAAGCATAAAGTTCACTGTGTACTTGAAAACAGCACCACACCTCCTTCTCGGGGATGAATCTGCTTGGTCCGTGTCCCAGTGGTCTAGGAATTCTTATTCCAAGTTCCTAGAAAAGAAAATTACACCATCTCAGCACTTAGTTATAAACAGCTTTTTAGCTGTGGTTGCAAGAAAGACAAGAATTCCCCATTCAGGGCTGAGCTTATTTGGGTACTCGTGGTACTCTTATACAGGGACTTTTACTAGTACCATTTGTACAAATGCAAATCATTTTTTTATACAAGTGCTTTATAATTAGCCACGCTTGTTTACAGTGTACTGTCCCACTCCAGCAACAAAAAACGCAGCAACAAAGGCCCTGCCAACTGAAGAAAACACACACAAATTTATATGCGCGCACACATACACGCTCTACAACCTGGTTCACAGAAAATTCTGCATAAAGCATATTTTGGCAGGGTGTCCAGGACAAGGAGTTCAGTACAGAGCTGCTGCTGTGTGGTTCTGACACTGATAGAAAAGGAGACTGGTGTGTGTGTGTGTGTGTGTGTGTACATCCGCAGTACGCCAGCACATAACACTCTGTGCATCTGTCAGGAAATGAAACAGCTGTAACCCTAATCAGATTTCTTCTTCCCAACCTCAAAGAGCTCTCAGACTGCTGAAAGTACCTGATCTACATTTGCATCTGCTTGCTTTTCAAGACAGGGTAAATAGCTCTTCATGTCAGGAGGGAGGGAGAGGGGATTGTGCTCCACCAGAAGAGCAGCAGCCACATCTCCACACACGCCTCTGTGGACATGCTGTCCATACAGGTAGGAGGGAGGAGACCAGATGGTCCCCCAGCAGTTCTCCACTTGCCCTCTCCCCCAGCTTGATGTGCCATCCTGCCAGACCCACAGCACCCTGGGCCCTTTCTGCAGCCGAGGTGCAAGTTGCAGAAGAGACTCGGGCGCGTCTGTGTCCCACTTGCTCAACTGTTCCCTTAGGAAGGGTGGGAACCATGGGTTCACGGGCAGTTTCTGTGTTTGGCACGGAGCACCCTCAGAGAGAGCACAGCAGGGTCCATGGGGCATGCACCAACACGTGCCACAGCCTCACCTCACACACTCACACGTGCCACCTTCCCCGCTGGGAAGTACATTGCTACAGAGGTGCCCAACTCCTCCTGTGGTGCACACCAGCTCTCCTGAGGGGATTACTGCATGGCTTCCCCAGGAAAGATGGGAGCCCTGGCACCCAAAGCAGCTTCCACCTGGCAGGTGATGGCACAGTGCTCTTAGGGATGAAAGGACAACTGAGATTAAAGCTGGGGACGGAGCTGAGTGCTAAACACTAGGTTGGACATAAACTAGCAGTTTGGGCTCTTATCTGTTCCCTCTCCCTTGCCTTTAAAACACATCAATTGCCTCCACTCCATAGCCCAAACCACTCCTTTTCTAATGACACCAACCCCACCCAGGTTCTCACCTGGGTTTATCTAAATAAGTATATACTGTGTTTTGAGCCAGTTCAGGCTTGACAGAGCAGAGGGGCAGCTTTAGCTGGTTTAGGCCACAAGAGCAAATGGAGCCCCCTAAAAGCTGCTTGCCAAATTCAGTTTTAAACTTTGCTACATTTTCCCCACATAGATAAAGGTTGTCACAAACAAGCCATGCTGGTCTCACTTACCATTGCACTTTTTCTGTCTTTAGCTGTGGTTTCTATTTGCACGAGTTCAGTGTACGAGAAGTGATTTTATTAATCAGTTACTGTTCCCTGAACTTTCCCCTAAGATTAAAAAACAGCTTCAAAAAGCCAGAAACAGGTCTAAGTCAGAACTACCAAAGTCCATCAGACTCTGATGGGCTGCTTAAACCCTTGTCAGATGCTTCATCTTATCTGGATAAAGCGAGATCAAATGGGAGTTCTTACACAATCTTCTCCTGTTTTCCCTGTGACAGTAAAGTTTGTGATGTACATTTTTCCTGCTGATGGTCCCAGCATTCACAAAAAAATTTTGCCTGTCAGCCAAGTCTCCAGCAATGCCACTCATAGGATGGAATTCATGTCTTAAAAACATGCTCTCTATACTCAAAGTTCTACCACAGCTTCTTATCTCGGCTACAAGTACCCTAGCAACTTAGAGAAACATCTTACATCTAAATGGCAAGAAAAAGAAACCTGTATGCATCATTTAACTTAGCAGATGTCTGCAGCTGTCTGCCAACACAAGCACTCCAAGAGAAATACATTTTAGTTAATTCTTGAAGAACTACATTACAGTCTTCCCCTTTCCCAGAACAGTTACAAAGAAAGAAAAACACACAAGATTTATGAACCTGAAAACAACAAGTTGCTGACATATTTTGCCCCCACAATCTAAAATACATCAGTATCAATATGCAACATTTTTTATAAAGCATGCAGAGGTCGAACCATTACAATTACACTGCTTGATTACAACACTTCAGTAAAAACCAAACCCTCTCTGCAGTGACTTGGGGTTTTCTGGGGGAATTGAAGAAGTGGTTTTGTTTTCCCCTCAGGATAGAAAGCGTCCCCCTGAAATCACGGCACCAGCTGAGTACTTGTGAAGCCTGGGTTCAGGTCTCTGTTCTGACAGAGATTTTGCAAAGGACTTGTGCATGTGAGCCTCGGTTTCCCATCTGCAACATGGGGGTAAATATGTTTCTTCCAGAAGGTGCTGAGAACGGAAATAAGCTTGTTGTCATACGGTGCATGCTTACCATGGTCACGAGAGTTGTATAAATTCTGACCCACTGGAAATCTCCTGAAAATTTTCATTCTTCAGTTACAAGCTATCAAAGACCTTTTAAAAACGGCTTACCCCTCTTTCTCCCCACTCACTCCCCAGAAGCAGCATTTAATCAGGTACTCCTAGTACTTGAGAAACAGCAGGCATCTCTGGATGGTCCCAGTGTCTCAACATTTCAAACACTATATGGACAACACAGTAACTCAAAACAGTCCCAGGCTACCTTCCCTTTTTTTTGAACATTTTTCTATGCTCCATGATGTCCTTCACTAAGTCTCTACCTTCCAAAGACACTCAAGTAGCACCACTCTCCAGCTTTTCCTCTCAAAGGCAAGACCCACATCCTGACCAACCACACCATCACCACATTCCTCGTAAAGAAGCACCTCACCTGAAGCACCAATAAGCACCTGGCAAAGCAGCTGGGGCCAGGACGAGCAGCAGTTACAACCAACCAGTACTTATTTTGGTTATTACAAAAGTACAAGCAACTTCTGTGTAATTCCAGGCCATCGAGTTGCACACCAAACTATCCTACTTAGTGCCGTGCTTTCTCCACCAAACTTCTCCTGGCTTCTTTACTCCTGTTTGCTAACCTTGTCACATCACTTCCATTAAGCTTAGAAACTCTGCAGCTGAGTACAGCTCCAAGCTCAGTAGAAAACCAACCACTAATGAGACTTTAGGTACAAATAATACATGATAATAATAATGCATCAGAGGTACTCCATCTTCAAAGCCAGAACATAAAGCTCAGATGGCTGCAAAGCTGAGCATCAAGGGTGGAACAGATTTCACCTTCAACATCCAGCAGCTCACAGCTAATGGAGGGAGGTGGGCCTCACCAGGTGGCCATCCATTCCACTGCTCACCATCCAGATGCACCTTGACAGAGAAGCAAGACTTCAGCCATGTAAATCCTGTATTGCTATGCTGGCTGAGATAACCCCAGAAATCACAGAGAAGTCTCCTCTTTCCCCTTTTGTAACATGACTTGTATTTCCACATAGCCATGGTTAGTATTTCCACGAGAACTATGTTCACCAGATACCTACCATTTTTGAATCTACACGTCCCTCGCCACTGCCGTATCTCAGAATCTCATGTATGATGTAAGATGACATTCCTACAACACTCCTGTGAGGCAGGGCAAGGGTATCATCTGCCATTTAGGAGAAAAACCTAACAGAAAAGCCACATGTCTAAAAAGAGGCTGCTGCAGAAGACTGGTGGCTTGAACTGAGATCTCTCAAGTCACAGGCTAATGCCCTAATCATCAGACCACGTGCCTTTACAGAGACTTCCCAACCAGGAAATATGTTTTATGCAAATTTACACCAAGAAACAGCTCTTCAGAGCTGAGACAGAAGACTTAATGAGACAAGTCTGCAAACTTAATTATATACTTCCCAGCTACCATTCTCTCTCACCAGTCTGGCCCATTTAGTACATCCAACTCCACAATACCAGCCAGACTAAAAATCTGTACTGCATGTACATATATGCAGAGAGAAGACCACTCTAAAACCTCAAGCACGTATAAACTCACTCTATTTATGGCTCTTCTGCATCTTAAGACTTTCAATCAAGCCCACTTTTAGGCAACTTTTTAAAGTATCTTGTCAAGCATAGCATTCCTATCAAATTTAAGGGAAAGCTTGAGATGGAAAATTGACCTGCAAACGTTTAGAAGAGGGGTTTTAATAATTACAGTATAACATACATCACCCCTATTGATAACAGAGCATCACCTACTTTGGTTCCGAAACTCTTTAAAATATAACTGAAGGGAGGGGGGAAAAAGTCACTTCTATACAGACACCAAATATCAGAAATTCCACCTAGAAACTCTGAAGCAAAGTTACAAACCAAGCCACAGGGCTGTCATGCTTTGGGCTGGGCTGGGCTGGCCACTAAGACTAGAACAGGAACCTTCCCTTAGCTACAGCTCCTGCTGTGCGCCCAATATGCTTTCTTAGAGCCCTGTTCCTCCCCCACTATGGGCTCCTGGCAGCTAGAGCTCTGCCTCTTATCACAAAACCTCTCCCAAAAGTCAATTACAGTGCTGTCAGATGAGTACGGGGACTGTTACCAAACTGTTCATTTTCAGTCATTCAGGATTCATGAACTGAGCACCAGCTATGAACCACAATCTTCAGACTGCTTCCCTGGTGTTAGCACAGTGAGTCATTCTGCTCCCCTCAAGTACAGTCAGTAACAATATCAAATGTTCTATCTCCCAGAGAGGCTTATTTACATACCTAAGCCTCCTCTAAGTAGCAAAAAAAGAACAATTTAGAATAGACAAGCCACTGGCAAAGTGAAAATATGATTATCGATTTACTTCACTAAACCACATTTGGATTAACATCTTCATCTGAATCATCAGTGTCCTGATTACGCAACTAAATACTGCTAGATTAAAAAAAAATATGTATGAAAATCACACATTGTAATGCAATATAAAACAATCTAAAGGAAGGAACCAGAGAAAGGAAACGAGTTTGAAGTGACCTTTTTGGAGGCAACATTTTCCTAGACAACCAGTGATCGTTCTACATAATCCAAGTGCATTCATATCCAAACGTAGGGCTAAGAAATGCACAATGAGCTGCGGGTTAAAAACTTTTCAACACAATCTCCATGCAGAATTTAGCCACCCCTCCCAATATGCCAATGCTGAAAATTCAGCTTAGTATGCTGTGGCATACGTTTGCAGCTGACATTAAAAAAAAGACCCATTTAGACCTTTCTCCTCTTATAGACTAACATGCCCCAAAGCATCTAAGAGAGCAAGAAGCTCTTGCTGCTTTTCCAAGGGAGACTTTGGCACTTACCAGTTTAACAGCCCAGTGCTGCTGCTGCTTCACTCACTGCCTCTGGTTCCTGCTTCCCCTCTAAAGGTCACCCATAGCAAAACCTCCCTGTCAGTGGTTACACTGACAGGCAAAAACTGGAAGTTTCCTTGTTAGGGATTTTAACGACAATGACTGGTATAACTGGCTTCACAAGACAAGTTATTTATCACCAAGCTGATACATACTCATCCTAAAAGCCGTATTTTCAGTTCTGCTAAATACAGTAGCTACCGTAGTTTCCTTATAAGATGGGTAGCTTTGGGAAATGAAGGTATTAAGACACGAAGAGTAGTGATTAAATATGCTCGTTTTCCTACAAACACTTAAATCACACATTTAGAAAAGGTGTAGGATTTGTGGAACTAACACAACTGGCCGTTTTTTTCCTAGTTTATTCATTTACCTAATCCAGAAGGAGCTGAAACTGTTGGGGCTAAGCACAACTGGTAGTTTTTCTGATCTTATTCATTTGCCTAATCCAGAAGTAGCTGCAATTACTGGGGTTCTCTCAAGCAAACTATGATTTGTGTTAAAACAACTGAAAAATTATCCCCCAAATGTCCGTGTACTCCAAATTTTTACACTGGTTCCATTTTCTGGGTATCTCACGCTGTCATTCAACTGAAGCACTAGACATGTCTGCACTTGCATGCATTTGAAGAACTGAGAACAAGGACTCCCCTCTCTGCTACAAAGCACTTGGTTTCACAGACCTACTGCTCTCCACTGGAATCAGAGCACAGCAAACATAGAACTGCTTCTATTTCACACAGAATTAATTATTCTTATATGAATTTAAATACTTAAATTACTTCATGATAATTTAAATATCAGTATTTTCTCTGAAAGCCTCAAAGTGCTTTGAAATATCACAAAAATTGAAGAACAGCCCCAACTAGTTTATGTGACTTGATTCCAGACAGGAGTCAAGGCAAGCAAGTGTATGCCCAAGGTCGCACACCCTGTTCACACTGGCAGAAAGAAAAGGCCAGATTCCTCAGTCTCAAGCTACACCACCTCTTCTCTGCTCATCTTCTAGGATCGAGCAGTAAGAGCAGGTCCAACTGGAGCAGTCTCAAGGCACCTAAGTGCTACCTACTCTTCCTCAGCAGTAATAGCTCTTCCTGAAGTGGTTTTGTGACACAACTGCCTGGAGACCACAACCCAATTTACTTTTGATATGAGCTCACTGAAACCAAGAGGCTGAATTTCAATGACTTGTGCTGAACTTTTCTACATGCCAGTTCCCTCATGTGTACAATGAAACAAACAGTATTAAAAGACAAAGGATTTGGAAGGAACATCTACAATTTCCACGCTGTAAACACTGTTTAAATACCAATAAATCAGTGACACAGAAGGAAACAAGTTTAAACGTGACAGTTACCGTTTGCATTCTGTAGACTGTACTGCCTGATTATGTCAAAGCAAAGCAATTTGTATCCAGTAGGTACTAGATCTGTACAAAGCAGAAAAATACAACAAACTTTCTGTGGCAATCTGCAGCAGTCTGAGGATTTAAAAGTTTCCTTTAAAATAAAAACCTTAATGTAGGGACACTAAGAAATTTACAAAAGAGATCCAAAGCAGCATTTTAATTCTTGTCCACAATAATGCTACAGACTCACATTTGGTTACAATTACAGCAAGCTCTTCTGTATCAGAAACGCAAGACCAATCTCGCTGTTTCAAAAAGATAATCCAAATCTGGGCAAGAATGAAATAAACACCAGGCAATTAGGAGGCAAGAACTAGTTGGCCAAAGCCTAAAAACCCATCAGAGACACCCCAGCAGCACGCAGCCCTTCTGGAACCAGGCAGCAATGGGGAGGATAACGACAGCATCTGCATTACCACTGTAGCTGGATCTAGGAAAAAAACTGCAAACCCCTCCAAATTACCCTCCGGTAGCTCAGAATCTCACCTTTCAGCAGGGATTTCTCCCTGGGGACGGTCCCCAGCGAGCCCGCCCGCCACCCCC